>CAUYUJ010015440.1:100000-102500 GCA_963575745.1 Prorocentrum cordatum
GCGGAGGAGGAGGAGGAGGAGGAGGAGGAGAGGAGGAGGAGGAAGAGGAGGATAGGAGGAGGAGGAGGAGGAGGAGGAGGAGGAGGAGGAGGAGGAGGAGGAGGAGGAGGAGGAGGAGGAGGAGGAGAAGGAGGAGGAGGAGGAGGAGAAAGAGGAGGAGGAGAGGGAGGAGGAGGAGGAGGAGGAGGAGGAGGAGGAGGAGGAGGAGGAGGAGGAGGAGGAGGAAGAGGAGGCGAAGGAGGCGAAGGAGGAGGGGGGAGGAGGAAGGGAGAAGGAGGAGGGGAGGGAGGCAGGACAGGAGCAGGAGGAGGAGGAGGAGGAGGAGGAGGAGGAGGAGGAGGAGGAGGAGGGGGGGGAAACGGAAGAGGACAGGATGGCAAGGCGGGTAGACGTTGCAGCCCAAACCCCCAACGTCATGACTTTTCCAGGACGTCGACCCCCAGAGGTCTGGACGAATTCCACTACGGTAGGTTCGTGCGGCGTCGGCAACCGCAAGGCTTTTGGCACCGCGTGGATCGTTCAAACTTGAATCGATCGCGGCCCCGATCGTTCAATGATGAATTTCGTCGTGTACAATGGGCCCAACGTGTCCCTCGGTGCTTCCGCGTCGCAAAATGCAGCCTTGAACGCCTTCGCCAACGTCGCCGGCGCGCCAACGCCGCATGAACCTACAGTAGACCAGCATTGCATACTGAGTCACTTTTGGACGGCCCCTGGGCCCGGCGATGGTCCCCCGAGCCCGCAACAAAAAAAAATGTTGTTCCGACGCCAGGCGGTCTGGGCCTGTGGTGGTTGTGGGAACCATGGCTGGGGGACGTGTGCGCCCTGCGCGGCCTGCCAGACCTTTGGCGCTCGTGGGACACGCAGGACCTGTGGGGCCTGTGGGGCCTGCGGGCCAGGCCTCTCAGAAGCCTCTCGGAAGCCTCTCAGAAGCCTCCCAGAAGCCTCCCAGAAGCCTCTCAGAAGCCTCTCAGAAGCCTCTCAGAAGCCTCTCCGAAGCCTCTCAGAAGCCTCTCAGAAGCCTCGCAGAAGCTTCTCAGAAGCCTCCCATGAGCCTCTCAGAAGCTTCTCAGAAGCCCCGCAGAAGCCTCGCAGAAGCCTCTCAGAAACCCCCCACAAGGCTCTCAGAAGTCTCTCAGAAGCCTCACACAAGCCTCTCAGAAGCCCCCCACAAGCCTCTCACAAGCCTCCCACAAGCCTCTCAGAAGCCTCCCACAAGCCTCTCAGAACCCTCCCACTAGCCTCGCAGAGGCTTCAGAGAAGCCTTTCAGAGGCCTCAGAGAAGCCTTTCAGAGGCCTCAGAGAAGCCTTTCAGAGGCCTCAGCAAGAGCTCTTGGATCGGTTGCAATCCGGTGTTCTCCTGACGGGTTTGTATAGGAATCATTTAGGTTACGATCAGTCCGTTTCCAGTGGTTGCAATCCGACCGAAGTAGTTCCTGAACAGTCCGAAGTGGTTGTGATCGGTCTTATTCCCGAGCCACCTCCCTGCCACTGGGGCCTTCGGTGGAGCTCCCTATGGGGCCACCTCCCATAGGGGCCACGACCCTCGTGAGGGGTGTGCCGAAACGGGCGCAGTCACGCATGCGAGCCCTGCCGCAGGGGCCTCCGGTGGAGCTCCGTATGGGGCCACGATCGTCTCAAGGGGTTTTTCAAAATGGGGCGTGCCGAAATGGTCGCAGTCATCATGCATGCGAGCTCTGCAACTGGGGCCTTCGGTGGAGATACTCAGTACGAGCCAAGATCCTCTTGAGAGGTGTGCCGAAACGGGCGCAGTCAGCCCTAGGGCCTGCGGTGGCGCTCATTATTCAGGGTCGCGATCCTGTGAGGAGCGTGCCGAAACGGGCGCAGTCATCACGCATGCTAGCACTGCCACTAGGGCCGTCGGTGGAGCTCCCTACGAGGCCGCGATCCTCGTGAGAGGTGTGCCGAAACGGGCGCAGTGACGCATGCGAGCCCTGCCACTGGGAGCTGCTGTGGAGCTCCCTATGGGGCCGCTACCCTCGTGAGGGGTGTACCGAAATGGGCACAGTCACGCATGCGAGCCCTGAGGGGGCGGAGGGGCAGATGACGTGACGACACGGGGATCGTGTTGATCGAAACACGGACCCTACACCACAAGACGGTCGGGGATAAACAATCCTTTGGACGTCCGGCTTCTCTCCTGCCCTGTTCTGCTCGAATTCGGGCCCGCCGCGGCGATTCCGAGATTCCGAGTAAAAGCTCAGTGTTAAAGCAGAGAAGATGGGATATTGATGGGGGGAGATAGAGGAGGGAGGGAGAGGGAGAGGTAGGGATATATCTAAATATTTGTTGTGTATATATATATATATATATATATATATGTACTGTATATATATATATGTAGAGAGACAGACAGACAGACAGACAGACAGACAGACAGACAGACAGACAGACAGACAGACAGACAGACAGACAGACAGACAGACAGACAGACAGACAGACGGACAGACAGACGGACAGACAGACAGACAGACAGAAG
>CAUYUJ010015440.1:107500-115000 GCA_963575745.1 Prorocentrum cordatum
TGTGACTTCAACGCCGCGGGTCAACTTGCCTGCTGGCCCTGACAGACCTAAGTCGCGCAAGGACACCGTTCCTGGGAATTCAGCACAGATAATCAACGTGACCGTTGCGCCCTGGGAGTCCTGCATCGCATCAGAACGCAACTCCTGGGACTTCAGCCGTGCGGATCCTTGACGTGGCTGTAAACTTTCAAGGCGAATGTGCGTGGCGCTAATGCGAGATCCACCGTTTGAAAAGGAACCGCCCTCCTGCAGTGAAAGAAGTGCGAACTCTTACAAAACATGCGCGCGGCGCTGAAGCGATGACCGCATTCTGAGCAACACCCGCCCTCCACCCGTGAATCTGCTGCCAGCTTCTAGGACACGTGTGCGCGGCGCGAATGCAAGGGCCACATTTAGAAAACGACCTGCCCTCCATCTCTGACACATTTGCATGCTTCTTCGGCGGATGTGCGCGGCGCTCATGCGAGAGCCACATGCTGAAAACGACTTGCCCTCCACCCTCGAAACGAATGCGGACATTTGGTGACGAGTGTGCGCGACGCGACCGCAAGAGCCACATTTCGGAACCGACCTGCGCTCCATCTTTGAAACAGTCGCATGCTTCTTTGGCGAATCTGCGCGGCGCTCCTGCGAGAACCACATGTTGAAAACGACTCGCCCTCCATCCTCGAGGCTGCTGCGGACTTCGAATGACAAAGGTGCGCGGCGCGAGGGCGGAAAACACAGGTTGAAAGCTACCGGCCCTCCATCCTTGAGGCTGTTGCGCAGTTCAAGCTACAGGGTCATACATGGTGGGGAAGTCTAAAAAAACACGCCCAGACCGCTCCATCGACACGTCTGGTGGTGCGGCAGGGAGGAGTTCAACAGAAGGAAACAAGGATGGAGGATGAGGAGGAGGAGGAGGAGGAGGACCAGTGTAAACCAAAGAGCCACCAACGTGTTGCAATACACCCTCCCTCCAAGCTGCCTCTCCATAGGTCTCTACAAGAATTTACTTTCACTGAGGGAAGTGCCGAGATGGAGGACAACCGTCTGAACTCCGAAGCCGTGCCAGAACACTATTCCTGGGACTGCAACGTCGCGAATCAAAGTCATCGCTGCGCCCTGCCGCTTCTGAGCCGTGCCATAACAAAAGTCCTGGGATTTCAACGCGGCGAATCAACGTGACTGTTGCGCGCTGGCAGTCCTACAACGTGCCAGAAGGCCATGCCATACTAATTCCCGAAATTGTTGTAAGCTCATGAGACGAAGATGCGCGGCGCTAAAATGATAACCACAATTTGGAACGCCCCTGCCATCCATCCGTGAATCTCTTGCGAACTGTAAGAAAAGAATGTGCGCGGCGCTGATGCGATCGCCACTTGTTTGAGAATGACCCACCCTCCATCCTTAAAGCTTTTGCACACTTAAAAGCACTCATGCGCGCGGCGCTGAAGCGAACACCACAATTTGAAGCCCGCGCGCCAGCCATCCGTGACACTCGTGCAACTAATAAGTTGCAAGGTCATAGCTGGTGAAGAACTCGCAAGCGAAACGCCCAACTCGCCTTGCCGGCGCGTCACGGGGTGCGACAGGGAGGAACACCTTACACGGACAAGGGACGGAGGAGGAGTGAGAGGAGGAGGACGAGGAGAGGGAGGGAGGCGGAAGAGGAGGAGGAGGAGGAGGAGGAAGAGGAGGAAGAGAAGGAGGAGGAAGAGGAGATGGAGGAGAAGGAGAAAGCGGAGGAGGAGAGGAGGAGGAGAGGAGGAGGAGGAGGAGGAGGAGGAGGAGGAGGAGGAGGAGGAGGAGGAGGAGGAGGAGGGAGGAGGAGGAGGAGGGAGGGGGAGGAGGGAGGGAGGGGGAGGGGGGGAGGGCGGGAGGGAGGGGAGGGGAGGGGGAAGAGGGGAGGGAGGGATGGGAGGGGGACCCTGTTATCCCGCCAGATAGCACCTCTTGGATTTGACCCAAGTGAGGGAGGTGCCCAGAGGCAATTCTCTACGAGCTGCGAGCAGCCTGTGGGAACCTCCCGCAATTCCACGTTCATTTGCGGGAGGTCCCCAAAGGCCGCCAGGACTGCGGTTCTGGGAGCCTCTGGGGCAGGGTGGAGGGATGGATGGAGGGAGGATCATGATGACGAGGAGGAGGAGGAGGAGGAGTAGGAGGAGGAGGAGTAGGAGGATGAGGAGGGAGAGGAGGATGAGGAGGAGGAGCGTTGCGTTCGCGGGTCTGAAAGGGCTTCGTCGACAGGGGTCTGGGAAGAGGAGGAGGAGGACGACAACGAGGAGGAGGAAGAGGAGTAGGATGAGGATGGATGAGGACGAGGAGGAAGATGATGAGAACGGGGAACGGGGGGAGCTCGAAGGTTGAGAAAAAAAACGAGACGAGGGCAAGCGGATAAGAAGCGAGACGAGGGACAAAAATATCCTCCGAGACGAAAACTGCTGCACGTCATGGGGACCATACAGAGCACGCCTCACCCACGGATCGCTCTAGCAAGCGACGGCTGACGGCGCAGCTTCTGCTGTCGTCGGCTGCGCGCAGCTGACCACAGCAACCCCCAAACTCTCCACAGCTCCTGTCGGGATGATAAACTGTGGACACCATACCGAGATACACAGCAATACTGACGACAGCAGCGTCGGGCGCGGGAAGGCAGGAAGGAGAGCAACGCGGGAGAGGCCAAGGGCGGCCAGGAAGGCAGGGGGAAGAGGAGGAAGGCGCGAAAGAACGGCCTCGGTGGCAGGGAACGCTGCGTAGTGTACTATGTTGTCCCCTCCGAAAGCCAGCCCATCGGCAGAAGTGGCACGCCTGCGGGGCACCTCCGAACCGTCTGGAGGTGCACCAAGCGTTACAAACCATACTCAACTGAGAGGCGACCACTCACTGAGGGGCGAAGTTCGGGACACTAGTGAAAGCCGGACACCGGAGCTCACCCTGGGAGGGATCCGAAAACACGTGAGAGTGACAGGCCCTACGCTGGAGGACGGCCTTACCTGAAAGACCCACTTGAATCCGAAGGACCTTTTCGGTGGCCCTCTGGACCTTTGAGGTACCGAAGGAGGGAGAGGAGGGCACGCTACCGATGTTGGAGTCGAGGTGGAAGAAGGAGATTTCCTCGAAGGCCCAGAACCCACTCCTCCTCCAAGCGACGACGCAGTAATCTTCTGAGCTGACATCCTCGATATACTTGGCAACGGGGAGGGGGGGGGGAGGGGGAGGTGGAGGCGGGGAGGAGAATGAGGAGGAGGAAGGAGGAGGAGGGGGACGAGGAACAAGTGGATGCCGAGGCGAGGGAAAACGAAAACGAGAGAGAGAGAGAGATGCAGAAGGAGGACGAGGGGTTGAGAGAGGAAGAAAGAGAGAGAGAGAGAGGGAAATAGAGAAAGAGAGAGAGAGAGAAATAGAGAGAGAGAGAGAGACATACATATATATATATATAGAGAGAGAGCGAGAGAGAGAGAGAGAGAGAGAGAGAAAAAAAAAACGAGCGAGCAAGGCGAAGATTTCCAAGCGGCAGCGCGTACAGGAACCAACATCAAGAAGCTGGGCGCCCACTGCCATCGGCTACAGTGAAGAGACTGGGGGGCATGCGCAGCCGCCAGGAACCACGCCCTCCTCCTCCCCCTCCCCTCCTCGCGATCTGTGACGTCCGCCGTCTCGGCGCTGCTGCAAGAGTGCGGGCCAGCAGCAGCTGCAGGGACTGGTAGGCTGGATACCCCACGGCAACAGCACCGAATGCAGGCCGTGGCGAACGGTCTTCTTTAGGCGCCTAAAATCGAGGCGGAGCTCAGCATCATCAGCCACTATGCGGGGATCAGTTCGTGATTGACAGGAGGCAGAAGCAACACCGACAGTCGGTGTAAGGAGGCAGGCGGTAGAACATGTGGGAATGCAGACGATTGCAGCATGGCCTGTCTGAGCAAGAAGGAGCGCAATTCAAGCAAGCACGATCCATGCCCCAAGGCGGAAAGGAGCCCCGCGGGGTTCAGCTCATGCGAGACGGCACGTGTTGGCAGCAGGTCCTGGCAGTGCGAGAAGGATGCAGTGGCAGGACGCGCTGGCGCAGCCGACAGCCGAAGCAACAGCAGCACACTCTGAGCTATGTGGGTATCAGCTCGTGCGAGAATGCGGGCAGTGTTAGCAAGGCCTGCCAATACGACCAAGCTTTTTGATTCGCGGGTCGAGAGCGCACCTCTTCCGGTCGAAGCTAAGCGGGCCACGCGAAGCTTGAATAACCAGAGATGGGGGAGGAAAAGGGGGCGCAGCCCTTCCAACACGAAAAAGCAAGCAGTGCAACAAGTGCCGTTGCGGCCCGCAGGCGGCGCCGGAGCTGCTTAGCACAGTTGTGTGAATTGCAGTGGGGGGGTCCACGTGCACAAGAAGCCACGAGGTGTTCGCGAGCGTTGACGGTGCTCGAGGAGGATGAGGGCGAGAGAACGAGGAAGAGAGAGAGAGGGAGGAATAACAGGATATAGAGGGAGGGAGAGAGAGAGAGAGAGGGAGAGAAAAAAAGAGAGAGAGAGAGACAACAAACAGAGACATGTAGGGACGAAGACGAAACGGCCTTCCCTAGTCTGGCCTTCGGCCCTGGAAGCTCTCCTCGAGCTGAACTTTTTCCCTGTTCGGGGGTTTCCTAGGGACCGTGCGTGGGCCCACCATCTAAACTGCCCTGCTCGTGCCACGTCGCCCGCACGGGAAGCTCGCTCCCTTCGGTGCGGGCTGCATGGAGCTGGCACGGCCGTCGTGCCATACGTGGTGCCGTGAGGATCGCAGGAGTGAGGAACGAAGGGGCTTTTCAGACCAAGGCGGGCCTCGGCCACTGGGACTAAGGAGCCGTCCGAAAGCCAGAGCCCCTTTCTGGAGGAGGAGGAGGAGGAGGACCAGTGTAAAACCAAGAGTCATCAACGATGTTGGAAATAACCCTCCCTCCAAGCTCCCTCTTCATGGGCCCCCACGCCGGTTCATTTCCATGGAGGGAACTGCCTCGTTGGACGACAACCGTTTGAAGATCCTGAAGCATGCCAAAACATTGCTCTCGGGATCTCAACGCCACGTATCAACCTGACTGCTGCGTCTTGACGAAACGGAATCGTACCAGAGCGCCATTTTTAGGGACTTCAACACCGCGAATCAACAAAACTGTTGCACCCGCATCTTACATAATCCTTCCAAAACACCATTCCTGGTACGTTGATCAAAAGAACCCGTGAAACTGCTGCAAATTTTGAATGTGCGCAGCGCTAAGGCGAGAGCCACATTTTGAAAACGACCCGTCCTCAATCCGTGAAACTGCTGCATATGTTGAAAACGAATGTGCGCGGCGCTACAGCGAGAGCCACATTTCGAAAACGGCCCGCCCTCAATGCATGAAACTCTTGCAAATGTTGAAAACGAATGTGCGCGGCGCTAAGGCGAGAACCACATTTTGAAAACAACCCGCCCTCAATCCGCGAAACCGTTGCAAATATTGAAATCGTATGTGCGCGGCGCGAGAGCCACATTTTGAAAACGACCCGCGTTCCATCTAAGAAACTGTTGTTATTCCCCACATCCTGAGTGGGGTTCTTGTTTTCCCAGAACACCCTCTCCTTCTCCTCCTCCTCCCGCGTCCTTCTCCTAAACCATACCATACCAAGCCATACCATACCAATACCTTACCATACCAATAGCCATACCAAGCCATACCATATCAATACATACCATACCATACCAATACCATACCAACCATACCATACCAAACCAATAACATCCCAAGCCATACCAAGCCATACCATACCAATACCATACCATACCAATACCATACCAAACCACGAACAGAACAGAACAGCAACCAATACCATAACAATACCATACCAAATCATACCAAGCCATACCATACCTGCCCCTCCCACCCCTCCAGGGAGGCCCCGCCTGAGCGAGGAGGGTATTCGCATCACCTGTTATTTCTCAGGTTTCGTGCCCCTCCACCCCTCCAGGGAGGCCCCGCCTGAGCGAGGAGGGTATTCGCATCACCTGTTATTTATCAGGTTTCGTGCCCCTCCCACCCCTCCAGGGAGGCCCCGCCTGAGCGAGGAGGGTATTCGCATCACCTGTTATTTATCAGGTTTCGTGCCCCTCCACCCCTCCAGGGAGGCCCCGCCTGAGCGAGGAGGGTATTCGCATCACCTGTTATTTATCAGGTTTCGTGCCCCTCCCACCCCTCCAGGGAGGCCCCGCCTGAGCGAGGAGGGTATTCGCATCACCTGTTATTTTCATCAGGTTTCGTGCCCCTCCCACCCCTCCAGGGAGGCCCCGCCTGAGCGAGGAGGGTATTCGCATCACCTGTTATTTATCAGGTTTCGTGCCCCTCCCACCCCTCCAGGGAGGCCCCGCCTGAGCGAGGAGGGTATTCGCATCACCTGTTATTTATCAGGTTTCGTGCCCCTCCCACCCCTCCAGGGAGGCCCCGCCTGAGCGCCTCCAGGGAGGCCCCGTCTGAGCGAGGAGGGTATTCGCGAACAGTGCTATTTATCAGGTTCCGTGCCCGTCCCACCCCTCCAGGGAAGCCCCGCATGAGCGAGGAGGGTATTCGCAAACCATGTGATAGAAAAGGATGGAGAGGGCGAGGGCAGGTCGGCAATTTCTCTACAAAATGTTGCTTGATCCCGCTAGCCCAAAAACATCATTATGTGGGGAACTCCGTTAGCATAATTTTTTAAGCCTCAGAATCATACATGGTGAGGACGTCTGAGGCGAAACGCCCGGCCCGCCCTAAAAACTTGTAAAAACTTGCCTCGGGGTGCGACAGGGAGGAGTGTTCTATAAGGAAAATAATGTAAGAGGAGGAGGAGGAGGGGGGAAGGGAGGAGGAGGAGGAGGAGGAGGAGGAGGAGGAAGGAGAGGAGGAGGAGGAGGAGGAGGAGGGAGGAGGAGGAGGAGGAGAAGGGGGAAGAGGAGGAGGAGGAGGAGGAACACCGGGGCCCGAAGTGGTCCTTAACACAACGTCTTGGCTGCATCCCCTGCCCCCACACTCCAGGACAACATGTGTCGATAGTGGGTTCATCCGCAGGCAGGCCGCCTCGGTCTGCTCAGAGACTTCTCCTGCACCTCATCCTCCCTCTCCCTCCTCTCCTCCTCCTCCTCCTCTCCTCCTCCTCCTCCTCCTCCTCCTCCTCCACCTCCTCCTCCTCCACCTTCTCTTCCCTCCTCCTCCTCCTCCTCCTCCTTCTCTTCCCTCCTCCTCCTCCTCCTCCTTCTCCTCCTCTTCCTCCTCTCCTCCTCTCTCCACCTCCTTTTCCCCGCTTCCTCCTCCCTGCTCCATCACTCCCCAGAAACGCTCGAATCAATCCGAACGCCACCAAAAGACCGCTAAAGCCCCGAGAACTTCCAAAAAACCTTCCGAACATCTCTCACCTCCCTCCGCCTCCCTCCGCCTCCCTCCCTCCCGCGAGGTGTACGGAACCTCTGGTTCCGTACACCTCGCGGGCCACTCAAACTTGAGCAATAGGTGCATTTCTGGAGGTCCCCCAGACGCTGCAC
>CAUYUJ010015440.1:120000-176359 GCA_963575745.1 Prorocentrum cordatum
TCATTTAAAGTGGATGTGCGCGGCGCTCGAAGTTACAACACTATGTTGAAAATGAACCGCTCTTCATATTTTGTAGTTGGTGCACGTTTTACGCAGAACGTGCGAGGCACTGACAAGAGGGCACCATATTCAAGCCAAGTCGCCCTCCACTCTTGTTGCCGTTGCAAGCTTCTGTAACGAATGTGAGCGACTCTCAAGCGAAAACCACGGCTTGAAAAGTGTCGTCCCCCATCAGTGCCACTCTTGAACACCCTCACCATTGTGGTGATCCGTTTGGGAAATTGCAGTCAGGGGCCCCATTTTGTAGAGGACCCCACCTCCTTTCTTGTAAGTGCGTTAAGAACTTTGGAGACTAGACGCATGTGCGCGGCACCACGGCGAGAGCAACACTTCCCAAAGGACCTGGGCTCCATTGGCGCAATTGTTGTAAACGCCCAGGCCGAATGTGTGCGGCACCACAGCGAGAGCCCCATGTTGAAAAGGACCCAGACTACAGTCGTTCTTTTTTGCTTGTCCTACTATTGTTTTCTCATAGGTCTATACCTATGTATGTATGTGTGTAAGTATGTAAGTATGTATGTATGTGTGTAAGTATGTAAAGATGCATGTATGCATGCATGCATGCATGTATGCATGCATGTATGTATGTATGTATGTATGTATGTATGTGTGTATGTATATTTGTTTGTGTGTATGTATGTATGTATGTATGTATGCATGCATGCATGCATGCATGCATGCATGCACGTATGCATTTATGTATGTATGTATGTATGCATGCATGCATGCATGCATGTATGTACGTATGTATTTATGTATGTATGTATGTATGTATGTGTGTGTATGTATGTATGTATGTATGTATGTATGTATGTATGTATGTATGTATGTATGTATGTATGTATGTATGTATGTATGTACATGTGTGTATATGTATGTATGTATGTATGTATGCATATGTATGTATGTATGCATGGACGTATGTATGTATGTATGCATGCATGCATGTATGTATGTATGCTTGCATTATATCCGCCGGCCCCCTTGTGGGGCCACCAGGCTGCGAGGCACGTGATTCGGAGTTTCCTGTACCAGTCGTAGGTTGTAGTTTCCAGTGTTACAGTTCTGCTTCTTGCTGGTTACTGTAACTAGTTGACTTCTTGCTGGTTGCTGTAACTAGTTGATTGACCGCGCGAGGGGGGGGAGGCCCAAACAGGATTTTTAGCCTCACCTGGGCGCGTTGTCTGAATTGCTGGGGGGGCTCGAAATCGACACCCCTCACGCAGATCCGCGGGGTCAGGGTCCAAAAACACATGGGATTTGCCACATTTCTGCAATTCGGTGCCACCCCTCACGCAGATCCGCGGGGTCAGGGTCCAAAAACACAAGGGGTGCCACCCCTCACGCAGATCCGCGGGGTCAGGGTCAAAAAACACATGGGATTTGCTACATTTCTGAAATTCGGTGCCACCCCTCACGCAGATCCGCGGGGTCAGGGTACAAAAACACAAGGGATTTGCCACATTTCTGAAATTCGGTGCCACCCCTCACGCAGATCCGCGGGGTCAGGGTCCAAAAACACATGGGATTTGCCACATTTCTGAAATTCGGTGCCACCCCTCACGCAGATCCGCGGGGTCAGGGTCCAAAAACACATGGGATTTGCCACATTTCTGAAATTCGGTGCCACCCCTCACGCAGATCCGCGGGGTCAGGGTCCAAAAACACAAGGGATTTGCCACATTTCTGAAATTCGGTGCCACCCCTCACGCAGATCCGCGGGGTCAGGGTCCAAAAACACAGGGGATTTGCCACATTTCTGAAATTCGGTGCCACCCCTCACGCAGATCCGCGGGGTCAGGGTCCAAAAACACATGGGATTTGCCACATTTCTGAAATTCGGTGCCACCCCTCACGCAGATCCGCGGGGTCAGGGTCCAAAAACACAGGGGATTTGCCACATTTCTGAAATTCGGTGCCACCCCTCACGCAGATCCGCGGGGTCAGGGTCCAAAAACACAAGGGATTTGCCACATTTCTGAAATTCGGTGCCACCCCTCACGCAGATCCGCGGGGTCAGGGTCCAAAAACACAGGGATTTGCCACATTTCTGAAATTCGAACCCATCACGCACATCCATCGCAAGGCGTGGTAACCCAAACTGCGAGAACTCCCTCGGCCCTTTCATCGCAAGGTGTGGTAACCAAGCCCTTAAACCATACACGTCTTACCAATCGCCAGGTGTGGTAACCCCTCTTGTGATCAGTTGGTTTTGCTGATTGCGACTCGGCTTCGCATGAAGTTTCGATACTGCTTCACGACAGCGCCAAGGCCTCATGACTTAGCTCTTCCATGGCCCATTCTCCGAGAGAGGGGGCCGGCGGCAGGGGGCGAAGCCCTTACGGATATATAGCCTCGGGATGCGAAGCCGTGGGGAGGTCTCAAATGAAACGCCCGGGCCAGCCTGCGGACACGTCTGTCGTGCAACAGTGATGATTCCCTCAGAAGCACAGGGCAAGCATGATGATACAGAAAGGTGGAAACAGAAGCGGGGGAGGAGGATAAAGCGGAGGATGTGGAGTGGGAGGAGGAGGGCTCTATTCGATTCTATCACCTTGCGTGGTGGCCTGCTGCTGGGTGGGGCACAAATCAGAACATATCATGCCTCGGAGAATGTGCCTCCGAACTTCGGCGGGAGGCCCCGATTCAGGTGACTCAGAACATCTTTCCCCGCGCCTTCTTTTTCAGCTTGCGGGGGATTTCCATACAATGCAACTCACGAACCTCGCAGAACAGCGCACCTCGGTTGGCAACCAATTTGTGACCGGGGTGGCGAAACTCGGCGACAGGATTACCCATCGCTCCCCCGCCTCCCAACTCCGACGGCCCAAGATCATTCCGAGGCGGGGTCGGCTCCCTCGCCATCGGGTCACTTGCACGAAAAAGAAAAGGCATGAACTCTCTGTTGCAAAACGTCTCGGGGCTTGCACGGGGAGGGCCGGAACCGACACACGTCGCCTCTCCTGCTGAATCTCCTGGAACACACTTGCACGTAGGCATGGATGTGCGCGCAGAGACACCGTGGATAATATCTTTCAGCTGGCACGACCTAGCTTCCAAGCTGCGCTTGTCCGCTGCGTCTCGGGAGTACCGAACATGGTCAGGCTTATCATGTTCACGTTGCGAAGTGAAAACAACCTCTCTCCGTGCAGCGAGGAGCTTCGACAAAATCTTATATGCGCGCTCATCCGCCTCAAACGAAGCTTGGGCTTGCTCCTATGGCACCTAACCAGCATCGGCAAACTTTTCCCTGCGAAAAAGTCGAAAGTTTTATTCCGATCGCTTGCAACATCACTCAGGCACGTATTAAATCTTTGGACTTGGGTGATGCATCCTTTTTGGTCCATCAAACGTCGATTGAACCACCGCGGGCCGTGAAAACATCATTAAACATCGCCCACAATTCGAGCCTGGCAGAACTCCTCTTACGACGCAGTGGCTTCCTGGACTCTCGAACAACCACCAGATGCACCTGCGCGCCCCCATAAGACCTAGCATCAAACAGAGCAATGGCAAAACACTCGGCACGTCCAGCACTCTGGACATCATAGGGCAACGTGCCACGGGCAACGCCATCGAAGCGTCCGTCAGAACCTTGGTGGATGACAGACCGCCCGCGCCTCGTGCGCCTCCAATCCTGATGGTACTTCCCCCCGGGCAAAGTATGCCCCAAACGCCACTCTTGACCTTGGCCCCGTTGGCGAGCCCTCCCAATCCCGCGCCAGCGCTGCTGGCGCTGGGAGATGCCCGCAGCGAGGCCTTGGGGGGGGGCAAGCCGCGCACCCCAAAACAAGCATGCTCGGGATTGTTCAAGCCCGGGGCGCCAAACATCCCGAACGCATGACAGCGGGACCAGGCAGATCAGAATGGCCCCTGCAAGGCCAGAGTCTGTGAGAAGCAGCCCCTGGTGCCGATCCACACCTCGAACAGAAACAACTGGTGCACTAAGAATCAAACCCACTTTGAACAATCCGGCCCTGGGCCCAAGCGCCCGCAGCCAAAACTTTCCGAAGCGTCCCAGCTGCTGCACTTTGTGGGTCCGCTGGGCGATGTGCTCAGGGAGTGGTCGGCGGCGCCGGCGATGGCTTTGATGTCCGCGTTCTTCAGGGAGAGAGGGCGCGCGTCTTCGGGGGCCCTGCCTGCGATGAGCTCCCCCATGAAATTGTCGCCCTTCGGCGGGATGGCGAAGTCGGGCGCGCGCAGGCCCCGCGGGGTCGACTGGCCCGAGCAAGGGAGGCAGGAGAGGCCCCCCAGGACGTCCGGGGAGTGGTCGCGCGCGAGCCACGCGTTGCACGGCGGGCTGTCGGGGCCGGGCGCTGACCGAGAGGCGCGGAGGAGGAAGGCTTTGATCTGGTGCTTGCGCGGGGCGCCGACGTCGATCCGATCGCCGCGGGGCACGGGCTGCTCGATGCACTGATGCACATTGGAGTCGTCGGCTACCTTCGCGGCGCAGGCGGGTTTCCAGCGCGCGCGCAGGGCGCCGACCATGGCGCAGCTCTCTCCAGCTATCGCAGTGGGACCGCGCTGGGGGCCCTGGACATTCATTCCGTGGAGGAGGAGGCGACGTTTCCTGGGGGCCCAGAGGAGTGCGCGTTCCTGGTGGGCTCGAACGGGCCTGCGGAGACGCCCGAGGGGGATTGCTTCCTCCGGCCCCTCGGGGCCGCGCGCGGCAATCCGAGCCAGAGAGCGCCAGCGAGCCTTCAAGTCGCGGCGCAGGGGCCGCCGAACGGGGCGGGGCTCTCGACGCGGATGGCGCCGTCGCTGATGACCACGAACTGCTTGCCGAGGTCGGTGGTGGGCCGAGGGCGCCCGGCAAGGGAGGCGTCCCAGCGCCGGGCGGCCCTTGAGTTTGAGCGCGCGGCGAGGGCGCGGCCGTCGAGGCGGCTGGGGTGGGCGGCGTCGCCAGGGGACACAGGAACCCAGTCATCGCGGACCCAGCGAGCGGCTTCAGCCATGAGGCGCTTGCGCGACCGCGCGCGGTTCTCGATGGGGGCGCGGGTGGCGTTGACGGCGCCGGCGAGCTGCTGGAGGCATGTGGCGTGGCGCGGGTCGAAGCAGATCGCGGGCGGAATGGTCGGCTCGTCGGGTGGCGCGCGCGGCTTCATGCCAATTGCGAGTGCGGCGACGGCGTGGTCGCTGTGACGCTGGTCCGACAGGGCGGAAGCGTCGCGGGCGATGTCGACCCGCAGGGTGAGCTCCTGCGCGGCATGAGATGGGGGGGCTAATGAAGACGTGGTCGATGGCGGATGCCTCGTATTCAGACGAATTGAACCCGGTCGAGAGGTCCGTCTCGACCTCGAAGATGGCATGGAACAGCTCCTTCCAGACGGGCTGCTGCTGGCGGCCGTTGTTGTCGAGTGAACGGCGGGCGCGCTGGGCCCGCGCGTGGGAGAAACTTGCGCATGGGCGGCTGGCCGTGTTGAGGTCGCCCAGGGCCGGGGGCGCGCGGTGCTCGTAGTCCTGCTCGGCCCATTCGCGATGCATGTGTCATTCTGCGCGGGGGCCGTCGCGATCTCGCGCGCTCAATCCATGGTTGTAGACGTTCATCGGGGCCAGAGCGGCGCGGTGGGCGGCATTGGTGATGGCCGGCAGCTGGATGCGCCAAGGGGCGAGGGCGCTGCCAGGGATGGTCGGGGGCTGGCCCCGCTGGAGCTGCTCGAGCTGCATCGGCGCGAACCCAAGGGCAAATATGGAGGGGCCACCGATGGCCGCGGGCGAGGTGCCCCCGTCGGAAGTGAACTCGGAGAAGGAGAGCTTGCGCAGGCACGGCTGCGCGCCCACCCGCGCGCGGAGCAGCGCTTCAGACCCGCGCGCCCCCCGGAGGAGGAGGACGCAATGTTGCCGAAGAAACTTTATTTTTTGGGGGGGGAGGGGCTGCTTGCGACGGCGACGGGGGCGCTCGTGGCGCGTCGGCGCTCGGGCGCTCCAGCCGACGGACGCTGCAGGCGACGGGCCCTCGGGCGCCAGCCACGGCGCCCGCGGGCGGTGAGGGTCGCCGCGCGGCAGACTCGGTGCCCGAGAAAAGGGCTTGGACAAAAAGAGGGGGCGGCCGCGCGGTCGACGCCGTGGAACTGCTGGAGCTCGAGGGTCTTCTCGTTCCACTCGAGGGCGGCGGGGTCAGCCTAGCCGCGGATGCCGAAGCGGATGACTGGCGCGGCGTTGCTGTGGACCTCGCCCTTGCTACGGATGGCCCGCCACTGCGTGTCGGGGCGCTGGTGTGAGCGCAGCGACTTGTTGGATCTCCGTGCAGATTTTCTTCGGAGCCTCGTCGCCATTGAGGTGGGTGTCCACGCGCTGCCCAGCGGGGTCGGCAATGACAAAGTGCATCCGTTTTTCCGCGGCACCTCGTAACACGCGCTGCAGAGCGAGGGCTCGAAGAACAGCCACTTCGCGGGCGCCTCTAACTTGGGGAATGAATCGGCGGGCAGGCTCGCGGCCGCGAAATTCAATGTGGTCAGCCTGGAGGCCAGCTCCGCCGATCCATTCCTGCGGGTCATTGAAGGGGATGTCGGGCGATGCGAGGCGCTGTCAGACAACGGAGAAGATCGCGGGTTCTGGGGCGCGGTCCCACTCGGCGAGCCGCGCGAGGTCCGCGATCGGGAGTTGGGTCTCGGCGAGGGCGAGGGTGTCCCGCAACTGGTCGATCTGGTGCCACGCGCGGTTTTGCTCGGCAGCCCGTCGGTTCTGCCCGCGACCGGCGTGGGCGACGGCGTCGTGATGGTTGTCCGCGCGACGCTCGGTCTGAAGGACTTGCTGCTGCTGCAGTAGGGAGCGGAAGCTTCCGCGGGACTGCTCGAGATGGCGGTCAGCCTGGGCGCGGAACGAGTCGGCGGCGATGGTGGTCTGCTCCTGCATGAGGCTCTGTAGGGCGGTGTCCAATGCTGCGGGGAGGCCACAGGGGCGCGCAGCGGGAACGGATCCAGCTGTAGGATGCATGTCTTCAGGAAGTTAGGCGCGTGGCAGGCTGAGCGGCTCCTTGTGGATGTTCTCGCGATGGGAAGGTGGAGAACTTGTCCAGGTCGGCTGCCAGCTTCCATGCGCCACGTCCTTGGAGAACATCGCGGCGGGGCCCGTCGCCCGACGGGCCAGCGGATGTAGGGCGGGTGGCAGAGCGTGCCGTGCGCTAGGAACGAGGTGCAACGCGGCCCGGTGAGCGCCCAGCAGGGACGGCATCGTCACGTTGTTGAGCGGCGAGGGAACCATGTGCTGCTTCGGGACGAGGGCGGTCTTCTTGACGATAGGGACGGTCGCGATTGGCAACATGCTCGCGGTGTCCACCTTTCTGTCGGCGCCGGCGTGGGGATTCTGATGACGGGAGGCTGCGAGATGCCGAGCGCTTGTTACTACTGGCCATCTTTGCGACCTAGCCTCGAAGGGCACGCCGAGGTTGAAGTCTGCGATGGGCACGTGTCTGCCAGCGGCCCGGGGCGATGAGCAACCATAGCGCGATGGCGGGACGGACGATGGGAAGGCCAGCGGCGACACGGACAATATGAACGGCTCGGAGCCGCGCTCGACGAGCGCCATGAAAGGCTCGGAACTGGGCTCGACGAGCACATGCGGAAGGCTCGGAGCTAGGCTCGAAGAGCAAATATGGATGGCCGCCTGTAAGGCCAGTGTGAGAAGCAGGAGAAA
The DNA here is from genome assembly GCA_963575745.1 of Prorocentrum cordatum. Lineage (NCBI taxonomy): Eukaryota > Dinophyceae > Prorocentrales > Prorocentraceae > Prorocentrum > Prorocentrum cordatum. Next base: position 127,696 of record CAUYUJ010015440.1, read on the forward strand.
CTAGGATGGGCGGCCGCTAGCCCCTGATTGTGGCGGCAAGTCTGCGTGGACTGGTGGGAGCCTACCCCATGGAGGAAATGAAATAAACACCATCTTGGCCTTGAGCCAAAATTGCTACGGGAGGAGGAGGAGGAGGAGGAGGAGGAAGAGGAGGAGGAAGAGGAGGAGGAGGAGGAGGAGGATGACGAGGAGGAGGAGGAGGACGAAAAGGCAGAGGAGAGAGGAACAGGGAGGAGGCAGGAGGGAGGAAGCAAACGGCGGCCGTGGCGCCTGCTCCGCCCGTGCCGCCACCGAGGGCAGCCCCGCCTGCGGAGCCGGAAATCCACGCTGCTTGCGCCCCGCCGCCCTCCCGGGGAGGCGAAGGGAGGGGGAGCTACAGTCCGGGTTGATTGGAGAGGACACGCGAGAGGACACAAAACCCTTCCGGGGGCCACGCTGCCATATGAGTGCAGGATGCATGGGTCGCGAAACACAGGACACAGGGGCACCCTTGATTTGGCAGGGACGGACTATTAGTCAACCTCGACTGTATCGGGTGCGTCACTGGAGCGAGGGGGGAAGGGAGGGGAAACTCAGGCCAAACGACGACATTACCATACAAACTCGTAGGTCCGCGAGGACCTCCGAAAGTTTACGTTTATGCGATTGTTTGTTTCCCGAGGATTAGGCGTGAGGGTGCACAAACACCCAGTGCTGGATCCCAAGAGGAAGCGGAGGAAGGGGATAAGGGACGGCGGTGGAGGAGAGGCGGAGGAGGAGCAGAGGCGGTGGAGAAGTGAGGATTGGATGCGAACCGGTGGCCCGGGCCGGGAATCAGTCAGGGCAGCGGGGGGAGGCAGGGAGGAGATGCTGGAGTGATGTGGGTGAGGCGAGCGGGACGCGAGGGCGGAGGGCTGGACGCGAATGAACGGGGCGGCGATGCATGGGGGGGGGACGAAAGGTGCCCTTTCGGGGCCCTGGAGGGCCCCCTTTTTATGACAGCCCTCGCTGACCCCCCCCATGTGTCGCCGCTCCCCGCCCCTCCCCCATCACGCGCCCCCCAGGAGGGTGGGGGCGAGTCTCCTCTGGGGTTTGGGCGCTGGCCGGGGCCAGAGCCGGGGACAAGTCCGGCACGGGGGGGAGACGCGGGCCCCGAGGCACACACGGGCCCTATATGGCTCCTCGCCGCCCTCGGGCGCTGCGCGGGAAGGCCCTCTCCGCGGGCCCCCCCGCGAGGCGGGCAGGAACAACGGCGCGGGGTCGGGGCGAGGAGCCCGTCCCCGGGGGGGGGGGCCGAGTCTGCTCATGGGGCGGGCGGCGGCGGCGGGGGCGGAAGCCCGAGGACGAGCTCAGCATGAGGGGGGGCGGGGGGGGGGAGGGGAGAAGCGGGGGCGGAAGCCCGAGGACGAGCTCAGCATGAGGGGGGGCGGGGGGGGGGGGGGGGGGGGAGAGAGAAGGGGGGGCCCGGGGAGGCGGGCCCCAGGGGACATCTCGGGCTTTCGCCCCGGGGGAAGAGCGCTGCCCAGCCCGCTGCGGGGCACGGGGGGGGGGGGATGGGAGTGTGCTGGCCAGGGGTCGGCCTAGCGGCGACCCGTGCTGATGAGGAGGGCGCGCGGTGAGGGTGCAGTGGTCCTGGGGGGCCACGTAGACGCTCTCGCGCGCGAGGGGCCGGCCAGCGCAAGTCGTCCAGGATGGGCCGAGGGGGGCACGGATGCAAAAGGGCAGCCTTGGAGGGTCGCTCCTCCTTACGGTGCGGGCTGACTGTGAGCTGAGTTTGGGCGAGCTGGTGGGCCGTGTTTGCTTCGAGCTCGTGCTGCGGCGAGGGCGGGCGGAGGGCAGGGCGAGGGAGCGCGAGAGCAAAACGGGGACGAGCAACAACACTGCTCAGGGCGATCCCTGGTGCTGGGGCTCGTGGATGGCCCCGACGGCGTGGACAAGACGGCGAGAAGTCTCGGGACCCGTTTTCCTCTCAGGACCTGTTCCCCGCATGGCGAGGGGTCCAAGACATCCGCGCGGTGCTCCAAGAGTTCATGCTTGTGCAGTTGTTTGTTCGGAGAGGCGCAAGGCTTGATTAATCATGTGCTTACTGTGCTTTCGCATTTGTGGCCACTCGCAGACATTCCCAAACGTGGAAACCTGAGACCCACGGAGCACAGTGCACATATAAACTATTCAGGGCACCGTTCAGAAACCAGAACTGGCATATGGACTTTGTTGTAAGAGAGAACAAGCGGGTTCGGCGGATTCGGGTTGGCCTGACGGGGCTCCCGATGTGAAACTAGATGCGAGCTCCCGCTGCATGCACCCCACGAAAACTGGACCGTCGGAATCCAGGATGCGCTCGTCAAATGACGTCGGCGAACTCGAGATCTGGCGTGCTCGAGTCTTACGGTTCCTCGTTTTTGCTAGTCGAGGCACGTCAGCGGGGGGTCAAAGGGGCCCCGGAAAAGTTTATCCTCGTCCTAGCCCCGTCCGGCACCCATTTTTCGCCCCACCCGATACACACATTATGGTCCCTTCTGGCGATAGGAGAGTGAACGGCAAGAAACACAGGGGGGGGCGCATCTTCGAAACAACGTGCGGCAAATCCTAGAGGACGGAAAAACGGCATGAACGACAATTTTCGAAGGTCTGCACGGTTTTCTTGAATCGGCGCTGGACCTCCCTCCCTGGCGGGCGTAGTGCGCCAGGGGCGGCGCCAGAGGCGCCGCCAAGGGGGTCCGGCGCCGATCCGAGAAATCCGCACGGACCTCCGAACATCCACGTTTACGGTCAAGAGCTTTTGATTAGTGTCGCGGCGGCGGCCCCAGCGACACACTACGCCCTGCGAGCGGATACTCAGCGTGTCGCTCCGTTTCGTGGAACGGGAGGCCGGGAAAGGCTCGGACCGTTGATGCTCGGGGACTGGGGCGTGGTTAGCGTGTCGCGCCGAAGCGCGGTAGGCCAGAACGGGCGGCGCGACACGCTAAGCAAACGTTCCTGACCGCACCCCCCAAGGCGGAACAGGCGTAACCCCTCCTGCCCGCGGAGCCCAGCGGCCACTGGATCGCCCCCCAGAACGCTGCCCCAGGACGCCCTGAAACACCCGAAAACCTGGATCCGCTACCGTCGCCGACGTCGGAGGCTGCCTTGCTCCTGCAGCCTGGTGTACAGTAGGGGCCCGACCACAAGAAACCTTCCACAAGAAAGCCAACCCTGAGACCCCAGGGCGACCACTGGTTTTTGGCTTGGGAGCGTCACGCTTTGCTAGGCAAAACCATCGAAACCCAAGAAACCCAGGGCAGCCTGGAGGCAAGCAGGGTGTTTCTTGGCACGGGCCCCCACAATACCCCGCCCCCGCTGCTCTGGTTTTGTCGGCCCGCTTCCCTGGTCTGCGTTCCTTCGCTTTTTGCTCCCAGGCGAGGCGCGGCGCGATGCCACGACACGCCCAGCCTGGCTCGCACCTCAGATTATGTTGCTCCCATCGTACTTACGGACCACATCCCAGAAATAATTTCGAGCACCCGGAAAAGTGTCGAAACAGTGTCGAAACAGTGTCGGGCGAGTGTCTCCCAAGGCCCGACCACGTGAAAACCTTTTAGTTTCAATACTTTTGTGGTGCTCGAAATTCTTTCTGGTGATCAGGGCAAAAATAGGTTGGAACACCATAAACCCCAGAGCCGGCACACGCGCCCCGAGAAGCGGCGAAGCGACACGGAGCGGCCAGCCTGATACTCGGCCGAGCCTCCACGTCGAAGCCGCGGCTCCAAGAGGCAGGAGGAGGAGGAGGAGGAGGAGGAGGAGGAGGAGGAGGAGGAGGAGGGGAGGAGGAGGAGAGGAGGAGGGGGGGGAGGGGGGAGGATGGAGGAGGAGGGGAGGAGGAGGAGAGGAGAGGAGGAGGCGGAGGAGGAGGAGGAGGAGGAAGAGGAGAGAAGGAAAGGGGAGGAGGAGGAGGAGGGAGGGAGGGAAGGTAGGAGGAGGAGGAGAGGAGGAGGGAGGGGGGAGGAGGAGGAGGAGAGGAGGAGGAGGAGGAGGAGGAGGAGGGGGAGGAGCCGAGGCTTCCCGATCCTTCTTTCTGAGCAGGCCGCACGAGCAGAACGTTTCGAAGCTCCGCGCGGACTTTTTGCACGGGCGCCGGGCCCTCCCTGGCGCGCTCCGCGCGCCAGGTGGCGGCGCCGGGGGCGCCGCCATGGGGCCCAGCTCGCAGGTCCGAGGAGTCCGCGCGGGCCTCCGACAAGCTGTGCTTGCTGTTCTCTCCTTTGCTCACGCGACGTGTTTGCCCCCGCCCCCCCCCTCTCCCTGGCCCCCCCCCCATTCCCGGCACACCCTGTCCTGCTCCGCTCCGATCCGGTACGGCACGAGCCGATGCCCTCCCTGGTCTGCAGCGCTTGCCTCCCCGGTCTGCAAGAGGGCCAAGCCCGATCCGCGACCCGAAAAGATCCGATCCCGATCCGACCTCGTCTTTCAGATACGACCCCACCCTGTGGCGAGCACTATCCACTGTTTGATTCTGTGTTTTACCCCAAGCCCCTGACGCCACTGAACGGCATGTACGTTCGTAGAACTGGGGCGTCCCAGTTAGAATGGGCTAGACACCTACATCCACATGCTTTTCGTGATCGACCAGTCTTTCGTGCTCGCCTGAGCGCGCCGACGCGCCCTAGGGCGTGTGGCCCTCCTTTCATGTCCTTTTTTTTCCACCCTGGGAAGGGTTAGAAATATGCACCAAGTCGTCTGGTCGGCCAAGGAGCTCAGTGCGCAGACGCCCCAGCTCCCCAACTTTCGGGCTCCTGGATTATGTACACCACTTCCCCTCGCCGAAGTCATTGGCTCCTTGACCGACCAAACGACGTTGTGTAGACATCTGAGGAGAACAGCTATCGTGTTGGAAAGAAGGGGTTGGGAGGATGAAGGGTATGAGCAATAACGTTTAAATGCAATGTACGATACCTTCGACCGCCTACGGGTAATGATACCCCCATCTCTCCCAACCCCGTCCTCCCAACCCCATCATTGCCGTCCTCCACATCGAGCCCCCCCGACGCCATGGGGGCCAGGTCCACGCGCGCAAGCCACTGCTGGGGGGACCCCTCTTGGCCCGCACCCAGGGTCACCCGGGCGAAGGGCCACCCGTCTTTCGAGTCGTAACTCGGGCCTCTGAGGGCCGTTTGGGACGGTCCGGGCACCCCCCGAATACAATCGGGGCGTTGACCTAAGGAACCCTAAATAAGGAACGAGGCCCCTTTTTTTTCCATAAGTTAGACTTCGACTTCCTATCGAAAACACAAGGAAAACCTGAGGCAAGCTGTGAAACGCTCAAGGAACGCGGAGCCCCTCCCCAACCAAAAGGGTTCCTTCTTCAGGGCCCCGACCGTACTCTCGGCGAGGCGCAGCTGCTGGAACGCATCCCGAGGCAGGAGATCCTCCAGGAGCCACCGAACGTCGTGGGCGAAGAACATATATCCGTATCGGCGGCCTCGCGGGCCGGGCCCCCGTGCCGCGACCCCGCGGATACGGGGTGTGGTTTTGCTTACGCCCCGCGCGGAACGTACCCCAGATTTCGTAATAAAAGGGAAGGGGTCACAACCCTCCCAGGCGAGAATTCTTAGACCCCCCCAGACCATCCACGAAAGGGCGGCCCTTTGCCCAGACCCCCGAACCCTCCAAGACAGCTCAAATCAGAACCCCCCCCCAAAAAATGTGACCCCCCCCCACTTTATTTAGGAATCCGAAGTACCCGTGCGATAGTTTTTTATTTTTATTTGCCCAGTGTTGCGCGCGGCGTATCAAGTCAGATTCAATTTAAAAGTGCCGCTCAACCACCCTCGTGGTAGAGCTCCCTCCGGGCAGCCGCTCCAGGCGAGAGGCTTATCGTGCGTCAGCGATGCACTACACGCATTACCGCTAGGGAAGACGACGGGAGCCGAGTCCAGCGGAGCGCCCTCGGGAGGCACGCGGTGCCAACCCGGGCGCAGCGTGACAATCAGAATTCAGCCGTAGTGAGCGTATCCGGATCCAGCCGTGGCGGGCGCCGTGCCAGAGGGCACAGCAGAAAGGAATAACGAGGGGAAAACGCCGTAACGGCGCGCCGGGGCCGCTGCGCACAGTGGTATCCAGGGCGCCTGGCGGCCAGACGGACAGGGCAGGGCGTCGGGAGGCGTCCTACGCTGTCACTGCGAGTCGAAGGTGGGGGCCGACGCCTGCGCAGTGGAGGGGTCACACGCGCCAACTATGAAGAGGGCTCCGTCGTTCGGCAAGTGCGGGAGTATCTCGAAGAGCGGTGTGTCAGCTTCGACGGCCGAGAGGCCCTCTTCGCTGAGGAGCTGAAGAGCAAAACTGTGGGTGCGGACCATGTGGACCTTTTTAGCGGTCTGGTGGGCCACCCGGAAGAGGTACGGCGGGCGGTGAATCGACTTTGCGGTCACCGCGAAAGGCTCGAAATCGACCGAAGGGCTGCTGGTCTCAAACTTGATGAAGACGGGGATGGGCACGGAGCCTGTGCCTTCGAGCTCCGCGCGCATGTCCTCGACAGTGCCGAAAGTGACGTCGTCCTCCACGTCGTCGTTGGATTCCGCGATCAGGGCGCCGAGCGCGGAAAACGAGGGGACTGCGGGCAGAGACACGTCCTCGATGCCTGACTTCACTCGCGGGGTCGCCATGGCACCCTCGGTTTCTTCGTGGGTACCCTGGGCTGTGTCTCCGGCCGCTTCTGAGCCTCGGTCGTCTTGCGCACCCAGGGCTCGTAGGCGAACTGCACCGGCGATCGAGGGCGCTTCGATGCCGGAATGTGCCTCGGGCTCGGGGGCACTGCGCCAGCCGCCGCCCGTTGCATCCGCTCCTGCCGATGGCGCCGCCGCTGCGCGGTCACCAAGGCTGAGAGGGGAGTCCCCTCGGTTCGGTCGGCGGCCCAGGCGCGGGCGACGCTGGGGAGGGGCGGGTGGCTCCCTCGGTGCGGCCACGCCGGGTCTGAGCAGGAGCGTTCGTTGCAGTCAGGGCCACTGTTCCGGTGCTGATGGTGAGTGTTGGCTCCTGGCTGGGGGCTCCCTGAAGAAACCGCTTGACAACGCTGGTGGGAGCACGAGCCTATGTGGAGCAGCATCTGGTTGACTTCGTCCTTGGACATCGTGGACGTGCGCCGCTCCAGCTCCAGGATCTGCTCGCGCGGCTCCTTCCCCGGAGGGGGGCGCGAGTGGCGCACCGCTCGATGGGAGTCCGCCGGCTCCGTCCGCGGAGGGGGGCGCGAGGGGCGCACCGCTCCGGGGGAGGGCTCGGGCGACGCCTGCATTGGAGGGGAGCGCGAGTGGCGCTCCGCTCGGTGGGAGGGGCCGGCTGGCTCTGCCTGCGGAGGTGGACGCGATGTGCGTCCTGCTCGCGGGGAGGGTTTGGGCGGCGCCTGCACCAGAGGGGGGCGCGAGTGGCGCTCCGCTCGATGGGAGGGGCCTGTCTGCTCCGCCTGTGGAGGGTGGCGCGAGGAGCGTGCCGCCCTGGGTGAAGGCTCGCGCACCGCCTTCCTCGGAGGGGGGCGCGAGTGGCGCTCCGTCCGATGGGAGGGGCTTGTCTGCGGCAGGGCAGTAGCAATCGGCGCCACTGCCTTCGGCGGTGCCCAGATCCTGGGAGGGTATGTCGGGGACGGCGCCCTGTACTTGCGCGACTCCGCCCTCAGGGGGGGGCGCGAGGTGCGCCCCGCCCTGGGGGAGGGCGCGGCCGGCTGAACTCTCTGAAGGGGGCGCGAGGGGCGCTCCGCTCGTGGGGGAGACTCCGACGTCGAGGTGGACGGGTGGGACTCCGAGTCCGACGGCTCCGACTGGGGAGGGGTCAAGCCAGACTTGGAAGCCCTCGGGGACGAAGACTGTGACCCATCTGCCGGGCACGACGCCCGGGGGGTCGCCAGCGCAGCGGCCATTGAACATAGACCACGGCGGAGGGGCACTCCGCGACGCAGACCTGCGAGGGGCAAGCTGCGTAGCACTGCAAGGGCAGCGCCAGCCTCAGCAGCCGCACATGCCGGCCGACGGCGGGCTGCCGCGCGCGCGGGGAGGGGCCCGGGACGCGCGCGGGGCCATCAGGCTTGAGCCAAAATGGCTTGAGCCAAAATGGCTGGAGCCAAAATGGCTTGAGCCAAAATGGCTACGGACCCGTGCGATAGTGTATATATCCGCGGGATCGCACCCCAAAGTCTAGACCGCTAGGGCGTGACTGCGCGGATGCGTCCGCGCCGCTCGTGGCGCGCCCCGAGGCAGGAGAACCTCCAGGAGCCGGCGAAGGGTCGCTCCTACGCGTAATATGCGATCTTCTTCCAGAGGCGCCCCGCGCCCGTCCGAGGTCAGGGGCAACGATGCAGTCGGGCTGCTGAAAGAAGGAACGATCAACAAGGAACGAAGCCCCTTTTTGGCCTCACAAGCGCCTGCGTGCACGAGGATGGCTAGAAGCAAAGCCATAGAAGGACCTACGGAATATCGAGCCCCTTTCTTACCCAAGCTGTTCCTTATTTCAGCGACTTGGCTGTAACGGGGACTGGCATGGGGGGGGAACCCTCGACCTCGGAGTCGACGATGCATCGGCGATGGACTGGCGAAGGGGCCCCCCGGTCGCAACTCCGCGCGCTCCTGGACGGGCTGGGGGCGAGCAGGCCCCCATCGGCGATGCACCGGCGGGCGGTGTCCAGGCGGGCGCCAAGGCACGCACATCTTCCAACGCCGAGCTGGCTGCCCACCTGCGGCAGGCCATGGCCATAGCCACCGACCCTGCCATTCAGGCGGTCCTCAACGCCCGGGTGCAGCGGCTGGGCGCCTCCGAGACCGTCGTCATCAAGGACAGCGAGGTCGAGGCGATGAGGAAAGCCGACGGCGCCTGGAGAGCAGCTACGAACCATCACAACCAGGTCGTCAGCAACGTCATCAGGCTCCGCAAGGCGCTCGAGGCGGCCGAGTGTAAGGAGCAAGCCGCAGCGCTCGAGGTCGCCCGCACGGAGCAGGCCAAGAGGCGCGCGGCTGAGGCCCTCGCCAGGGCCGAGGGAGTCGGCCGCTGCGACCCGACCTCCCATGGCGTCCAGAGCGACGGCCAGCAGGAGCCCTTCACTGTCACGTGGGATCCCGACCTATTCAAGCAGATCGACGAGCTCGACGTCACCGAAGGTGAGCAGGCCGAGCTGGACGCTGTCATGAAAGGGCTGGAGGACCTCCAGCAACAGTTCGCCACCAAGGGGCCGCAGGTCACGAGCCTGATCGACAGGGCCCGCAAGGTCCGCAGCGCTCAGGAGGCTAGGTGCGCCAAGAAGCGCAAAGGGGCCGACGGCCAGACCAACGGCGGCACGCCTGGGCAGGCCGACGAGGCCGCCACCCCGCCACGCGGCTCCAGTGGCGCGGCTGGCGCCGAGGTCGGCTCAGTCGACGGCAGCGCGAGCGCCAGCCCCGCCGGGGCCGCATCTACCAAGGACGGCGACCAGCGTCTGGCTGCCGAGGCCGCCAAGCTCTCGGCTGCTCGTTTCGCAGCCCAGGCCGCTGCCGCCGACGCCAGCCGACCAGGAGGAGCTGCTGCAGAGCCTGCCGCCAAGGCCAGCGCCAAGGGCAAGGGCAGACGCAACAGCCGAGCTCACTCCGAGTGACTAGGCACAGCAGGGTCACCGCCAGCTGCGGGTACGGTGAGCGCCCCTGCCGCTCATGACGCCGTCGCAGCCACTACCAGTACAAGTACATCCTCTACCTTGTTCTTTGGCAACATCACATGTGCTGGCCAGAAGACGTTCGACTGGGTCGAGACCTCTACGGACGACTTCGTGGCTTTTGTGGAGACACACATCAGTGACAGCAGTGTTGGCAAGTGGAAGGCACGATATCGGGATATCAATCGTCGCCTCTTCGCCAATCCTGCGAGACCTCCTCAGGTTGATCAGGAAGTAGGAAGACTACACGATTCCAACAGTGAATCTGCAGTCGCTCCTGAGCATGCCAATGAAGGAGGAGAGTGGTTCATTCCCAGAGGCCACCTCCGTGCCCATCCTCTTTTCGAGTCCATCCAGGCCAAAGGGCTCCAGTGCCTTCCCACCTCCAGCAGCCTCGACGGTTTCCCCCCCGTTGTGATTCACTTCAAGGGGTACTCCATTGTGGCTGTCTTCCTTTACGCTTTTTGCAGCATAGGCCTGAGAGGGCCCAACGTCGCCCGCTTCAGACGTCTTGGGAGCCTCCTCAGGTCCCTCCAGCTCCCATGGTTTGTCGTCGGGGACTGGAACCTCAGCCCCGAAGCTCTCAGTAGGACTGGCTTTCATCAGCAGGTCCAAGGGGGAATCCTTTGCGCACCTGTCGAATACACGTACGACCCTGGCGGCGGACGTAAGCCATCGCATTTGGATTTCGTTGTTCACAGCGCTGCTGCCCGCCCGTACCTGGTCGACGCTTCCGCTGTGCATGACATACCGTGGAAACCGCACATAGGTTTACGAATTCGGCTCGTTCAAACAGAAGACCAGCTCCTGACTAGAATCCTCGGCTTGCCCAGGCGGCTCCCCGCTGCCAATAAGCCACCCAGAGTTGCCACCCCTGGCTCCAAGGCCAGCCGTGCCAGAGCTGCCAGGGAGGAAGCCCGACTCAAGGCAGAGGCTAACAGGCAGACCCTTTTTCAGACGCTCACTCAAGGCTTTCAGGGCAATGACCCTGCAAAGCTGTCCACCAGTGCTGGCGAAACGTCCGATAGCGATGTGCCCGAATCCCAGCTCGCGGACAGCTCAGATGAAGAAGATCCCTGGGCTCACGAGAACAGTTTCAGCCCACATGCGCCTGTCGCTGCCCCGGACATTGCCCGCGTCGAGACAAAAGACATGTCGCCAAGCCCTGCAGTGGAGTGCCAGGCCTTGCCATCCAATCAGCAGTGCACTGCGCCGCCCAACAGAGAGCCTCACAGCGAACATGGTCATGCTGCTGCCTTTGCCTGTTCCGCCGCCCGCCCTGCTGGCGAGCCGCAACAACAGCATAAGGACGTTTTCTCTCTGCTTGTTTCTGCCTCTGTTGACAGTCAACCCTGTATCCCACCCAGTACAGTCAGACAGTCAAGTTTAACAGATAGTAATTTGACAGCCCAGCGTGAGAACCCCCCCCCCCCCCCCCCCCCCCCCCCAGCGACCCTGACGCAAGCCAGGGGGCCCAGCCTCCGTGCCGAACTCGAAGCCCCGAATTCGACATCAGTCCTGAGCTCTGGAGTGCCCACAGGCAACAAATCAGTGTCCTGCCACCGCAAGCTTCGCGGCCTGCTCTTGCTGCTGCTGGCTCCGTAGCCTTTCGGCTCAAACCTGACATCGCCCTGCAGCTTGGGCAACTCTACGGTTCTTTACGGTTCTTGGGTCACGACCGTCGAGACCTCCATTTGCGCGCACCACCAGATCCCTTTCAGCGGAACCTCACGCGCCGAGGGACCGCAGTATCAGATCGAAGTTGTTCGAGAGCTGCAGTGTCGGCGCATCTCCCCGCTTGCAGACAGCAGCAGCACGTGGTGGACGACGCTCCACACCCTGCTGCAGGGCATCTACAAGCACAGGGCGCGAGGCAACGGTCACCTCCAGCTCCAGCAGCTGCGCCGAGGGATCGGAAGGCTGTACAAATCGCCCCCGGACGGGCCGTTCACGTCATACTCGACAAGGACGGCTACAGCTGGACGCAGTGGCTCGATTTCCTCGGCAACATACAGCAACACAGCGCTGAGCAGGTCGCCGCTGGTGCAGTCAGAGCATCGCGCCTAGCACGGCGGGCGCAGCAGCGGACCATGCGGCGTGCCATCCACAATTTTCGCGACTGGTCAGTTACTGACGGCGCCATAGGTAGATTACATCGCTCATTACGACCCCAGCCACAACCCGCCGAGGTCACCAGGGACCAAGACACCACCATCATGCACCCCAAGGACCTGATCGACAGCAAGATCGACACCTGGAGGCGACTCTGGGCACCCGAGGGAGGCGCCAACATGTGCGGCCTGCAGGAGTGTTTCCACCGCGTCGTCGAACGAATCCAGGAGTGCCCGCTGCCACCCATCACCAGACACGAGGTGCGACAAGCCATCAAGCGCCTCAAAGCCAACACCGCCTTGGGAGCTGACCGACTTCGACCAGCCGACCTACTACGGCTACCAGACAACGCACCCAGCGAGCTCGCCGAGCTGTTCAACATGGCAGAGCACGTGCAGATGTGGCCTCACCAACTCCTTCGCACCATCGGGGTCATGAGGGCCAAGAAGGACAACGGGGACAGGATACTCGGCATCATGACCATCATCGCTCGTCTTTGGTCCCTCATCAGGGAACCCTGCATCCAGGCCTGGACCAGGGACTACTTCGCCCACTGGGACGCCATCGCCAAGGGGAGCTCCGCGTTCCGCGAGGCCTACGAGCGCAACCTCCACGAGGAGGCGGCCGCCAAACTCGGCATCACGCAAGCTCACAGCCTCCTCGACGCTTCGCAGTTTTATGACTCCATACACTGGACCACCCTCATTGATGATGCCTTCGAGCTCAATTTCCCGCCCGAGATCCTGGGACTTGAGGTTTTGCAGTGCACGGCGCCACGCGCGCTCATGCAGAGCGGCGCCTACGCTGATGCCATCCAACCTACACGTTCAGTGGTGCAAGGGCTCCGATCGGGCACGCGTTTCGCCAAAACCGTGACCTACAAGGCCTTGCTCCATGTCACCACGTGCCATCCCCAGGCACGTCACCGCAAATGGGTCGATGACCTGTCACAGCGCATGCAGGCCAGCCGACGCGCCTTGCGCACCGATATGGTGCACGTTCTCACCGACACCTGCATGGCGCTCCAGGACTACGGCCTCAGCATCGCCAAGAAGAGCGCCATAGTATGCACCCACATCCAGGACGCCAAGTACATAGCCAAGGCTATGCGCATGAAGGGCTACCCCATCCAGCCGCGTGCCACTACTACACAGCGACGGCTACGGCACCGCAGCATGCATGCCAAGATCGTCAGGGTAGCACGAGTCACCAAGCGCTACCATGTCACATCTCGGCTGGCCATCCAGGGTGGGCTCGCAGCAGCCAACTACGCCCACCAACTCTACGGCACATTTGGAACGGCCATGACCACGTGCAGACGGCGTCTAGGGGATGCGGTCGGACCACGGCTTCGAGGACGGTGTCTGACCACTCTCCTCGACCTCAGGGCTGCAGAACGTGACCCAGCACGAAAGTTGCCACGATAATATGTTATCGCATGGCTCACTGCGTGGACCTCCAATCAGCAGCTCCACCACGCCATCAACAGCACGTGGGCTAAGATCGTCGAGCATTTCAAGCATATCCCAGCAGCGCAGCGTGTCCGACACATACGTGGCCCACAAGCCACCATCATCCACTACCTCATGCAGATGGGGTGGGACCCAGCACGACCGACTCAATGGCACATGCCCCAGACAGCAGGTCTCAGCGGCGACTCTTGGGTGATTGACGTCACAGAGCTCTCTGGTTTCCCCGGCGCCGACATCCCGCATCAGCTCCTACTTGACATCGACACCAGCATCTGCCATCAACTGTGGACTTGCGCCAGCAAGCACCATGGAGGCGAGGGCCTGCAGCATGGTGCTGACAACAGGTCCTACCGCAGGCTACTCGCCTACTTAGAGCGCATGCCACAGGGTGTAAGACTGTCCAATTTGATTCTCACCATCGCCACGGGCGCTATGTGGACACGACAGCGAGTCTATCAAGAGACAAAGACGCCAGACGTAGACGCCAAGTGCCCCAGGTGCGGTTTGGCCAATGAAGACGACTTCCACCGAGCCTGGGAATGCGAAGGCAATCAAGACAATCCCATCATTCAGGGCACCAACTATTTGCTACCTGAGGCCTACGCCCAGCGGGACATGTACGAGTGTTTCTGGACTAGGGGACTAATGCCAGCAGCATGGACGGAGGTACCACAACCGTGACAACACGAACAGTGGACTTGCCATGGTTTCGAGGAGTTCTTCCCACGGTGTTTACGAGCCCCCGTCGACACACTCTACGCTTTCGGCGATGCAAGTGGCGGCCAGGACACCAACAACCCACATCTTCGGAGGGTAGGTGTCGGAGCTGCCATATTTACCAGCCTCGAGGACAACGACATGGAGATACGTGCTGCTTTCTGGGGACCGTTACCAGGTCCCCACCAGACTGTGCCCAGGGGGGAGCTGCTCGCTCTCGTCGCGACAGTGGAGGCCACAGACCAGGATATCGTTTTCTTCACCGACAATGAAGCATGTTACATCAATTTCCATCACGGCAAGATCCAGGAACCCGCAGGCAGTGACGCTGACCTTTGGCTTAGATTGAAGAAGGCGACGGCTCAACGCAAAGGGTCGGTCACAGTTATCTGGATACCTTCTCACGCCGAGCCGCAGGATGTCATTCAAGGGAGGATTGCCTCATCTTTGGCGGTGGGCAATTGCGTCGCGGACACTCTCGCAGGTATTGCCGCCAGTGAAGCACGCGTGCCACCTGAGCACCGTCAGCGGGTAGCGCTGGCTGAACAACAAGCTTTTCAGGTTCGCATGAGATCGTTACGTACGGCACTCGACACTCTCGAGGCTCACAAGCACGAATTTCAGTGTCAGAGGGAGCATCGCCCTAAGAGGCGGGTAGCGCCTAAGGCCGACCGACCGCCTGCCCCTCGCTCTTGTGCCCTATTTGGCTCCCAGCACTCTGTTGACCCCACAGGCTCTCAATGCACTAGGTGCTTTAGTTCCTCCAGCAAGGCCTCGAGGTCTCGTTGGCTCCTCACCGAATCTTTTGAGCTTAACAACGTAGACGGCACTTATAAGGAGGCCCCTCATGGGAAGTCGGTCCATGTCGCGGGGGGGGTTGTACACAGTACCCACCGTTCTCGGTTCCACGCTGGGCTGAAATTGTGGTTCTGTGTTAAGTGTGGAGCTTACGCTCAGTTGGTTCTCGGGAAACTCGGGGAACCCTGCGGTAGGCTCACCCCTTCGGGGCAGGAGTACCTCAAGCGTATTTCCAAGGGGCTCTGGCCGAAGGCCCTCAGTCGAGCTGAGAAGGCCACCAGAGCTCACAACACCCCCGCTGGGGTGGCGGAGGTCTAATTTCCTCAAATTCATATCGCTACGCGATCAGGCAGAGTCTCCAGAGAGTCTCCCTCCTCCCTCCTCCCTCCTCCCTCCTCCCTCCTCCCTCCTCCCTCCTCCTCCTCCTCCTCCTCCTCCTCCTCCTCCTCCTCCTCCTCCTCCCTCCCTCCCTCCCTCCCTCCCCTCCTCTCCTCCCTCCCTCCTCCCTCCACCCTCCTCCCTCCTCCCTCCTCCCTCCTCCCTCCTCCCTGCTTCTCCTCCTCCTCCTCGTCCTCCTCCTCCTCTTCCCCGACGAGGGGGCCCCGCGGTGCTCGCCCCCGCGGCGCTCCGCCCGCTGGCCCGCGCCCCCGCGGCACCCCGCGCGGCGGCGTCGGGCGGCGCAGGCGGCCACCACCCCCGCGACCTCAGCGAGACGAGGGCCCCGGGGGGGGAGGCACCGAAGCCGTGTGGCGACGGGCGGAGGAGGAGGAGGAGGAGGAGGAGGAGGAGGAGGAGGAGGAGGAGGAGGAGAGAGGAGGGGGAGGAGGAGGAGAGGAGGAGGAGGAGGGGGAGGAGGAGGAGGGGGGAGGAGGAGGGAAGAGGGGGAGGAGGAGGAGGAGGAGGAGGAGGAGGAGGAGGAGGAGGGGGAGGAGGGAGGAGGAGGAGGAGGAGGAGGAGGAGGAGGAGGAGGAGGAGGAGGAGGAGGAGGAGGAGGTCGCCAAGGGGAGGCAGCAAACGGCGAAGCGCCTCAGGACCCGTTCCCCCCTGTGGACCCAAGGTGTCTTGCGTGGCGAGGCGTGCAGAGGCGCAGGGGCCAGACCGAAATGCCTCGAGGTCGGTCCTCGGGTCACTCGTGGTGCCTCGGGGTGACGGGGTGAACTGCACTGGGCCCTCTGGGGCCCCAAAGCCCTGTGGTGCACCGACCGCGTGGCGACTTCGAACTCCTGAGAGATCTCACCGAGCAGTCCGTCACCGCGCGGCTCTCGGGACCTCGGAGGCCCCGACCGCCGGAGACGTCCCCGGAGAGCGAGCCCAGCCCCAGAACCGCGAGGTGACCCAGAGTCTCCCCACTGACTCACCACGTGGTGTGGTCACCGCACCGCGTGGGGCTCCCGACCCAATGCCCCGATCATCATCATCATCATCATCATCATCATCATCATCATCATCATCATCATCATCATCATCATCATCATCATCATCATCATCATCATCATCATCATCATCATCATCATCATCATCATCATCATCATCATCATCATCATCATCATCATCATCATCATCATCAT
Source organism: Prorocentrum cordatum (assembly GCA_963575745.1). Taxonomy (NCBI): domain Eukaryota; class Dinophyceae; order Prorocentrales; family Prorocentraceae; genus Prorocentrum; species Prorocentrum cordatum. The sequence goes on from CAUYUJ010015440.1 coordinate 143,982, forward strand.
CATCATCATCATCAGCATCAGCATCAGCATCAGCATCATCATCATCAGCATCATCATCATCAGCATCATCATCACCATCATCATCAGCATCATCATCAGCATCATCATCACCATCACCATCACCATCACCACCATCATCATCATCATCATCATCATCATCACCATTATCATTATTAGCATCAACATCATCATCACCATCACCACAACCACCACAATCATCATCATCACCATCAGCATCATCATCAGCATCATCATCAGCATCATCACCATCATCATCATCATCATCATCATCATCAGCAACATCATCAACATCATCATGCCCCGCTCGGGCCCGCCCCCTGGGACTCGCCGAAGGCCCTTCTCTCGGGACAGGCTGCGGTCGGGAACTGCCGCTCGGCGTGCCATGGCGGCGGCCCCGGTGCCGCGCCGTACCCTGCGAGATGCTGCGGCGTGTCGCTCCGCCCCGTGGGGCAGGAGGCCGGGAACGGCTCGGGACGTTGACGCCAGGACACGGGGACGTGGCTAGCGTGTCGCGCCGAGGCGTGATGGGCCAAGGCTGGCGGCGCGACACGCTAAGCGCTAAGCACGCATTCCGCACGGTACCTCTGACATCCTCGCGCGTGGAGCAACAGCGACGACCATGTTTGCAATTTTCGTCTGCCTCTGGGGGCCCTGGCCGGGCCCCGGCGACGTCGGAAAGCTGCTCGGGATGAGAAGTCGGCCCCCGTGACCTCTGGGTAGCCACGCTGTGAGCGGAAACTTGTCGGATGTCCGGGAGGTCCATATGAGCGAAGAAAATGAATGGGTCTAACGCGAGATGCCTTAGCGACCTTGTGCGGTGGCTTACGCGGGCCGCCAGCGCGGCATGCCACAGTGGAGACGACGGCGCTTACGCGCGAACTTACGCGGGCAGCTCACGCGCCAATGCTGGTGAAGACGGGACCGTCTTCCTTCGTCGCTCAGCCGGGCCTTGCTCCAGCTGGGCGGCGCGCAGCCCATCTTCTCGCATAGTCTCGATGCAAAAGCCCCTCCGAGGCGCCATCCCGCCCAGGTCTTCAGGCCGCGTCCGGCCGCGGACGCGAGGGGGGGGCGCCCGGCCGTGCCTCGGGAGGGCCGAAGGCCGAGTCGTGGGGCGCCCTCCTGCCAGCCCGCCCGGTGTCCAAGTGTCCGGTATGAGGGCAGGACGTGTCCCGAGGGGGAGAAGAGACTCCTGGACACGGCGGGGGCTCCCTGACCACCGTTGTGTTCGGCCTGGGCAAGTCTCTGGGCGGCCCCAGGGGTCCGGGAACGTCGCCGGAGGGCGGAGGAAGCGGCGAACCGCCCGAGGACTCATTCCCCTACGGACCCACTGTCTGTCGTGGCGAGGTGAATGGAGGCGTAGAGGCAAGACTTTAATCCTCTCGAGATCGATCTTCGAGCCAATCCCAGTGTCCGGCCTGGCCAGTTTTTTTCGGGCTGCGTCCAGCCCTGGTGATGGGAACCTCGCCACGCGCAGCAACAAATCTCCGAAACGAAAGCGACGACGTCGGCGTCAATATCTGCACGGTTTCCCCCGGGGTCGCAGGCGACCCGAGGAGGGGAGGGCGAGGAGAAGGAGAAGGCGGATGAGGAGGAGGAGGAGGAGGAGGAGGAGGGGGAGGAGGAGGGGGAGGAGGACAAGCTACGTGCGTTCGCGTCATATCTGACGTCCTACCCATCCCTCCCATCCTTACCATGGCGCTGATTTTCTCTATCCGCGGACGCGTGTCGTAGCGGACCTGTGGCTCCCGCGCGCGCGTGCGTAGTGGGTGGTGGTGCGCGTGCGTGCGTGCGTGCGTGTGTGCGTGGTTGTGGTGGTGGTGATGGTGGTGTGGTGGTGCTGGTGGTGCTGGTGCTGGTGCTGGTGATGCTGGTGGTGGTTGTGGTGGTGGTGGTGGTGGTGGTGGTGGTGGTGCGGCGCGGTGGTGGCGGGCGGATGGGCGCGGGAGAAAGAGGCCCGCGCTGGGGCGAGAACGCCATCCTGAACGACGGAGGCCAAACACCGATCCGAAAATGAGGCCCACGCTGCAGCGGGAGCACGATTCGGAACGATTCGGGAGCAGAAATGAGGCCGGCGCCTCAGCGAGAGCAGCATTTTGAAAAAAACGCAGGCGAAAACCCAACTCCCGGGAATCCTGTGTGTAAAAAACAGTACGCGGGGGGGGGGGTCGCTACTTTCAGGCCGCCATCGGGGGAAGAGGGAGAGTAGTATTCATATTGAGTAATTGTGGAGGAGGAGGAGGAGGACGGGGGAGGGGGGAGGGGGGAGGAGGAGGAGGAGGAGGAGGAGGAGGAGGAGGAGGAGGAGGAGGAGGAGGAGAGAAGAGAAGGACGGGTCGCCAAAGCCCTTCAGAGAAACCCTCCACGTCGATCGTCGTCATGTGCTTCTGCATGACGTCGATGTCGACGTCTTCCTCGTCTTGGGGCGTGCCCTGACCAGAACTTCCTGGGGGAAGCTGGCCACTGCGCCAAGGAGCCTCCCCAGGGCCAAGAGCACTCCGGGAGCCTCGATCCCCAGACCTCGATTGATCATTGGAGGCCTCCAAAATTTAGAATCAGGTCGGGCATGTCCTCCTACACGAGGAGTTTGGACTAAAAACAAAAATCATCAACTAATACTCCAAAATGGCAAAATAATATACAACAAATCGTCCCCAGACTAATGCTTTGACTATTTTTGAATGTTCCTCCTGTAGAGGGACAGGCCCGACTTAAGATTTAGAAGAAGAGAAAACGGCATAAACATAGATTTTTGGCGCTCCGCGCGGATTTCTTGGATCTGCGCTGCACGCCCCTCCCTTGGCGCGTGGATGGCGCCAAGGGGCGGCGCCAGAGGCGCCGCTGGGAGGGCCCAGGCGCCGCTCCAAGAGATCCGCGCGGGGCGCCAACAGTTTATATTCACGCCATTCTTCTTCTTCTTCTTCGAAAATTGGGTCCGAGTGGATGGGGTCGGAGGACCATCGGCGATGCATTGGTGATGCATCGCCGATGCATTGGTGATGCATTGGCGACGTCGGCGATGCATCTGCGCTGCCGGCGAGGAGAAGAGCGGGCTCCAGATTGCTTGGGCCCTATTTTGGGGAAACCACACAGGCACCGTTACTGGTACTCCCTGGACCTCTCCCCGGGTGCGGTCTGACCGGAACTTCGAGGCACATCCAGCCGTGGTGACGAGGGCCTCCCAGGAGGCCCCCCAAAAAGCCGAAAACGAGGCCAGGACAGCGACGTCGGTACTTCTTCCTCCTCTGACAACTGGGGGTATCCCAGACCCCCCAAAACCTAGACCCCCGACACCATGATCTTCCTCCCATTCCCCAAGACTGTTCCTTTCGCCTCGAAAATAAATTTGTGGACGGCCCCGAGGGCCCGGCCCACAGAGGCGGCAAAAAACCGCCATGATGTTTTTCGCGACCCGGCAGGGCCTGCAGAAGAAGAAAAAGCGGCATAGACAGAAACTTTGGGAGCTCCGCGCGAAACGCCAAACAAGTTTCATGTTTCTGCAGCTTTTATAGAGGCCTCCTAGATGGGGTCGGAGCAGACGGGGTCGGAGGATCGCCCCGCATCGCTGATACGTCAGCGATACATCGCCGATGCATCGGCGATGCATCGGCGACATCGGCGATGCGTCGGCGACGTCGGTGTGGAGAAAGTCGGGCTCTGCATCGAGCCGCATCGGCGATGCATCGGCGATACGGCGCGATCCTCCGACCCCTTATTCCGACCCCATCTAGGAGGCCTAGATTTTTTCTTCTGCGAGACGGGGTCTGGGAACCTCGCTCGATCCTCGACCGCGGCGCGCGACCAGAGGGCCCTGGCGGCGGCCCTCGCCGCCCGCCCGCCCGCGCGGCGCGGGCCGCTGCCCCGGGCGGCCCTGCGGCGCCGCCGCGGGTGCCGCCGGCGCCGCGCAGGAGGTCGCCGGGCAAGGCGACGACCGGGGCAGCATGGCCGGCACCGCCGGCTGGGCGCAGTGTTAAGTCGGGCGTGTCCCCCTACAGGGGGATTTTCGACGAAAAATAAAAAAATGCTCAAGCAATATTCCCAAATGGTCAAAAATATTCAAAAAGTAGTCCCCAGACTAATGTTTGGACAATTGTTGGTTATTCTTCCTGTAGAGGGACGAGCCCGACTTAAGCGCAGTGGGGTGGGGGCCCTCCCTCGCGCGCCCCTGGACGCGACAGCGGCAGGGGGACGGGAGGCTCCGCGCGAAGGAACAGCGCGAAGGAAAAGGAGGAGGAGGAGGAGGAGAAGGAGGAGGAGGAGGAGGAGGAGGAGGAGGAGGAGGAGGAGGAGGGGGGGATGAGGAGAGGAGGAAAGGAGGAGGAGAGACGGAGGAGGAGGAGGAGGAGGAGGAGGAGGAGGAGGAGGAGGAGGAGGAGGAGGAGGAGGAGGAGGAGGAGGAAGGGAGGGCGACGAGGGGGACAGGGGGACGACAAGAGGCTCCGCGCGGAGGAAAAGCGGGGCCCTCGCTCGGCGCCGTGGGCGCGCTGCAGGTCTGCCGCACCGTGGGCGCTCCCGCCCGGTTTTTCGGGCCCCGGGGCGCTGGCAGATCGATCCTCCTCCTCCTCCTCCTCCTCCTCTCCTCCTCCTCCTCCTCCTCCTCCTCCTCCTCCTCCTCCTCCTCCTCCTCCCTCCTCCCTCCTCCCTCCTCCCTCCTCCCTCCTCCCTCCTCCTCCTCCTCCTCCTCCTCCTCCTCCTCCTCCTCCTCCTCCTCCTCCTCCTCCTCCTCCTCCTCCTCCTCCTCCTCCTCCTCCTCCTCCTCCTCCTCCTAGGCGGCTCCCTGCGCGGCCCCCTTCGCCCCCCCCGCAGCCATTTTGCCCGCGGGGGCGCGGCGGCCCGCCCATGGGAGCCCCCAGCCCCAGGTGTTCCTCGCCTGGCGCGTCCCTGGCGAAGGGTGCTTGTGCCGCCTTGCCCCCTGCGGCGAGCGCGACCTCACCCTCTGCCCGACGACGACGGCGCGCCGCAGTCGCTGCAGTTCGGCGCGCGCAGCGGGCGTCCTGCGTTCTCTCCGCAGCGATTATGGCGGGCCCGTCGGTGCGATCGACGCAGCCACCCACTGCGCGCACCGCTCTCCTGCCGGCGGCGGCTGGCGCGCGACTGGCAGGTCAGCTCATCTCGACTTGCATAAGCGGCGTGGCGGCGGATCGCATGCCCAATCATCAGCCTGCTGGGCTTCGTCCCGTTCCTGGACCCCGTGGTCGCCGGTTTCATGGAGTCTCGGTGGCAGCTGATGTTCTCCTTCGACATGGAGGTTCTGGCGGCGCGGCTGCGCCTCGCGCGGCCCCTCTGCTGCCCTCTGGGCCCCGACCTGTCCTGGGACCCCAAGGTCGCCTTTTCCTTGGAGTCTCTGCCGTGCGTGATGGGGCTCTACGTTGCGATGATGGTCGTCCGCCCCGTGGATTTGGTGGTCGCCCTGGTGTTCCTCGTCCCATCCCTGGGCCTCTCGGGCGTGTGTTTCAGGGCGTGACTGCTGCTGGACCTGACGCTCGCGATCATGGCCTTCGCCGCGGCGGTGGAGTGATGGTTCCTTGTTCGCTGCGGGACGGCGCTGTCTCTGCTGCGAGTGACGAAGTTGGTGCTCTGCATCGTCGTGGCGGTCCTGGCGATGCGGCTGCGACTTTTGCGGCCCCTCATCACATTACTGGGCCACGTCCCGTGCCTGGACCTCGTGGTCGCCTGTTCTCTGGATTGGTTGCCGTGCGAGCTGGAGTTTTACCTTGCGATGGTGATCTTCGCCGCAGTGGTCTCGGACGTGGTGATGGGCCTTCTCTCCGCCCCATTCCTGGGCCTCGCGGGCGCGTGTTCTCGGGCGCGTTTGCTGATGGGCCTGGCGCTCATGCTCGTGGTCTTCGTCGCGGAGGTGCTGCTGTGGAGTCCTGTTCGCTTCGGGACGGCACTGGAGCAGACGATCAACCCGCATCGTCACTGTTCGATTTCGCCGCCTTGGAAAGGGCTTGGGGGGCGGCTGCGAACGAGATCATCAGGCTCATGGCGCACACTTCGGATGATAACGACCTGGCCACTGTCTCTGATGCCTCGCACGTTAGAGAATTTGTGCCTGCTCTCTCTCGTTCTCGAGGGAGTGGCTTCGGTGGTCCTTCCGCGTCTTGCGGAAGGCACGGCCTGGAGGATAGCACGAGCTGTGCAGTCCCAGGTGACGCCACATACCTCCTTCAGGGAGTGGCTTCGGTGGACTCCCCTTGCACTAAGGGGGGCACAGCCTGGAGGGTAGCGCCCTGCGCCGCCCCAGGTGATGCCACACACCTGAATGCTCTTGGCTGACCCTTGTGCCAGAGCTGTTTTCTCTCCTTGTGCCCGCGCCTCGCCCCGTGATCCTGGCGGTGGGGGCGTGGCGGCTGTCGGGCTCGCGGGAGGGGGCTTGCCCCCTCTCACTCTTTCGTGGGCGTATGGCGCACCGCGCGACGCTCCCAGGTAGTGCCGTATACTCCTCCTCCTCCTCCTCCTCCTCCTCCTCCTCCTCCTCCTCCTCCGCCTCCTCCTCCTCCTCCTCCTCCTCCTCCTCCTCCCCTCCTCCTCCTCCTCCTCCTCCTCCTCTCCTCCTCCTCCTCCTCCCTCCTCCTCCTCCTCCTCCTCCCTCTCCTCCTCCTCCTCCTCCTCCCTCTCCTCCTCCTCCTCCTCCTCCTCCTCCTCCTCCTCCTCAAAAAGATGGGGTCTGGGGCTCGGGGCGCGATTTCTGTAATGTTGTATATTTTTCCCATCGTCGGATCTCACGGGGGGGCTCAGTACGATGGAAGCGGGGACCTGGAGGGCTCAGCCATTTTTGTTTCAGCCAGTGACCTCGGGTACGATGAACGGTTTACATGGGCAAGGTGCGTCCGTCACGGGATACCCCTTGGAGGTGGTGTGCTTGCCACAGGGTCCGTAAAATAATCATACGTGCCTGATGTGATCCAGACATGGTTCGAATTGGCATGGATCCTTGAAGCGTCGAGGGGCTCGGCATGAAGGAAGCGGGCTCCTGGAAGCGGGGGCCCCTGGAGTTTTTTGGGGGCTATAATCATACGTGCCTGATGTGATCCAGACATGGTTCGAATTGGCATGGATCCTTGAAGCGTCGAGGGGCTCGGCATGAAGGAAGCGGGCTCCCGGAAGCGGGGGCCCCTGGAGTTTTTTTGGGGGGCTGGGCATTTTCGGGCCCCTGCCGGGGCCCTCCACGGGCCCGGCTCCGTCTACAAAACGACGTCCTGGGGCCCGGGACTGCCAGAGCCAGTGGCATCGCCAGCACTGGCTGCACCGGCGGCGCCGGCGGTAGTACCGCCAGCACTGGCTGCACTGGCGGCATCGGCTTGCCATCGCTCGGGCGTCCATTCCCGGGGCGCTGCTTGGCCTTCGTGTTTTGGAGCATCCAAGGTGCTCCAAGATGGTGTCCGGATTTTCTGGGCCTGGCCTCGCCGAGAAGAATGCACACGTCCGAGCGCTGCCAAGTCGGCGCCGTCACCCGCACCTGCGGCATCGGCGAAGGCACCGGCGGCATCGGCGAAGGCATCCGCACCTGCGGCACCGGCGGAGGCATCGGCGGCACAGGCGGCGTCGGAGGTCCCCGGCGGAGCGCGGCACCGGCGAGTCGAGCGCCGCGGGCGCCAGCGGCGCGGGCTTGCGGAGCACGAAGAGCCAGTCCTCGCAACCGCCGTCGAGCAGTCGAGGATCGAGGTCTCGGCGTCGGTCGCCGTCGCCGTCGCCGCCGCCGTCGCCGCCATCGTTCCCCCCCCCGGGCTCCTCGCACCGTGGCAAACATCACAGCGGAAGGCCTCTTGGCGTTCTCCGGCCTCTGGGGGCCAGCCCACGGCCCCAAGGCGGTCAAGAACCGCCTCGGGATGAAAAGCTGTCCGTCTGCGCTGCCTGCTGTCCGCGCCGATGGAGTTGGTGGAGTGATGCAGCGCGTCCCCGAACCAGCCCCCCAACCTCCATCGCGGCTTCGAGCGACAGGCGCCCGCACGCCCGACGCGAGGCGCGACTGCGCACCGTGACCTTCCAGACGGCCCCCGTGCCACTGTGACGCGTAGGGGGCCACAGGCGAACCCTACCCCTGCCCCCCACGACTTCTGAGGGGGGTGGGGCTCACTTCGACGGGGAGCTCCCGAGCGAAGTGACCCTCCCCTCCCCCTCAGAAATCGTGGGGGGTAGGGGTAGGCTTTGCCTGTGGCCTCCTGGCGCTGGCGACGCCCGTGGGCGGCGGGCTCCGAGAGCCTTCCCAGGCGCGCCCGCGCCGCGAGACAAAAAACTATCTCGGCGTCGGGGGTCTGGGCCCGGCGCTCCCCCCTCCCCTCCCCTCTCCTCCTCCTCCTCCTTCTCCTCCTCCTCCTCCTCCTCCTCCTCCTCCTCCTCCTCCTCCGGGTGGAGGGACCACCCTCAGACTCGGAGCCCCTGCGGGCGAGAACCCCCTCTCGCAAAAGCGCGCCCGTGGCAGGCATCGAGCAGGACAGGGGGCTGCACAGCACACGGCCAGGACTCTGCCGCGAGCGCCCGTTCATTCTCGGGGCCCCTCCCGGAGGAGGGCGGAGAGGCCACCCTCAGACTCGGAGCCCCTGCGGGCGAGAACCCCCTCTCGCAGGCGCGCCCGTGGCAGGCATCGAGCGGGACGGGGGGCTGCACACGGCGCACGGCCGGGGCTCTGCGGCACGCGCGCCTGTGCATGCTCGGGGCTCGGGGGCGGGCCTTCGCCGCTGGACTCTCCTCGGCCCAGACCTCCAGACTTCCGGCGCCTTGGCTTTTCCATCCTCGGGCTTCGGAGGGTCTCTGAGAGGCCCTGGGACACACAAATAAATACACACAAATAAAATAATTCCTCATATGTTCCAACATTTTCTGGGTTTTTGTCTCCCCCCCACTTCCCATATTTTCTTACATTTTCGAGGGAATCGGCGATTAATTGCGTCTGTGTGTTTTTTCCCCTCCTGAGCATTGGCTTTTCCAGCCGCGGGCTTCGGAGGGTCTCGACCCTCCCCCCCACGTGGCAAAAGCTCGTCCTGAGTCCTCTCTTGATGCTGGGGGCTCAGGCCCGAGAGGCGCGCCCCCGGGAGGCCGAAGTCAAGGACGCACGCCGAGGCTGGCAGCATTCAGCCCGCAGCAAACGCCTGGGGAGGATCGAGGATCGCGGGGCACAGCTTGCCGGCGCCGCGCAGCCCCTCTCCTGGGCCCCACGGGGTCCCGCAGGGAGCCGCGGCCCAGCACCTCGCTGCGTCCCTCCCGTGCCCTCCCTCCTGCTCCTCTCCGCTCCTGCCGCCTCCGACCCCCTTCTCTCCTCTCGTGCCCTCTCCTGGCGCCCTCCTCCCGCCCCCTCTCTCCTCCTCTCCTCCTCCGCCTCCTGCTTCTCCTCCAGATTCGTTCTCTTTTTTTCTCTCTCTCTCTCTCTCTCTCTCCTCCCTCTCTCTCTATCTCTCTCTCTCTCTCTCTCTCCCTCTCTCCTTGTCCCCGTTGTCGTCCTCCTCCTGCCCCGTGCCCCTTCTCCTCCCACGCCTCCTTCTCCTCCCCCTCCTCCTCCTCCTCCTCCTCCTCCTCCTCCTCCTCCTCCTCCTCCTCCTCCTCCTCCTCCCTCCCCATGCCCGTGGCTTTCTGCAGTCCCTGGGGTGGCTGCCGCACAGGACGCATAGGGCGCCCGTGGCGGTGCGCGCCTGGCGCACGCCCGAAGACCACCTGCACAAGCACCCCTGGGGGTTTGCAAGCCGGAGCGACACCGGCACACGAGGTACTTACCTCAAGGACAGCCGGGCGGCAAGTCCAGAGGTTCTGCGCACTTCGAGGTTTGCGCCTCGATGTCTTCAACTCGAGGCCTTCACCTCGAGGCGTGCACCTCGAGGCCGCTCGCCTCGAGGTCGTTCACCCCGTGGTCTTCACCTCGAGGCCTTTACCTCGAAGTCTCCATTCGATGTCTTCACCTCACGGTCTCCAGCACCACGTCTTCACCGCGATGTCTTCACCTCGAGGTCTACACCTCGAGGACCTCAAAGTCTTTTCCTCGATGTCTTGATTCACTCCCGGTTTGCCCCCGTCGCGAGCACTTGTCTCAAGGACACAAGCCAGAGGCAGGGCCCGCGGTCCTGCACACTTTCACGTCTCTTGCTTACCACGGTTCGCCTCCTTTTGGGCACTGCCCGGCGGCAATACCAGCCTTTCGTGCGTCCAGAAATTTTGGCACGCTTGCCCTCAAATCGCAAGGCAATCGTATAAACGACAGCCTGGCGGCAAGGCCGGCGGTCCTGCACATTCTCACGACTCTCTGGTTGCCACGGACCACGGTTCTTCTCCTGTTGGACGCTGGCCACCAGCAGTGCCAGCTTTCGCGCTCCCAGAGATTCTGCACGCCTGCCCCCGCCGCGAAGCACTGGACTCAAGGATACAAGCCAGGCGGCGAGCCCGGCGACCCTGCAGACTTTCACGTTTCTCCGGATACCACGTTTCGCATTTTTGTTTGAACGCTGACTGCCGAAAGGGCTCGATTTCGTGCGCCCAGAATTCTGCACGACTGTCCCCCGTCGGGAGGCATATGCCTCAAGGACACAAGCTGGAGGCAAAGCTGGCGGACCTGCACACTCTCACGTCTCTCCTGTCATCACGGTTCGTCTTTTTGTCGGCACTGCCCAGCGGCAGTGTTGGCCTCCGTGCTTCCATATATTTTGCTCGCTGACCCCGTTGCGAGACCGCTGCCTCAAGGACACAGCCTGGCGGCAAGGCCGGCGGTCCTGCCGTTACCACGGTGTGTCTCTTTTAGGACACTGCCTGGCGGCAGTGCCGGCTTTCGTGCATCCACAGACGCTGAGTGCTTAGCCTCGTCGCGAGGCGGTAGCCTGAAGGGCACCGCCCTGCGGCAGGGCCGAAGGTCCTGCGCACTCTCACGCATCTCTGGCTACCACAATTCCTCCTGGTGGGCGCTGCCCAGCGGCAGTGCCGCCTTCGTGCATCCGCAGATTTGTGCACGCTTGCTCCCGTCGCGAAGCAAACGCCTCGAGGACACAGTCCGGCGGCAGGGCCGGTGGTCCTTCACACTCTGAAGTCTATCCGTTACCACGGTTCTCGTCTCCTTTTGGACGCTGCCCGGCGGCAGTGCCAGCTTCTGTGCATCCGCAAATCTTGCACGCTTGCCCTCGTCGCAAGGCAGTGGCCGCGAAGACACAGTCTGGTGGCAAGGCAGGCGGTCCTGCACACACAGACGCACGTCTCTCCGCTTGCCACGGTTCGTCCCCTTCTGAAGGATGGCAAGGCGAGGAGCGCAAGAGGAGGGAGCATGCGACGGGGGGGGTGCATTGCACCATCGCTAACGCATCCTGGATTCACCCACGTCCTCCTCCTCCTCCTCCTCCGCTTCCTCTCAAGATGTCAACCCTCTGGGCAGTTGGATGCCGATGGCCGACGACCAGCTAGGGGCTCCCAAAGCTTGAGTCGATTCGAACATTGGGCCACCCCTTCCCGATGACAGGTGTGGGAGACGAGAATGTCTGCTCGATCCCACCTCAAGAATTTGTATTCAATCTTCACCTGCATTCTGTCCAAAATCAAGCGGGCAATACCTGTCGCAAGTAAGTGTCTGGGTGTCTGGGACTTCACACCGTCAATCCCAACATAATCTGTCAAACATTACAACAATCACCACTTCAAGGATCTTCAATGGTCGCCGGGAAGCGGAATTGCGGCCACGTGGGCAAATAGCGTTTGGGCGTGCTGGCCCACCCGCTGTGGTTCTGCGCGGGCCAATGCAGGTACATATAGTTTGGGGGATGCTAGCCCATCCTCGTGAGGATGGCGTGGTTCCGAACTCCGTGTCATTTTCGTTGTCCTATTCTTCACCTTTCCAATGCTCCTCCGAGGAGGGGGACCAATTTTGTTAATTGCCCAACTCCTAAAATGGGGTTATTGTCATCACTTGTAAGCCTGCAACTGTCGCCTCCTCTCACCCTCTTCGTCTTTCTCCTATTCTCTTGCTTCTTCCTTATATCCCGGGACTGGGCTTTTCACCTTCACACCAACTCGCACTCAGACCCACTCACACTCAGACTAAGTCATACTAACTACAATCCATACACAGGTGCACTCGCGCTCTGACTTACTCACGCTCAGACTCACTCATACGCATCCTTGCCCATACTTCGACCCACTCACACTCAGACTCACTCGTAGTCACACTTGCTTTATACTCAGACCCACCTACCCTCATGCTCAGAATCCACCACACTCAAACTCGCAGCGCGCGAGGATGTCTCGGGCGAGGCGGTGGCTTCAGCACTCCCGAGGGGGAGCCACCAGAGTGTCTGCACGGGCCCGTACGCGTCCAGATTGTGGGGGTGCCTCGGGCTCTTTACTTGTTTCGGTGCCCAGGCTCGCCTGCTTCCGAAGCAGATGGTGAGGATGTCTCAGGCGAGGCGGCGGTTTCAGCACTCCCAACGAGGAGCCGCCAGGGTGTTTTCACGTGCCCCGCGCTCAGACTGTGGGGGTGCCTCAGGCGGGTTGCCTGTTTGGGTGCCCAGACTTGTTTGCTCTCAAAGCAGTTTGTGAGGACGTCTCGCCTGATTTGTTGGCTTCAGCACCCTAAAGGGCCCACATTGTGGGGATGTCTCGGGCGGTTTGCCTGTTTGGTGGTTTCGGACCCCCTGGCTTCCACATCACACTGTAAGGATGCCTCGAGCGAGGCGTCGGCTTCAGCACCCTAAGGGGCTCAGACTACAGAGATGCCTCGAGCGGTTTGATTGCATGATTGCCTCCCTCCTCCTCCTCCTCCCTCCTCCTCCTCCTCCCTCCTCCTCCTCCCTCCTCCTCCTCCCTCCTCCTCCTCCTCCTCCTCCTCCTCCTCCTCCTCCTCCTCCTCCTCCTCCTCCTCCTCCTCCTCCTCCTCCAGGCAATGTTTGATTGCGGTTTGATTGCGTGCTTTCGGAGCAGATTGTAAGATATGGCTCGAGCGGGGCGCTGTCTCCGACACGCCAGGGCGGAGCCGCTGCCGGCCCGTTCAAGGCCAGGCGTTGCGGTGATCTCGCGAGCGATGTCCCTGTCTAGTGGCTTCGACTCATTTGAAGGGGCCCCAGGACACACAAACAAATACACACAAATAAAAATATTTCCCATATTTTACCATATTTTCTGGATTTGTGTCTTCCCCCACCACTTCCCATATTTTCCCATATTTTCCTGGGGATCGTCGATTCATTATGTGTGTTTGTTTTTTCCCTCCTGATCCTTGGCTTTCCATGCAGATCGTGAGGTGAGGATGCCTCGGACGTGGCGCTGGCGATAACACCCAAGGGGAAGCCGCCGGGCCTGTTGGGACTCGCCTGTCGCCTGTCCGCTCCCAGATTGTGGGGACGTCTCGAGCGCGGCGCTCGCTTTGCACTTCCGACTCCTGTCCATTCTGGGCCCTATGATCACCTCGAAAATAAGGCGAATGACGGCCGTCAGGGAGGAAGAGGAGGAGGAGGAGGAGGAGGAGGAGGAGGAGGAGGAGGAGGAGGAGGGAAGACGGAGGAAGACTTGAGAGGAATGAGAAGGGGGGAAGGAGGAAGAGAAGGGAGGGGCTAAGGCGAGGAGGAAGGGGGAGAACAGGGGAGAAAGCCGCCAGGGAAGGGGACACTTGCCAGGGAGGAGGAAGAGTGAGGACGGAGGAGAAGGGGGAAAGAGGAGAAAGAAGGACGATCGCGCAAGAGGGCTACGAAGGACGGCCGGCAGGGATGAGGACGGAGAAAAGGAGGAGGACGCAGGAGGAGGGACATGGGAGGAGCGAGGAAGAGAAGGGAGGGGCCACGACGAGGAGGAAGAGCAAGGAGAGGGGTGGGCGCCTGCTCACCGCCTATCTGCCCGTGAGTTGTCGCCGCCGTTGTCCCTCATCGTAGCCGTGGTCGTCGTCGTCTCCGTCGTCCGCTCGGATTCACACCCACATCCAGACGATGACAACCAGACGCTCACAACGGGACGGGCCAGGAAATGAAAGGCACATCTGTGGATCTCCGCGTCGAGTAGTCTCTGTCCCGTCCACGTGGCCGATGAGAGAACCTACCCACCAGACCCTACCTTTTGGAATACCGTTACAGATGCTAGGGGCCGAAATTGCTACAGTCCCCCAGGGGCCCAAATTGCTACAATCCCCTGGGCGCCGAAATTGCTGCATTCCCCTTATTCAAGGCCCTTCGATGGCCGCCAGGAAGCAGAATTTCGGCCACGTCATCCAGATAACGTTTGGGCAGGCCGCCCCATCCGCTATCGCTCTGCGCAAGGCCCGTGCACGTATACTCTGGGGGATGCCAGCCCATCGTCGGAAGGTTGGCGTGGCACCGAACTGCGTGCCATGTTCTCGTTGCTCCATTCGTTGCCTTTCTACTTCCCCTCAAAGGGGAGCGGTACATATTGTTAATGCAATCCCCCCTTCAAGGATCTGCGATGGCCGCCAGGAAATATAATTTCGGCCACGTTTGCAAGACAACGTTTAGGCGTGCCGGCCCATCCGCTATCGTTCTGCTCAGGCCCATTTTCGCAAGACGCGTTTGGGCGTACCGGCCCATCCGATATCTCTCTGCGCAGGCCCATGCAAGTAGATTCTGGGGGGATGCCAGCCCATCCTGGGAAGGTTGGGGTGGCACCGAACTTCGTGCCATTTTCGTCGCTCCATTCGTGCCTTTTCAATTCCCTGACTGGGCGCCTCTGGAGGCCTCCAGAAGCGCGGAAAGGGCTGAAGACGCCCAGGGGCATCGGAAAATCTCGATTCTCGATTCTCGAGCCTCCCTCTCTCCTTCCCTGGCTCCCTCGCCCAGGAGGGCTCCTTCTCCTCCTCCTCCTCCTCCTCCTCGTACTTTTTACGTCGCGTAGACTTCAGAAACGGATCTGGAGCGTGTGAGCATGTACATATATATATATATATATATATACACATGCATCTATGATCATGCACAGCCATGTCTGTATGTATGCATGCGTGCATGCAAGTGTGTGTCTGTCTGTCTGTCTGTCTGCCTGCCTGCCTGCTTGCCTGTCTGTCTGTCTGTCTGTCTGTTTGTCTGTCTGCATGCATGCATGCATGTACGTATGTATGTATGCATGTGTACATGCATGCATGCATGTATGTATGACTGCATGTGGGCACGCAGATTTATTTGTGCGTCTGCATGTACGTAAGTACGTAGGTCGGTAGGTATGCATGCACGTATGTATGTATGTTTGTATGTCTGTTTATATGCATGTATGTATGTATGTGTGTAGGTAGGTATGCATGTAGGTATATATGTATGTGTGTATACATGTATGTGTGTATGTATGTGTGTATGTATGCATATGTGTATTTATGCATGTATGATGTACGTGTGTATGTCTGTATGCATGCATGCATGCATGTATGTATGTATGTGTGCATGTATGTATGTATGTATGTATGTATGTATGTATGCGTGTATGTATGTATGTATTTATGTATGCATGCATGCATGTACGTATGTATGTATGTATGCATGCATGCATGCATGTAGGTATGCACGTATGTATGTATGTATGTATGTATGTATGTATGTATGTATGTATGTATGTATGTATGTATGTATATATGTATGCATGTGTGTATGTATGTATGTATGTATGTATGCATGCATGCATGCATGCATGCATGCATGTATGCATGTATGCACGTACGCATGCATGTATGTATGCATGTATGTATGTATGTATGTATGCATGTATGTATGTATGTATGTATGTATGTATGTATGCACGTACGTACGTACGTACGTATGTATGTATGTATGTATGTATGTATGTATGTATGTGTGCATGTATGTACGTATGTATGCATGTATGTATGTATGCCTGTGTGTACGCATGTATGTGCACATGTGCGTGCATCTAGACAGACACACGCTTATTTGAATTATAAACGCACAGCCAGAGTAGCCCACGAGAGCGTAGGCGCTCCTCCTCCTCCACCCTCCCTACATTCATCCCCTCCTTCTCTACCCCCCTTCCTTCCCCTCCTCCCCCCGCCCTCCCTCCCCTCTCGCCTCCTCCTCCCCCTCCTCCTCCTCCTCCTCCTCCTCCTCCTCCCTTACATCTTTCTCTCTCTCTCTCTCTTTCTCTCTCTCTCTCCTCTCTCTCTCTCCCCTTCCTCCTCTTCCTCCTCCTCCTCCTCCTTCTCCTTCTTTCCTTCTCCTTCTCCTTCTCCTTCTCCTCTCCTTCTCTTTCTCCTTCTCCTCCCTGCCTCCCTCCCCTCCTCCTCCATCCTCCTCTTCCTCATGTCCCCCCTTCCTCCTCCTCTCCTCCTCCTCCTCCTCCTCTCCTCCTCCTCTCTTCCTCTCCTCCTCCCTCCCCCTCCCTCCCTCCCTCCCTCCCTCCCTCCCTCCTCCCTCCCTCCCTCCTCCCTTCCCTTCCCCTCCTCCTCCTCCTCCTCCTCCCCTCCTCCTCCTCCTCCTCCTCTCCTCCTCCTCCTCCTCCTCCACCCTCCTCTTCCTCCTCTTGCCTCTCCCTCATCATGTCGCCCCTTCCTCCTCCTCCTCTCTCCTCTCCTCCTCCGCCTCCCTCCTCTCCTCCTCTCCTCCTCCTCCTCCTTCCTCCTCCTCCTCCTCCTCCTCCTCCTCTCCTCCTCCTCCTCCTCCTCCTCCTCCTCCTCCTCCTCCTCCTCCTCCTCCTCCCCCTCCCTCGCCGGCGGTCCCAGGGCAGCGGATCGCCCTGCGGCCCGCGCAGCGACGACGGCACCTGCGCGTCGGAGTCCAGGTCCAGCTCCGACCGCCAGGAGTAGGCGACCTCGGGGCCGCAGGAGGAGAGGCCCGAGAGAGGACGGGCGGGGCGGGGCCCTCCCCGGTTACACATCGGGGCTCCAACACCGATGCCGCGGGTCGCCCTGGAGAGCCCTCGTCGCCACGGCTGGATTCTCGCGAAACTCTGGCCAGGACGCACCCCGGGGAGAGGTGCCCAGCCCGGCCACGCTGCCACGAGCACCGAAGGGGGAGCCAGTCCTGGCCCTGGCGGGGAGCCCCGGCCGAGGCGGTCAGGTGCCTCCGGCCAGTTCCGCGCGGGCTGCTGGACAGGGCCCGCGGAGCAGCGGAAGGAGGGGGCGGACGACCAGGAGGCGAGAGGAGAAGGGGGGAGGAGGAGGGGGATCACGATGAGGCGGGCAGTGAGGAGGAGGAGGAGGAGGAGGAGGAGGAGGAGGAGGAGGAGGAGGAGGAGGAGGAGGAGGAGGCAGACGCAGAAGAGGAGGAGGAGGAGGAGGAGGAGGAGGAGGAGGAGGAGGAGGAGGAGCAATCCAGTCGACGATACGCGACGCTCCCCCCGCCCACTTCGACCTGCTGATGAGTCCTGGGGTTTGGCCCAGAACACCCCAAGAAGAGAGGGCAAGTCGAGTCGATACAGGCAGCTACCATTGAGCTGTTTGCAGCGGCCTGGAAACTCGGCGTCCCTGTTATCGTGGAGCATCTGGCTCAAGCCGAACGTAGAGATGGTGCTCCCTCTGGTTGGCGACTTCCCATCCTGGCTGGACTTGCATCCTTGGAAGGCTCTGTCTTGCACAATGTAGATCAGTGCGCTCTCGAAGAATCAACCAAACAAACCGACGCGGCTGTTCGCTGTTAGACTGCCAACCGTGGGCCGTATCTTGGGGGAGCTACTGCAGAAGGGACGTTACCAGCATCGCTTCCGAAACCCGCGGCATTCAAAGGAACAACTGCCACAGGTGAATGGCACACTGCGTCCGCCAAGACTTCCCCCCCCTGAGTTCTGCCGTTTTTTGTAGCTGGGTGAAACCAAGATGCCGCTCCGTTCTCTGTGCCCCTTGACACCTTCTCTGAGTTCCAGCGCGGAAAGCATTACGCTCGTCTTGCGCCGCCCTCTTCTGCCCGTGTGGACGGTGTATGCGGCACATGATCGACTCTCGTAGCACCGTTAGGAAAGGGGCCTCTGGCATATATGTTTTTTGTTTCCCCATTATGTTTGTGTTATCCCAAGGGTGTGCGCAGCATCTTCTCTTGCTGTAAACTTGTGATGTTCACCCTGTCAGTGTGCGTGCGCGGCGCGTTAATTCGCAGCAGCTCAGGGAAAGGGGGCGAGTCCTATCACTGTTCGTTTCAGTGATGGGGATTTCGGCATTTTTTTGCACTGTATGTGAAGTGCCTGCGCGAAGGAGACAATTCAGACGCCGCGCGTTCCAACTAGCCCCGTGTCCGTGTTTGAAGCCCCCCCCCCACTACCACAGCCCTTGTCGTCATTGCCCCCAGCACTTCTGACTTCTGAGAGAACTTGATCAACGGATGGGCCATTTTAAAAAGGAGAGAAAGCGCCATAAACATAAACTTGTGGCGCTCCGCGCGGATTTCTTGGACGCTGGATCCCCGTCCCTGGCGCGCGGAGCGCGCCGGGGGCGGCGCTGGCGGCGCCGCCGAGGGGGCCCAGCGCAGATCCAAGAGATCCGCGCGGAGCGCCAAACGTTCATGCTCATGCCGTTTTGTTTTCTCTTCGAATTCTTCTACACCGCACCAGCATGCGGATGGGCCATTTCAAAAAGGAGAGAACGCCATAAACATAAAAACTTGTGGCGCTCCGCGCGGATTTCTCGGATCTGCGCTGGACGAAATTCATTTTTATGGCGTTTTTTTTGTCTCTGCGAAGTCTTCTACACCGCACCAGCATGAGGTGGTGTATTACTCAAGATCGACGCCTGCACAGGACTAGGCCTCTGATCGGGCGTTGGTAGAACTGGGTTTAGTGGAACCTGGTTTAGTGATCTGTACTGGGGGCGCCCCCTCGTCCCATTTCCCACTAACCGGAACTGCCGTCACCCGAAAAAACACCAGCTATGGCAAACCTGGTTTAGTGATTCTGGTCAATTCGAAGGCTCCGGAGTCCTACCACTAACCGGGTCCCCTTACCCGGGGTCCTGGCCATACCCGATCTGAGCACCCTGGATCGTGGAAGGGAGTGGGCCTTGCGAGTGTGGGGGCTGAGGGCACGCCACCGCGGAGTCGCGCGAAGAGTCTGCGCCGCTGTCGCGGCTGTCGCCTCTGGCTCGCTCTTTCCTACATTTCCTCTCTCCTCTGCTCTCGCGTCACCTGGGATTCAGACTCTGCCCCTGGGCACCTGAGCCGACACGACGGAGGAGGAGGAGGAGGAGAAGGAGGAGGAAGAAGAGAAGGAGCAGAAGGAGGAGCAGGAGGAGGAGGAGGAGGAGGAGGAAGAGGAAGAGGAGGAGAAGGAGAAGGAGGAGGAGGAGCAGCAGCAGCAGGAGCAGGAGCAGGAGGCAGGGTGGCTCCAAGATGTCACTTCGGGTTCCCACTCCTGGGCCGCTGTTGGGCCCTCTTGGAGGCCTCTGGTGCTTCCTTGGGATCCTCTTTGGCCGTCCTGGGGCCCTCTTGGGCCGCCTCGGGCCCCTGCTGGGGGCCCCTCGGGCCGTTTGAGGGCCCGTTTGGTGGGCGCTCTCCACGCCAATGGGGTTCTCTGGTTTGAGGGCGCTTCTCCGTTTCGAGGGCGCTCCTCCGTTTGGTATACCAGTCCTTCGACCCGTTGAGGGCGAGTCTTTTTCCGGAGCCCCCCTTTCGTGGCTCCAACTGGGCTGAGCCCCCGGTGCTTCCGGAGCCGTGCCCGGAACTCCGACGCTTCGATCTTGCTGGAAACACGCGCCCCGGGACCGGCTTTTCTTGTCCCGAGTCGACGTTTGATCGCCCAGAGGCCCGGTGAGGGCCTCGAGAGTAGAAGAAGAAAACATACCACAAACAGCAACTTCTGGCGCTCCGCCGCCAGAAGGGGCCCAGCGCAGATGCCAGAAATCCGCGCAGAGCGCCGACAATCTATGTTTGTGGCGCTTTTCTCCTTCGGCCGAGAGACCGGACACCTTGAACAACTCGCTCGAGGCGCCGGACGCCTGGGTGCCTCTCTCACGGCGCCGGGAGATCGGGAGCTCTCGCCCAGAGGCCCAGGGGGACCGTGCTCGGCACCGCGTGCCGATTCCTGGGGGCCCTGCGGCCCAGAAGCCCTACGGGAAGCCCCACCCGCGGAGCCACGACGCCAACGTGCGGTTGTTGATCGCGCGACGCCCGGGGCGTCTGGGCTGCGCAGGGTCTCGGGAGCGTCCACTAGAGGGGCGTCCAAGAGGGGGCGTCGCGAAGCATGGCCTGGGGCCTGTGCGCGGCCCCCGGGGGCAGGGCCGAGGGACGTATCGCCAGAAGCAGAGGGGCCATGAGCTCTTGGGAGGTACCATGACCCCGCCATGATATACCCCCCCCTGACCTCAGGAGGTCTTTCGTTTTGCACCCCCACCCCCTGTGCTTGTCTCGGCGGGAAACAGAATCGCCCCTCCTGCTCCTCCTCCTCCTCCTCCTCCTCCTCCTCCTCCCTCAGGAGGTCTTTCGTTTTGCACCCCCACCCCCTGTGCTTGTCTCGGCGGGAAACAGAATCGCCCCTCCTGCTCCTCCTCCTCCTCCTCCTCCTCCTCCTCCTCCTCCTCTTCCCCCTCATCCCCCCCCCCCTCCCCCTCCTCATTCTGCCCCTCCTCCCCTCCTCCTCCTCCTACCTCCTCCGCCTCCTCCCTCCTCCTCCTCCTCCACCCTCCTCCTCCCCCTCCTCCCCCTCCTCCCCCTCCTCCCCCCTCCTCCTGCCCTCCTCCTTGCTCCTGCTCCTCCTGCTCCTCCTCCTCTCCTCCTCCTCCTCCTCCTCCTCCCTCCGCCCCTCCGCCTCCTCCGCCTCCTCCTCCCTCCTCCTCCCCTCCTCCTCCTCTCCTCCTCCTCCTCCTCTCCTCCTCCTCCTCCTTCCTCCCTCCTCCGCCTCCTCCTCCCTCCTCCTCCCCCTCCTCCTCCCCCTCCTCCCCCTCCTCCTCTCTTCCCTCCTGCTCCTCCTGTTCCTCCTCCTCCTCCTCCGCCTCCTCCTCCTCCTCCTCCTCCTTCCTCCTCCTCCTCCTCCTCCTCCTCCTCCTCCTCCTCTCCTCCTCCTCCTCCTCCTCCTCCTCCTCCTCCTCCTCCCCTCCGCCTCCTCCTCCTCCTCCTCCTCCTCCTCCTCCTCCTCCTCCTCCTCCTCTCACTCCACCTCCTCCCCCTCCTCATTCTGCTGCCCTCCCCCTCCTCCTCCTCCTCCTCCTCCTCCTCCTCCTCCTCCTCCTCCTCCTGACCCCAACCCCCCCCCCCCCTGTTGGCCGACCCCCGAATGTCGTGGGCTTCCCGGCGCTGCCGGCTTCCTCGCCCCGACGGGCCTTCTCGCAGGCGTCCACCTCGAAGCCGGTGCGGGCGGCGAGCACGCGGAACTCGGGGCGCCCGGCGTGCTCTGCTCGCCACCGCTCGGGCGTCCGGTCCCCGCGCGCGTGTGTTGGCTTCGCGGGGGTATTTTTTCCGCAAGGTGATGCAGGCTGCTCGTCGACGGTCCTCGCCGAGAGACGTGCGCGCGCGCCCGAGCGATGACGAGCCTGTCCTCATCCCTGCTCCTCTTCCTCCTGCTACTTCTCCTCCTCCTTCTCCTCATCCCTGCTCCTCCTCCTCCTCCTCCTCCTACTCCTCCTCCTCCTCCTCTTCCTCCCTCCTCCTCCCAGTGGGGGGGGGGAGGGAGGAGAAGAGGAAACACATGAGGGAGAAGGGGAGGGGAAACATGACAAGAAGCGGGGGGGAGTAAGGGGAGGAGGAGGATGGGGAGGAGGGTGAAGGGAGCCTTGCCCTCATTTTCCTTCTCCTTCCTCATCATTATGGTTCTCCTTCTCGTTCTCCGCCTCCGCCTCCTCCTTCTCCTCCTCCTCCTCCTCCTCCTCGTCCCCCTTCTCGTCTGATTCTCCGTCATCCCTCCTCCCCTTCTCCTCCTCCTCCTCCTCCTCCTCCTCCTCCTCCTCCTCCTCCTCCTCCTCTTCTCTCTCCTCCTTCTCATTCCCCCTTCTCGCCCTCGTCCTAGCGTGGCGAGAGCGAGGATGGGGGGATAAGAATTACCCCAGTGCGACCCTACCTAGAAGTTGGAGCCCCTAGGAAAGCAGCATTAGTTGCTATGCTATGCTATGCTATGCTATGACATGCCATGTCATGCTATACTGCGCGATGTTATGCTATGCTATGATACGCTATATTATGCTATGCTATGCTATTATATGCTAAGCTATGCTATGCCATGCTGTGCTGTGCTATGCTATGACATGATATGATATGCTATGCTAAGCTGCGCTATGCTATGCTATGCTATGATGTGCTGTGCTATGCTATGCTATGCTATGCTATGATACGCTGCGCTATGCTATGCTGTGCTATGATTGGCGGTGTTATGCTATGCTATGCTATACTAATGCAGCGCTGCACTATGCTAAGCTAAGTTAAGCTAACCCTCTAGGCAGAGCCTAGGTAGGGAATTACACCCATGCTATGCTATGCTGCGCTATGCTGTGCTATGCTATGATATGCTGTGCTGCGCGATGCTATGCTACGCTATGCTATGCTGTGCTCTGCTATGCTAAAGCTCAGCGAAGCTAAGATGAAACTAATCTAAGCTAAGATGAAATAAGCTAAGCTAATATGAGATAAGCAACGCTAAGCTAAGGGGACGTAACTGGGGGAACCGCGGGGCGGATACTGGGGGAACCGCCCGGGGCGCTTTCCACTGCCTGGCCCCTTTAAGCCCAGAGAGTAAGAACCCTTGTAGGCAGAGCCTAGGTAGGGAAGAAGGAGGAGGAGGAGAAGGAGGATCAGCAGGAAGAGTAGGGGAGGAAGCACAGGAGGAGCGAGAGGAGGAGGGGGATCACGAACCCTGTCCGTCGCTGCCCTGCCTGCCTCCTTCCCCTCGCCTCTGCCGTCGCCTGCCCCCGCGAGCTCGTTCCTCGCGCTAACTGCCACGCTCTGAACTTGCCTCCTCTTGTCGGGGAGACGTAAGACTCGGGTACGGGGGACTCGGGTTGGCCTGACGGGGGCCATCATAAAGATGACGAGACCCAATCTGAAATTTGACGCGGGCTCCCGCTGCAAACATCCCATGAAAACGGGACCGTCAAAATTCAGGACGCGCTCGTCAAACAAAAAGTCGACAAACCCGAGTTCCGGCTCACCCGAGTCTTACGTTTGTCCGATCTTGTGTCGACTACATTCTGCAGATCGAAGAAAAACGACAAAAACGCCATAAACATAAACCTTCGGCGCTCCGCGCGGATTTCTTGGATCTGCGCTGGATCCCCGTCCCTGGCGCGCGGAGCGCCGCCAGGGGGGCCCCAGCAGTTCATGTTTATGGCGCTTCGTCCTCTTCGAGCGCAGTTTCTGGCGTGGCGGATGGGAGCGAGGCGGAGCGAGACGCTCGCCATCCGGAGGGAGCGCGCTCCCCCCGCGGGAGCGTGCGCGCGCGCAAGCGCAGCTGCCCGTGCTCGAGCTGGGGGCCTTGCTGCAGCCCGGCCGCGGCCTCGCCATGCGGTTAAGTCGGGCGTGTCCCCCTACAGGGGGATTTCCGACGAAAAATAAAAAACTACAAACATTCTCCCAAATGGTCAGAAAATACAAAAAATTGTCCCATACTATTTTTTGACTATTTTTGAATATTCCTCCTGTAGAAGGACGAGCTCGACTTAACCATATGGCGCCCCTGCCGCTGGACGCCCGAGGGAGGACGCCTCCTGCCTCTCGCACGCGGCAGCACTCGCTCGGCATCGGGCCAGACAGGCCTCGGACACAAAAAGCGAACGCGCATGCCACATCCATCGGTCAGCGCCTCCCCCTCCCCCCCCAGTGTTCAAAGTACGGGTCTGATGATGAATCGCACTTCGGCCGCAGTCTCCCCCGCGCGTGCCAACTGTGAGTCTTCGGGGAGCGAGGGAGTGTCCACGCACTGGTCATCCCCCCACCGGAAGACCCAGGCGTGCGCGCGAGGGCGCAGCCAACCTACCCTGCACGCAGGTGCGCGCGGGCCGAAGCTCGCGACGCTAGCGCTGTGCGCGGCGGCGAGGGCGGGCAGTACGAGGGCTTTCGGGGCCCCCAATCTTCACCAGATCGGCACGTCCCCCCCCCCAAACGTCGAAAAAAGCTTCGACATGGGCTCCCAAGGACCCTGCTTCCTTATCGCGCATCCTTCTGACGCGGGCCGACCGTAGATTACCCCGATCGATGGCTTTTGTTCGGCTACGCGCAAGAGTGACCCTTGGTGCGCGGCTTTGGGGGGCCGCGGGGGGGACAAACACGAGCGCGCGGGACGCCAGTGCCGCCTCGCGCTCGGCGATCGGGGCACCTTGGTGGGCCCGCACCAGAGGTCACTCCGGCGAAGGGCCACTCTTACGTGCCGTCGGTTTTTTGTCAGCCAGCGCGCAACTTCGCATCTCGACGCTCTGGCTGCCTCTGCTGCGTGGCTCTGAGCGCGGTCGTGCCTGCACGCGCCTCGGGGCACGTCGGGGCTGTCAGATGCTGCCTGCGAGGCGTGCGCGCCTTCGCGTGTGCGTGTGCGTGCCAGCCCGCGCGTGCCAGACCTCCCAGCTGGCGCGATGGCACACAAAAAAAGCGCGCGCTCTCGTGCGAGAGCGAGCGACAAAAAGAGGGAGAGGGAGAGAAAGAGAGAGAGAGAGAGAGAGATATCACGAGCGGCGAACACATCATCATCCGCGCCCTCGCGGTCTGGACGCTGGGGCGCGATGCCGCGGAGACGCGGTCGAGCGGACATGCCCCGCGCGGGGATATCCGCGACAACAGCGCCCCGCATCCACGGGGTCGCGGCCCCAGGGGCCCGGCACACAAGGCCGTGGGTACACGTATGTCCTTCGCCCGCGAAGAGAGGGAGGGAACCATACACGTCGTCCATTTCTAATCGTGCTCATTTCTAATTGTGCTCGCTTCTATTTCTTCCTGGCCCCTCAGTGGCCAGGAAGAGACCCAGCATAGAACAATTAGACATGACAGGATCTTGGCCCCCCAGAAAAATCGAAGAGCCTTCGAAGACTGAGACATGAACAATGCGCATCTACACGCTCTCTCACCCAGGACTCGACCCTGCCACGTGCAGATCCCGAGGCGATGCAAGCTTTACGTCGGGCCTGTCCCCCTACAGGGGGAATTCTCGGCGACAGAAGAAGTACCCCTAAAATAATTAAAAAAAACAAAAATAGTCTGGGGACTATTTTTTGAGTATTGTTTGGCCTTTTTGGGGTATTTTTGGGGTATGTCTTATTTTTCGTCGACAATCCCCCTGTAGGGGGGACACGCCCGACATAACTCCTGCCTGCCGGCCGCCCCTCTCCCCCCCGGCGTGCCCGAATCGCCTCCGACGCGCCCCGCCGCTCGGCCGACCGCCCGCTGGAGAGCCCGCGCGCCGCCGACCAACAAGAAGTGGGCGAGCGCGCGGACAGTGGTGCGCGCGCATCTCCGCACGCGTACACTCCTCCTCCACGCTCCTCCTCCTCCTCCTACCTCCTCCTCCTCCTCCTCCCTCCTCCTCCTCCTCCTCCTCCTCCTCCTCCTCCTCCTCCTCCTCCTCCCGCACGCAGAACGCAAGGCGGCACGAAGGGGGGGCAGGGGGCGGCGCTGGGACACTCATAAGAAGAGAACCAACGACAGGACCATCAACTGTTGGCGCTCCGCGCGGACTTCTTGGATCTGCGCTGGACCCCCTCTCCCTGGCGCGCGGGTCGAGCCAGGGGCGGCGCCGGAGGCGCCGCTGGGGGGGGGGCCAGCGCGGATCCAAGAAATCCGCGCGGAGCGCCAACAGTTTAGGTTTCTGGCGTTTTTTCGTCTTCGAACTCAATGGCGGTCTCCTCGGGCTCCAAGAAGTGCTTGGTCCTGGCGCGCGGACTCGCAAGCCCGTGCCGCATGCTGCCTTACTGCTTCTGCCGATGCTGCTGCTGCTGCCTCGAGCGCATGGGTGTCGCCAGCCGTCCGCATTCTGCGGTCGGCGTTCGTCGCCGTCCTCGTCGCTCGCGCGATCTGCTGTTGTCCACGCTTGGACACGCCTCCCCCTTTTTGTAGGGGCAGGAGAACCACCCTCATGCTGAGCATGCCAACGAGCGATGCCCTTGAATGCACGCGCCCAAGGATGGAATCACGCAGGCCAGGTCTGTTCAGCACCCCCCTGGACAGTTTAGCAAACGCCATTGGCAAGGGGTCGAGGTGTTTCCTCCCTTGACCTTCTCTCCATCGATCACCTTGCTCCACCTCCTCGCCCCCCTGCTCCTCTCCGTTAGGGGAGCAAAAAAACTGTACAATATCACAATTTCGGATGTCCGCGTATTGTGTTGGGTTGGCGATGGAGCGCGCCAGGGGGACCCCAACGTCGACCCAACAAAGTGGACAAGACCCCCGGACACATAGGCTGGTGCTGTGTTATTTCCTCCTCGATCCCCTCATCGCCTCGGCTCCTCTGCCTTCTCCTGCTCCCCTCCACCCAGGTTGCGTTACTCCGACATTGGCAGCGAGTGGTCGTTGCGTCGAAGAAAAACAACAACATGGTACCACATCGGCACTCAGGCACGACAGGGCAGCCGGGACAAATGATGGCGAATCACATTGGCAAAGAGAGGAACATCTAGATCCTTCCTACCTCGGGAGCGTCCAGGAGGGGGGGCAAGAAAGGAGTCAGAAATCGTGGCCGGAGGCATGTGCGCGGACGGAGGGGGGTGCCCAGGGAACGCATTGAAGCAAGAGAGGAGCCACTAATTGCGAAGATGTGTATCTTGAGGCGCGACGGTCATTTGGCCGATCCACCCGTCACTCTGTGTATCGCAGCGTCAGGAACAGAACGGGGAGCGATGTGAATTTACCCTTTCACGTATCAGCGCCAGATGGGTGAAAAAGGGATGAGGAGAAAGAGCAGGAGAAACAGGAGGGGCACGAGGAGGAGGAGGAGGAAGACGGTGGTAAGAGGAGGAGAAAAGGACGAGGACGAGTGGAGTGGAGTGGAGCCCGTTGCGGAAGCAAGCTCATCCAACCGATTGCCAAATAACGTGTGCTCGACTTCCTGGCCTTCTTCTCGGCCTGGCTGAGGACCTTCGGCTTCAAACCAGCCGGAAGTCTGTCGAGGTATTCTCTCAGGGTACTATTCATCAGCTCACGACAGGGACGGCTCAAGAGGCGAATCTGCTTCACGGCGATAGTCCCACAACACGTGCAGAACCATATTCTGAGGGTGGTGTGCACGTTAAGGGTGTGAGTGGGATGAGCCCACGCCCCCATTATGTGGATCCGATCGCCCCTCTTAGGAGACATTCTAACACCATCTACATTATAACGTAGTGGACACTGGGTGGGTCACCAGGCCATCATACAATCTTTAGTGGCAGAACTGAAGCATTTCAAACACCTACGCTTAGCATCAGTTCAAGTATGGGGAGAGAGAAGGGAGGCGACAGCAGCAGCGGAGGGAGGAGGAGGGGGAGGGGCAGCAGCAGCAGGGCGCTCCCTTTTCCTCGAGCCCTCGGCCTTCTCCGTGGCCACCATGCTGTTGATCGCAGCACGAAGGAGCCTGTGTCTGACCAGGAAAGCCCGCCTCTCGTGCATGTTGATACGATGCCGGTCCATCTCTGGAACCCTCGCTTCCGACGCAGCGTGTCCCGCTACTTCGTCTGCCACGGCATTGCCTATGACGAGGCCCTGCACCCCCTTGCCGTCGCACAGCTCCTGCGCCGTGAGGTGGGAGTGGGTGAACAGCACGACCACGGAGCGACCCCGAACGAGCTTACCCACCTCCCACCATATGTCCGCATCCTCGCCCCACGTGGCGATGTACTTCTTAGAATACCACCCTTCTGCCACCATGTCGCAGTCCGTGGCATACGTGAGAGCCCCCGTGGTACAGAACAGCGCCATGTGGAAGGCCTTCAGCTCGCCCCTCGCCACGGCTTGCCTCGGCCCCGTCAAGGGCCCAGCCACACACGAGTGGGCCAGCGGGCGCTCCGTGCTCAGCATCCTCACGACTGCCAGCCCAACTCGTCGTAGTTTGTTGGGGCCCGTGTCTTTACACAACCGCTGGCGTCGCCGCAGCCAAACACTGGCTCGTGCTCTGGCCCGTGGCCCATGCAACCCGCCGTCAGCTCCTCGATACCTGCATGCCACCACTGCTCCACCGAGGGGGGGCGGAGGAGCGGCGACCCACGCCGACGGCAGCAGCCCACGGAGCCAGAACGCCTCGGCTGCGCTGGCCTGCGCCAACGCCTGACGCACCAACTCGTCGCTCATCTCGTGTGCCTTGCTGCCCTTGCTTATCTCACACTGCCACCCTCTGTGGAGGGCTGGCCCACGAGGGGCCGGACACCGATCGCATGTATATATATATATATACACATATATATACATATATATACACACATATATGTATACAGATATGTATTTATAGTGTTGCCCGCAGGCCTCGCAAGGCATTTCTGCTTCCCGTCCTTGGCCACGCTGCACCTGTCGCCACATTCAACATACAGTCGGGGCGTTGACCTAAGGAACCCTAAATAAGGAACGAGGCCCCTTTTTTCCATACGTGAACCTTCGATTTCCGATCGAAAACATAAGGAAAACCTGAGGCAAGCTGCGAAACACATAAGGAACGCGGAGCCCCTCCCCAACGAAAAGGGTTCCTTCTTCAGGGCCCCGACTGTAACCTCAGCAAGCCTGGGGCCGTCCTTCTGCTGACTGAGGTGGAGCAGCAATCGCCGATACGACTCCTTATCCCCCCCCTCTTGCATTCCATCTCCACAGAAGTGGCCAACCGCCTTCCTCCACAACTGCCTACTCGCTGCAGCCGCTATGTCGTTCAAATTGCCGCTGTGCGTGCCGACCGCTTTGAAGCCCGAATACATAGATCATCTGGGAACTGCAATTCCTCGGTGGTTCCCCACTCACTCTGAAAAGGCATGTGCTTGGATCAATCGGTTGCCACTGTAAGCGAAGAGGTTGGAGAATGACCGCAAGTGTGGGCCCTTGAACCCGCCTGACCTGTACTCGACGAGCTTGGTCCGTCAAGTTGCCCACGATCTTTGGCAACACATGTCGTATGCTCCGTCGAAGGTCTGGGTGTGACTGCCACGTCGATAGCCATAGATCTATAGCACGCCGAGGATAGACAACTGCTGGGTCTTGGCCTGGTGCTCTCAAGTCTAAGAGCGTTGTCAAACATCGGCCCTTGGTAGGGCTGGCACAAGTTTGACCAAGCCGTCGACGACACTCTGTGACCTGCTGCCCAAACATACCGTGCACTTGATATCCATACGTGCCAGCTGGCTGGCTGCCAGCCTTCTCAAGCCGTGCCGTCTGATGATCTCTCCGCGAAACACGCGGAAACCTAGCGATCTCACTGCTCATCTGCTTATGCTTCTGGTCGCGCTTGACACGCATAGCATGACCCCGATGCCCACAGCTGAAACCCACTCCCAAATATGCAGACTGCCTCGCCGCCTGGATCTGGAAGCCTCTGAGTCGCACCGCCCGTGCCACCGCCACCGCATCACCGAACTTGGAGCAAAGCACGACCGACTTGGGGGAGACGCGAAGCTTCCTCCGCGCCAGCGCCTTGCCCGTGTCCACGATACACTTGACCAAAAGGACGAGGACGAGGAGGAGGAGGAGGAGGAGGAGGAGGAGGAGGAGGAGGAGGAAGACGGTGGTAAGAGGGGAAAAAGGACAAAGACGAGGAGGAGGAGGAGGAGGAGGAGGAGGAGGAGGAGGAGGAGGAGCAGGAGGAGGAGGAGGAGGAGGAGGAGTGCGACGTGCTCTCGAATGCACTCGAGGGTGGAGGAGGTGGCGGACGAGGACGATGATGAGGAGGACGAGTGTAAGCCCAAACTGCACCAATGACCCTCCCTCCAAATTCCTTCTTCATAGGTCCCTGCACGAATGTGTTTTCATTGCGGGAAGTGCCCCATTGAAAGACAACCGTCCGAAAGTTCTCAATCGTCCCAAAACGCCGTCCCTGGGACTTCAACGCCGCAAATCAACGTGACTGCCGAGTCCTGACAGTCCTGCATCGTGCCAGAGCCCCAGTCCTGGGACTTCAACACCGCGAAACAACGTGACTGCTGCGTCCTGATTGTCAACCCAGAATCAGGCCAGAGTACCATTTCTGGACTTCAGCCTTACGGATGTTCGAAACTGCTGCAGACTTCAAAAACAAGTGCGCGCGGCTCTAACGCGAGAGACATACTTTGAAAACCACCCGCCCTCAATCAGTGACACTGTCGCTAATTTTCAAGACGAATATGCGCGGCGCTGAAGCGAGAGCCAGATTTTGAAAACTGCCCGCCCTCCGCCCTCGAAGCTGTTAGAGAATGCACGCAACGCTAAAAGGAGAACAACATTTTGAAAGCGGCCCGCCTTACGTCGTTGAAACGATTGCAGATTTCAAACTTCCGGGTCGACATGGCAAAACCAATCTCAAGCGAAACGCCCGGCCCGCTTCAATGACACGCCTGGGGGTGCAACAAGGAGAAGTTGTTTAGAAGAAGACCGGACGGAGGAGAAAGATGATGCTGTTGATGCTGCTGATGATGATCCTGATGATGATGATGATGATGGTGATGATGCTGATGATGCTGCTGCTGCTGATGATGATGATGCTGATGATGCTGCTGATGATGATGATGAGGGGGAGGATGAGGAGGAGGAGGAGGAGGAGGAGGAGGAGGAGGAAAAGGAGGAGGAGGAGGAGGAAGATGAGGGAGAGATGAGGGGGAGGAGGCGGACGCGGAGCGCCTCGGGGGAGGTGAAGATCGGGAGGGGAAGGAGGATGAGGAACGGGGAGGACGAACGAGGGGGACGGAAGAGTGCGAACAAGGAGAAAAATGACGAGGACGAGAAGACAGAACAGAGGAGGAGGACGAGGAGAAGGAGGACGAGGAGGGGAGGGGGACGAGGAGGACGAGGTGGGCGGGACGAGTGGGAGGAGTAGGAGGAGGAGGAGGAGGAGGAGGAGGAGGAGGGAGGAGGAGGAGGAGGGGAGGAGGAGGAGGAGGAGGAGGAGGAGGAGGAGGAGGAGGGGGATTCTGATATGGGCGGGATCCTGCTGCTGGGTTGGCCGCTCGAACGCGTAAAAACAATGGCGAAGAAAACGATGATGAAAACGAGCCAGAGACGATGCCACCCGCTGTGACGTAACAGCAGTGCCCATTCCAGCAATACTCTCAAGGTACGTGGCGGACGCTAGTTCCAATCACCGGCCAGAGAAGAAATATATAAAACACGCGACGTAGAACATGCTGCCCCAGTGCTACTCCCATATTAGCCTGCTGCCCTGACTCGCCACGCCGAGCACCAGAGGATGATGATTAGGAGGATGAGAAGGAGGAGAGGAGGAGGAGGAGGAGGAGGGGGAGGACCAGTGTAAACCCAAGACGCATCAAGGATGCTGCAATACACCCTCCCTTAAAATTCCCTCGTCATAGGTTCCTGCAGCAAACTTACTTTCATTGCAAGAAATGGCCCATTGAAAGACAACCGTTTGATAATTTTGAGCCGTGCCCCCCGAAACACCATGTTCTGGATTTCCACACTGCGAATCAACGTGACAATGGCGTCCGGGCAGTTCTACACCGTGCCAGAACACACTTCCTAGGAGTTCAACCTTACGAACATTTGAAGCTGGTGCAGACTTTTAACACGACTGTGCGCGGCGCTAAGGCGAGAGACACATCGTGAAAACTACCCATCCTCAATCCTTGAAGCCGCTGCAAACTTTCAAGACGAATGTGCACGGCGCTAAAGCAAGAGCCAGATATTGAAAATCGCCAGCCCTCCATCCTTGAACTTGCTGCAGAAACCGAATGTGTGCGGCGCAGAAGCGAGATCCACATGTTGAACACCACCCGCCCTCCATCCTTGAAAGTGTTGCAAATGTCGAACGTTCAGGATCATGCATGGTGAAGAAGCTCTCAGGGAAAACGCCCTGCCCGCCCTACCAACACCTCTGGGATTGCGATAGGGAGAAGTCTCTTGTGAGGGAGAGGGATAGAGGAGGAGGAGGAGGAGGAGGAGGAGGAGGAGGAGGAGGAGGAGGAGGAGGAGGAGGAGGCGGAGGCGGAGGCGGAGGAGATTAGGAGGAGGGAGAAGGAGGAGGAGGAGAAGGTGGTGGAGGAGGAGGAGGAAGAGCACTGGGAGGGCGGCGAGGGGCGATCGGGTCCTGACCCCAGACCGCTTGAACACGCCCCGCAAGAGGTCGGAGCCCTCCGCCTTGCTCGGCTGCCGCAGCGTGTCGGCGGGGGGGCAGCCGGGCACGACGCGGTGGCCGCCCCCGCCGTCGTAGGGGCCTCTCTCTGGGGCGGGGGGTCGAGGGGCAACGGTAGGGGGGACTGGCATAGGGGGGGATGCATCGACCTGGAATGGGCGATAGATCGCCGATAGGCCCCCAAAATAGTAAATGCGCACCTTCCTGTGCAGGTTGGGGCTATCGGGCCCCTATCGGCAATCAATGGGCGATTCGGGGTCGATGCATCCCCCCCTGTGCCTATCCCCCCGTATCGTTGCCCCTGCGGGGTCTGGGGGGGGGGGGGGGGGGGGGGGGCG
>CAUYUJ010015440.1:176459-211459 GCA_963575745.1 Prorocentrum cordatum
TTAAAGCGGATAAAAGTAAAGAAATATTAAGGTAAAATATTAAGATTCAGATTAACTTGAAATAACTATTCAATTAAGTTAATCCGGAGGTTTTCGTCGGAAAGATTGCAAAGGATTAAGCCCCATTTGGGAGCTGGTACGCCGGAAAGGGCCTCGGATTCAGCGGGATTAAACGGGATTCAGCGGGATTAAGCGGGATTGAGCCGGACTGAGCCGGGCTTCGGACCAGTGCAACATCGGAATTTGACCTCCCAGGAGTTGCATCCCAAGCAGCCATCTCCATCGTATGCGCGCGAACATTAGCATATTGGGGGTGTACAAGGCCCATCTCCACGCTCGATCGCTGCCGTTCTCGCGGCCCGGACAGCGACCGCTACGCGCCAGAGGATAACACGAATCTGCTGAAGGGGCCCCAGGACACACGAATAAATATACAAAAATGAAAATATTCCGTATATTTTCACATATTTGTTGGGTTTTCGTCTTCCCCCCCACTTCCTATAGTTTCCGATATTTTCTTGAGAATCAACGATTACTTGTGTCTGTGTGTTTTTTTCCTTCACGATCTTTTCATGGGTCGCAGGCCGTCAAAATAGAGCCTGGGGATGATGAACGGGCTCCAGGGGAGGGCTTGGACGCCCGAAATGGGTACAGAAAGACTGGGTACGATGCGCAACAACACATGTTGTCCAATATCGACAGGCCGCTGTCGGCCAGGCGGATTCTGGTCTCACATGGACACTGTCCGCGGCGACACCGGCAGCGAATCCTGTCCCAGATGAACAGGAACTGCCAGAGGCCTCCTAGACGGGGTCGGAGTAGGTGGGGTCGGAGGATCGCGCCGCATCGTCGACGCCGGCGATGGATCGGCGACATCGACGTGAAGCAAATCGGGCTCCACATCGACGCCGCACCGGCGATACACGGGCGGTGCGGCGCGATCTTCAGCCCCCATCTACTCGGAACCCATCTGGGAGGCCTCGATCTGAATGAACAAGAGCTGCTGTCGGTATTCGTACCCACTCTTTCCGTACCAGTTGTGTTGGTTCCATGGCGCTGAAGGACCACACCCCGAACAAAAAACTCGATCACCCAGAAAAGTGCCGAAACAGTGTCGAGCGAAGATCGCCTCCCAGGGCCGGAACACGTCAAAACCCTGCAGTTTCGGTTCTTCCCTGGTGCTCGACCTTCTTCCTGGTGCTCAAGGCCGAAGCAGGCTGGAACATCATTCGGGGGTGGACAGAACCCCCCTTTAGTACAACGTGGTCTAGTGAAAACGACCTCGGGCCCAAAGCTGGCGGGCGCAAGCCTGCGCCCTCTCGAGAACCGAAAACGGGCAATTCACTAATCGACGTGTCAGGGTAGGGTTCTGTCCACCCCCGATGCTCAAGGGCCGAAGCAGGCTGGCACATCACAGCGTACCAGGTTCGCTCGTGCGGAGAGGGGTCCGAGACCTGCAGGAGCCGGGCGCGCGCGAAGAACGCACACGCCGCTGGAGGGCCGAGGGCCCTCGCGGGCACTGCCCTCCCCCGCTATGTCGTCGACCTCCCCCCTTCCTCTCTGGGAGGAGCAAGGGCCTTCTCCCCCGGAGGTCACCCCCCACAACTCGGTCCTCGATTCCTCGATCCTCCCTTCCTCGA
This sequence comes from Prorocentrum cordatum, assembly GCA_963575745.1. Taxonomy (NCBI): domain Eukaryota; class Dinophyceae; order Prorocentrales; family Prorocentraceae; genus Prorocentrum; species Prorocentrum cordatum. The sequence goes on from CAUYUJ010015440.1 coordinate 178,100, forward strand.
TCCTCGACTCCTCGGTCTTCGATTCCTCGGTCCTCGACTCCTCGAGCCTCGGTCTTTGTAGCCATCCTTTCCGTACCCACGTTGATCGTTCCGGCGCATGGCCAGACGGTCGTAACCCCCCTCTCTCCAGGAGGTGCAGGGGACGTCTCTCCCAGAGGTCCTCCCACACCTCGAGTCCTCGACTCCTGGATCCTCGATCCTCCCCATCCACCTCCCGGAGGACTGGGGGGATACACATCAACGTTTGGAGGCCCGCGCGGATTTTGTGGGTCTGCGCTGGAACCCCCTACCTGGCGCGCTCCGCGCGCTAGGGGTAGCGCTGGAGGCGCCGCCAAGTGGTTCCAGCGCAGATCCACGAAATCCGCTCGGAGTTCAGAAAATTGATGTCCATGCGGCTTCCTCTTGCAGGGCAGTTTTTAATACATAGGATTTTTAATATAGGATGTTGAATACATGACTAGTTTGTGAATACATGTATGCATGAACTCATCGTTGTTTTTAATACTAAATCCCTGCATGTTCAATACCATGATCCGCATGCGGAGCATGTATTAAAAACTGCCCTGTACAGTCAAGCCGTGAAAGAAGGACGCACGATGAGTATGGGAGGGCCTTGGAAGCCCATGTCGACACTTTGCGAGTGGGGCGCGGTCAGCGAAAGCGGCCAAGGGTGGGCTGAAGGGGAAGGATGTGATGGTAACCTTGGAGAGTTGCTCATCCTTCCGTGGCGAGCCCAGGGGGAAGTGAGACAGAACGGGCCTCCGCAGTCAGAAGGCTCGGAAATTCCCCACCCTTCTCAGAAATTATCTGAGCCTTCCGGGAAGACACGCAAAGCTCCTCAGAAGGCTGGAGGGCTTCTGAGAAGCCCAGCCGACTTCTCAGAGGGCCCTCTCCTTCTCACTGTCCCCCCTTGCGGGTTGACTGTTTTCTTTTTCGCCTCCTCTCCGAGGGAGGTCTTCAGGAGACCTCCCCTAAGGACGAGGAGACCCCCTGGAGACCCCTCGGAGCCCTTGACTGGGAGTTGCGAAATTAACGGGCGAACAGCGAAATAAATGTAACTGTTTTGCCCGCGGGTGTGCCTGTCCCATGGCAGTTGGACCATGTATACCCCTACGGTGGCACGTCAAGGTATAAACTTTCCAGCCGCTCTGGGACAAGTGCACTCGGTGACGGGACAAAAGCAAATATGTTTGAAGATGCCCTGGGACACACAAATAAATACACACAAATAACAAGATTCACCATATTTCCCCATATCTTCTGGGTTTCTGTCTTCCCCCCCACTTCCCGTATTTTCCGGGGAGTCGACGACTTATTGTGTCTGTGTTTTTTCCCTCCTGGAATTCTTCCCCCGCTGACAGGGGAATGCGGTAAACGGGGGGCGACGACGCGCGCAACTGTCGAGCAACGTTTTGGGCCCGGGGGGGGCTCCTCGAGCGCCCTCGGAGGTGCACCTACCAGACCACCTCAACCTGCGTACAGTCGAAACGCTGCCATAAGGAACCATACATAAGGAACGAGGCCCCTTTTGGCCACAAAAATAAAATTAAATTTCGCATCGAAGACCTGAGGAAAACCTAAGACAAGCGGTAAAACGATCAAGGAACACTAAGCCCCTCCCCAACGAAAATGGTCTATTCTTCAGGGGCCCAACTGTAACTCGAAGACCCAAATTCTGGGTATGTGTTTTTTCAGTGTTCCCGGACCTCCCCACCCAAAAAGATTGGGGCCTTCGGGTTGGGTCGGGGTGGTCTGGCGGGCGGTGAGAAAGGTGCACCTTCCGTCAGCCCCCTATCATCGCCCCCCCCTCCATTACGCAACGCACGGCGAGCACCCTGGAGTCAAGCATCAAGGCCCCCATCGGAGTCTGGTTCGACGGCCGGCCGGCCGAAAGCGGCCGAGCCAACGGTTGAGCCGACTCGAGCCCCTTCGGCAACTGATGGAGCGGCCCAACGGGCTCGGCTCCGGCCAGGCGGCGGCAGCCCGTGCCGCGCCGGCAGCCGAGCGGGCTCAGGCGCGGAACGAGCTCAGAACCCCGGGCAGCCCAGGCAGCCGCCCGCGCGGCTGGGCGCTCACGAGAGGCCTCCCTCGGGCCGTACCTCGTTCTCGGCGTCGAGCTCCATCGCGTGGTTGAAGCGCTGGAGCTCGCTCGTGAGCTGGTCCTTGCCCGCGAGTATCATGCCCGGCTTGAGCTTGTGCCCGGGGCAGACGCCCTTCAGCTGCACGATGGTCTCGTTCTCCTGGCGCAGCGTCTTCATCATGCGCGCCATCCTGGCGACGGTCCGCACCTTCTTCCGTATCCTCGGGGGTCTTCCGACCCAGGGCAATCCAGACCCGGGTCAGCAGGGAAACAAAAAACTGCAACGCAAGACAAAAAAAAAACCTGCAGCGCAGGTCTTCGCAAACCCGGGTCAGCCAATAGGCGCGGCCGCCTCGCGGCCACGAGCGGCTGGCCAACCCGGGTCAGCCAAAGGGGGTCTTCGCAGGATCCTGCAAGATCTGGCGCTCTGGCTGACCCCCGTTTGCATTGACCCCCGTCTCAAGGCTCCCGAGATCCTATCCGCCTGCTCTGCCCGGCGCTCGGGGCTCGACTCCTCCGCCCCGCTGCCGCTGGCGGGGCCGCGGTGGCGGCTCGCCAGTTGGCAGGCGAACTCTGCCACGGACTTTGCCTCCGCTGCGGGAGGAACAAACAACGGCAGAACACACAAACTTTCGGAGCTCCGCGCAGATACCTTGGAGCCTGTATTTTTACCCGCGAGAATCCCGAAGGGTCTTCAATAACCCCTGGGCAACAATGGAAAACTGATGAATCCTTCCGCTGGCTTATTGACAGAGTGGGACCCCAACAATCATTGGAAAATAAATAATCCCCCCCGGCCGCCACCACACAGGCCTCCGCTAGAGCCGTCGACGCTAGGGTATTGAGCTCTAAAGTGCCCCACCTGCTTCTGCGGTGGCCCCACATGCTGCTGTTGTGAAGGGCGAAAATCGGTTTCCGATGAGGATGAGACAGGTTTCCGATGAGGATGAGGAGGACGAAGAGGAGGGAGGCTATCGCTTCAGGCACCGGGAGGGGAAGGAGGAGGTGAGGGAAGAAGGAGGAGGGACGAGTTTCTATTCCCCGCCGAGGGCTCAGGGGGGGGAGTCGCCCCCCCGGATCTCATCACGGCGGGGGGACTCGGGAAACCTTGGGAGATCCACGAAGAACCCGGAGGACATCCTTGCAGATGTGGGAGAAAGCAGCGCGACGTGCTCTGGGGGGGGGAGAGATCCGATCACGGCCCTCAATGGGCCCTGGAAACGAGCCGTTTTTGTTGCCGGTTCCATTTTGCCGTTCTTGTTTGCCGGTTCAGGCGCCGTTTGTTTTCATGCTCTGTCGCCGTTTTTGCTGCCAATTCCGATTGCGGCTCCAATGCTGGAGCCATGTTTGTGCTGTTTCTGGTTGCCTTTCCTTACCGTTACCATTTTCAAGATGCGTTTTTCGGGGATGGACAGACCCCCCTTTAGCAAAACGTGGTTTAGTGAAACCGACCTGAGGCCCAAACCTGGCGGGCGCAAGCCTGGAAAATAACGGCCACGGCGCCCTCTCGAGAACCGAAAACGGACAATTCACTAATCGACGTGTCACTGTTGGGGGTTCTGCCCAGCCCCGAGTTTTTGGAAACAGTGGAGAAGCGGCCCTGCCGTTTCCAGGGCCCACGACGTCACGTCCGTGATCGCCCAGACCTCACACAAAAACGGGCATCGCTGGGCGGGCCCACCGCCAGCACAGAAACTGACGACCTGCCAGACCACCCCAACCCAACCCGAAGACCCGAATTTCGGGCTGGGGGGGGTAAGGGTTCCACACGTGTTTTTTCGACGTTTCCCGACCCCCCCCCCACTGGAGATCGAGGGTAAATTTGGGCCTTCGGGTTGGGTTGGGGTGGTTTGGTGGGTGGTGATAAACAATGCCGCCATGCGTGTTCATGCCGGTGTTCCTTCCTCGCGATGTGACCGACGCGGAGCTCAATTGCTTCCTCACCGCTGGCGACGCGGGATACAGGTCCAGGTCCTCCACGAGTGCCTGGTCGCTCGCCTCCTCGCTGGACGGCTGCAGCACGTGGTACAGCATCTCCGTTACCTTCTCGATGACGAACGGCATGCTCCACGTGAAGACGTCCATGAAGTTCGGCAGGTGGTACGGGTGCGGGGAGCAGCTGAACTGCAGGATGTTCAGCGAGCTGTTGTCAAACTTCAAGACGGCCCCCTTGTTGTTGTACACGTCGCAGTAGTTCGGGGCCGAGAACACGGTGATCACCGCCGGAAATCCGGTGGCGGGGTTGGTCTTGTGCATCTTGTAGCCCTCCAGCTGCGCCTCGTGCGCGCGGATGACGGATCCTGGCATCGCGCCCTCGGCGCGCCGAGGCGTGCTGGAATGCACGCTGGCTGTGTGATCGGGCTGTTTTATAATTGATCCTCAACTCGCCCATCGCTCGGACGTCCATTCCTTGTGTATGTTTCGATGTCGTGCGTGTTTTTTTTTTTTTTTGCCAAATTATCAAGGATGGTCCTCGATGGCCGTCGCCGAGAAAAAATGCACACGTCCGAGCGATGCCAAGTCAAGGGGCGGCAGCCCTCGCCTCGGACCCAGTGGAAGTTCGGGGGCCCTGACGCAGCAATGCGGCGACGGCCCGTGCGGTGACCTCGGACTCCCTACAGCAATACGAAACCAGGATCGGGGCAAAATTTGACCGGGATAAAAATCATGCTCGGTTTTTGAAATCACCGGGGGCGCCGCCGGACGGGCCTGCCACGCCTTGGGCGCCATCGGCTTCGCGAGGGAAGAAATGCGCCCTGGCGCGGATGAAGCCACGGCGCGTATTTGGCCACGCGCGCGCCCGAGGGAATTCAGCGCCAAGCGCCTTGCACTCCAGAAGACCCGACGTCGACAAAACAAACTGGAGGCCCCAAGGGGGCCCCAAGGAGGCGGACCGCCAAAACAATCACGCAACCAACGCAACGAAAAAAACACGAAAATATCAAAATGCGCGTTGCTCAATGACCTCTTCGGCCACGTAACACCGCGATAATGCCCAAGAAGGCATTGGAACAAATTCCCGCGCGCGGCCAGGCGACTTCCCCGCGCCGCCCCAAGGTCCCCGAAGCGCGCCGAAATAACCGTAGAGAACACCCCGGAAAGTCTTTGGAAAGTCCCCGCGCCATGCAAGATCCGCCACCGAACAATCTCGCGGACTCCTAGCGCGTACGCGCGGGCGTCCGCCATGGATGTCCAACTCCGGTTTCCGAGACAATCGCGCGCAACCGCCTGGGGGCCTCGGCAACCTCGCGATTGGCCCAGGGGCCCGCGGGCCCCAGGGAATCGAGGAGCGAGTTCGCAACTCCGGAAGCATCGGGCGCGGCGCCAGCCAGTCGCTCGTCTCTGGCTGACAATAGGACGCCTGGAGACCCGGTAAAACCTAAGGAACCGCTTTTCAGAGATTCGCAGAACCAGAAACCGGGGCGTGCCAAATTCTCGCGTCCGATCTTCTCTGAGAATCTCTGAAAATCTCTGAACTAGCCACCCGGCGCGAAACATTCCCATAAACCCAAAACCTCGGAGCTGGCCGAAACTCTCTGAAAATTTTTCGGCCCGCGAAATTTGGCGCGCCCGGATTTCTGGTTCCGAGATTCTCTGAAATCGCGCTGCGGCGGCGCCCAGCAGGTCCTCGCGCGCCCAGGGTGGGGGCCGTGGACATCGCGGGCCGCGATGGTCCCGACCGCGAGGTCCTTCCTCCTGCCCCTCGACGAGTCCACGCTCATGGACGCGCTCTCTGCGCTGAGCGTGGACCGCGCCATCCGCTGGTACTTCTGCGCGACGACAGCCAACTGGCCGCCGACGGACAAGGCGATTTTTCTCCGAGCTGCGCGTGCCACCGAAAACGTACAATAGCCCCGGGGCTCGGGGATAAACACTTTCGAAGCATTTTCAAGCCGCCAGCGCCGTGGCTGCCAACCCGCCGCGCGCCGACCGAGAGACTAGCTGGGTCCACTACGTCCACGGCGGCGGGCGGGCGCCCAAGAGAGCTGTCGCCACAAAGCGCGCGGCGGGGCGCCCGCCCAATTGCAACCGCAAATGCGGCCTCCATGGCGCCACAGGCGTAATATGTGTGACGCATTCTCGGCCCCCCATCAACGCATCGGCCAGCGCCCAAGCCCCTGAAACGCAAACCTACTGTGCCCCCCGTGCAAGCTGCGCGCCCGCTCGCAATGCTCGTGCACACCAGATTTTCTTCCCGCCCGCAACAGTTCAATTGAGCGCCCATGTGTTACTTGGGCTCCTCAAGCCCTCGAACACTCTTTGGGAACTTCTGCGAATGCGCGCGCTACGCTCCACAAATCGGCGTTCTATTTTTCTCTGGAACTTTCCCAGAATCTCTGGTTCCGATTTGTCCCGATCTTCCGCTCAACTGATACAGACCTTACCGCACGGTTTTGGAACCCTGGATGCCCGTGGTCGCCCGATATGCCCTCGAACACCAGCGCGAGTCCCAGAGCCGTTCGGGCACCGCGGATCCCTACTGACTCACTTCACGGTGCGGTCACCACACCGTTTTGAGGGCCGTCCACTGTTGACCCCCAGCGCGGCCCCGGGGCGCCAACGGCGTTTGAAAAACCCAAGTGTTTCGGCGCTCTCTGCTTACAAGCGGCCGAAGGAAGGCTTCAAAAGTTGCAAAACGGCCCCCGAAAGCCAAGGACGGACAAACACGGCTCCAAACGATCACCGAGACGGCCCACGAGCACTCCAATGCGGCCCGGCCCATCCCCGCCTCCCTTGCAGCCCCAAGACATGCCAAGGCAACGCTGTCGCTGGAGCAATCGCGCCCACGACAGCCCACAGACCGCCGTCAGGCCCCCGCGAGGCTCTCCAGGGACCCCCTTCGAGGCTTCCGAGAGAACACCACGGGAGCCTCCACGACAGACGCCGAAGAGGCAGCGCTCCGACCATGCAGCAGTGCTGGCCACGTCCGGCGACAGCATCACAGCGATGCGCCCCAGACGCTCCCAGGGAGCTCGGTACTGACTACCTACCAGACCACCCCAACCCAACCCGAAGACCCGAACTTCGGGTTGGGGGGGGTATGGGCTCCATGTGTGTTTTCCCGATGTTCCCGGACCCCCCCCCCACTGGAAATGGACGGCAACTTGAGGCCTTCGGGTTGGGTTGGGGTGGTTTGGTGGGTGGTGAGGTACGGCATGGCCGTGACGCCTTCGGCGCTGGTGCCTGAACGTTCCTGACACCGCATGCATCGTTCAGCCCTCGGCGGCCTTCAGATGGTCGGATCGTTCAATATTCGAAGATTCTGGGCTGCTGCGACGTTCGATCCCGAACGTCCACGCTGAAGCCGGTATCGCGCCGACACGACACGACACGTACCGCTATCGCTGCCCCGCGCGAGTCTCGATGCCGCGCTGGCCCGCAGGCGGGGCTCGCCGCACAGGCAGCGGGATAGCAGCGAGTTCTTCTGCAAAAACTTCGAGGCGCCCTCGAAGCTGAAGAAATACGAGCACCCCCTCACCTCGTTGGGTATGAACAGAGGCGACGTGGACTTCTTTGCCGGCGCTGCGACTGCCGCCTCGCCCTCCTTCGGCTCCAGCGGGTCGGCCCAGAGCAGATCGCAGAAGAGCCCCTCCCGCGGGGGCTCGCAAAAGCGGTTGATGCCGTTGGCCGCCTTCAACGACACGAGATCCGGCGACAGACCGCCGTGCACCGCGAGGAACTTCCCGTTGATCGTCGCCGAGAGCGGCAACATGTCGAAGGAGTCCATGAAGGCGTTGTATACGGTGATGTCGTACTTGTGCTCGCACTCCTCGCGGAAATTGAAGAAGCTGGTCATCTGGCGGCACTCGTGGTTGCCGCGCAGCATGCGGACGCGCTTCGGGTGCTTGATCTTGATGGCGTACAGCAGCGCCATTACCTCCACCGAGAAGGAGCCGCGGTCCACGTAGTCGCCCAGGAAAAGGTACTGGACCTCGCCAGGATCGCCGCCCACCTCGAAGAGCTTCAGCATGTCGAAGTACTGACCGTGGATGTCGCCCACAACAGTGATGGGGTCCTGGAGCTTGAGCACGTTGGGCTCCTGCTCCAGCAGCGCGGATGCCTGCTTGATGAGGCTCAGCAGCAGCTCCTGGGCGAGCAGGCCCTCGCGGTCCAGGTGCCTCCTCAGCACGTCCACGTCGGGCACCCCCTTGCTATCTAGCAGGATATCGGCAGTGAGCAGATGCCAGGACGGCAAAAACCGGCGTGAGCGTGAGCTTTCTGCGGTCCGCGCGGGGTTTCTTTGAAGGGGCCCCAGGACGCACAAATAAATACACACAAACAAAGAGATTCCCCATATTTTCTTATATTTTCTGGGTTTCTGTCTTCCGCCCCACTTCCCATATTTTCCCATACTTTCTGGGGTCAGTGTGTCTGTGTGTTTCTTTCCCTCCTGATTCTTAGAGATCTGCGCTAGATCCGCCTCCCCTCTCGCCCTCTCGGCGCGAGGAGCGCGCACGCGCACCGGGGGGGGGGGGGGGAATGCCGCTGGCGCCGACAGAAGCGTGGGGAGCGAGTGCACCGCCTCGTGTAGCATCTTGGGGGGACCTTGTCAGCCCCATCGCGTGTCGCACCCATTTCGAATCCAGGTCGAACGCGTCGAGTCCATGCCGAATCCAAGAGGACTTCACCTCGAACCCGCGTCGAATCCACATGCGAGCACACAGAAACACAGGCCACTGCCAGGACAGGAGAGGCCCCCCCGAAGGTGGCCCCCCCCCTGAGATCCGACTCTGCGAAAGAAAAAATACAACCTCGCAAAAAAAACACGACGGGATCTCTGGACCCCACCTGTCTGCGCCATTCTTCGAGCCCGATCGGTCTGTCATGGCCCCAAGGGCCCGAAACGGGGCGAAAACGCCCGTGGTGAAAACAGGGCAACGCCAGGATCTCAGGCTTCGGGCGCGCCGCCCGGGTCATTAACTAATCGGGCCTCCAGCGGCCGCTGAAATCATCGAGGCACCCTCGGAGAGCCCTCGGCGATGCGCCACCGCCGGAACGCATCCCGAGGCCGAAAAAAACATCCGAGAACCGACGAACACGGCAGAACAACCTCGAACCTCGAAGATCGAAGCTCCGCGCGGGCCCCGAGAGGAGCCGAGGCTCACGCGGCCGCTCTTTTGCCATCCCGGATGCGCCGGCGGCGGCAGCACATCCTTCACGGGCCGGTCGCCGCACGGGTCCTTCAGGGCCGCCGGCTTCTCCCCCGGCTCCGGCAGAAGTCTCCGCTGATCGGCGGCGAGCCCGGGGGGGGAAGCGAGAAGGAGCGGGAGGTCCAGTCTAGCATGCGGGCAAGACTAAAGGGAAATTAGGACACACAAATAAATACACACAAATAAAATTAGTCCCCATATTTTCCCGTATTTTCTGGGTTTTTGTCTTCTCCCCCAATTCCCATATTTTCCCATATTTTCCTGGGAATCGAGGATTAATTGTCTGTGTGTTTTTTTCCCTCCTGAAAGACTTGTGTCCGTCTCCACAGCAGCTTGGAGTGTCGGGCTCCCTTCCCAGAATCCCGAGGCGCACTGGATATGCATAAGAATATGGCCGCTATAGAGGCTCGATGTTTGTCGATATCCAGTGCGCCTCGGCCTTGTGGTACCACTTCCAAGAAAATCCGATACTGCCCGCATTCTGGGAAGTGTTCTGAGCCCCCCTCGAAGGCACAAAACACCTGCCGCGTTTTCCGAGAATTTCTCCTCCTTCTCGGACGTCTGGCGGTTTGGGGGTCCCAACTCGTCTCTTCCGTGACTGTTCGGGACGATCCAAGCACACCCGGAACGCCCTCGGCGAGGCGCCGCAGCTGGGACGTGCATGCCGCGGCTGAACACCGCCAAGAACCAGCGAAAACGCTTGAAAACCTGAAACCTCCAACCTCGCCAAATTCACAACGTCGACCCCAAGATGTCTGGACCGCTTTCCCGGGACCGGCTCTTCCTCCTGAGGCCGCTTTTGACGGCCCTGGGGCCCAAGAAGGGCCCCCAGAGACCAAAAACTGCGAACAACGTCTCGTGGTGTTTTGTTTCGCGACTCGAGGGGGTCTGGTAAGGAGCCGAACTCTATACACCGACGTTTTTTTCAGACGACGCGCTGAAACTCACACAAGAAAACTGATCCTGGTGTATACGGGATCCTGGTGTACACATTTTTCGCTGCTTCCCCAGGAAGCGGGGGAACAACATATACACCACGCCGCCCCGACGTCGCCCCCGAGCCTCAAAAAGTCCGGAGATTGGAATTCTGGGCCCGCCACTGCTAATGTTCGGGGATGGACAGACCACCCTTTCATAAAACGTGGTTCCGTGAACACGACCCGAGGCCCCAACCCGGCGGGCGCAAGCCTGGACAATATGGGCGGCCACGGAGCCCTCTCGAGAACCGAACACGGACAAAAACTCGAATCGACGCGCCACTGCGGGGGAGCCTGCCCACCCCCGAAATGTATATACCTTCCAACTCCTGATCGGGGCCCTTCTCGCGCTACACCCTGCGAAATGCTTAAGAAATCATGGGTTAAGAAACTCAGAGTCTCAGAACTTGAACAAAACCCAAAATTTCCTTTCAAATCTTGGGATTTGCATTGAAACATTAAGAATAATCGAGAGTCTGGCCGAAAAAATAAGTTTTCTTAAGCATCGCCTAAGGTGTAGCCCCCCCCGCGCTCGCCGCCGCGCTGAGGCATGGCGCGCGGGCGCCCCGCGGCGACCGCCGCGGGCCGGCGCCGGGACTGCCGCGGCCGGGGCCGCTCCGCCGCGCGGGGCGCGGCGCGGCGCGCCCGGCTCGGGGCGCCCGCGCATGGCGCCGGACCTGCCACAGGCCTGGGCCGGAGGTGGCGGCGGGCGAGGTGCGATGGAGAGAGAAATTAGGAGGCAACTACTGGGAGGTTTTCGTCGGAACGACTAAGGAGGATTAAGCCCCAATTGGGGGGCTGTTACGCCAGCGTGGGCCTCGGATCAAGCGGGATCAAGCGGGATTAAGCGAGATTAAGCGGGATTAAGCCAAATTAAGCGGGATTAAGCCAGATTAAGCGGGATTTCGGACCAGGGCTGAATCAGAATTTGACCTCCCAGGAGTTGCATCCAGAGAGAAACCTCCGGGGATGGACAGACCTCCCTTTAGGAAAACGTGGTTTGGTGAAAACGACCTGGGGCCCAACCCTGGCGGGCGCAGGCCTGGAAAATATCGGCCGCGGCGCCCTCTCGAGAAGCGAAAACGGACAAGTCACTAATCGACGTGTCACTGTTGGGGGTTCTGTCCACCCCCGAAACCTATACAGGCAGAACTCATTGCGCAGGACACGCGACGGGACGCAAAACTATTCCGACGGCGGCATGGCCTCCCTCAAGGGTGCCGGCAGCATGGCCTCCAGCATGGCCTCTTCCCAGGACTGCAGAGGACACGGCGCGCGATGCTCAGAACACAAGAGCACCCTTGATTTGACAGGGTCGACCTACTAATCCGGGCCGACTGTACTTGAATCGCCGCGGTGGTTGCTAAGGGGATGGGTGGCTGGAAGTGGATGTTACATATTTTTCTTTCAATTCAAAAAATCTGACCTAACCCCGTGGGTCACAAGTGCCCTACGTGGCGTAGGATGATGAGACAACTCCGCCAAGTGGCCTCCGCCAACTTGGCCCACTTCTAAGCTGGGTCAGCCTGGATAGAACCCACCTTCGCATCCACCTCTAACCCCCCCATCCCCTTAGCAAACCCCGCGGCGATCCAAGTATACAGCCAGCCCGTGTAATAAGGACGCACGATGAAGATGCCAGAGCCTAGGAAGGCCATGCCGACACGTTGCGGGCGGGGCGCGGCCAGCGAAAGCGGCCAAGGATGGGCCCGGAGGGGAAGGATGCAACGGTACCCGCTGAAAATCGCCCACCCTTGCTATGTGGGTCGGCTGTACCCACTGCGGCTTCGCGTCAGGCGAGCCGCCCGAAAGAACTTGCATGTGAGCGAGGTCGTTTTCGGCTTTCCGACAGTGGGCGGATGGGGAGGGGAGGGGTCTAGCTCTGGCCCTCTGCTTGATGCGACTGCTTTCAGCAGTGCGCCCAAGGGGGGGGAGATCCCGCCTGCTTGAAGCAGGCACCCCAACACGGCCGAGATCTGCTCCAGAGGGGGGGTGCGAGGGCCCGCGCCGATCGTCAAACAAAAATGAAAACACCGCCACCATGATACTTGTTGTTTCCACTGCTTCCGGACACGGTCGTTACCCGCAGGGGAGGTGGGGGGGGCGGGAAGGTAATGGCAGCGCCTGGGCGGTGTCGGGCACGACGGGGCGGGGGTGCGCTGCGATCGCCGCAGCATGCGCCCGAGCACCAGCATGAGGGTGGGTCACGTCCCCCCGCCCTCCCTGCGTACGCGATCGCTCCTGTTACCCTGGGGGGTGGGGGGGGGGCAGGCTGTCAGCGACCGCTACGCGCCAGAATATAAAGACAATCCCTATATCAGCCAGGATCTTAGGAAACAGCTACGGGGAGGCCTAAGAGCAGTCGGGATTCCACCGAGGATTCAGCCCAGTCATGCGGGATTGGGCAGGGCTACGCATGGTTATGCTAGGCCAGGTCCTTGTATCGACAACCGATAGGACGAGCATAATGTCATGATGGGATTGGCTCAGAATGCGTTCCAAGATTTCCAGAGTATCTCGCAGCCCTCGTTTCTGCAGCCCCTGCGGGACGTTGGGCAGTGGAACAGCCTGGAAACCTTGGAGAAGTCTGGAATGTGTCATTATCATGACCTCTTGCTCCTCTGAATACAGACGCCGATGCTGACGCTGTTCTCTCGGGAGATGCATCCCAACCCAGGGCAAGCAGAGGCGCCCGCCGCGGTGCTGCCTCAGGGCGGCAAGGCCCAAGCGGTCGTGCCAAGCTGGAGGTCGCAAAGGGGTTGGGCCGCAGTGGGCCTTTGGAACGGCAGTGCCGTTTCTCGACTGGTTCTGTTAGCCGATCCGAATGTCCCATCACAAATTTAGCGTGTCTGGTTCCGCCGCCTTTTTGTGTTCTGGTTCTGGTCCCGATTCTGGCGCCGCTCTTGTTTCCGGCTTCGGTAAAACGTTCATGTTGGCCCCGTTGTGATGAGAACGAAGAACAGCACTTTGGAAACGGAAGAATACATCGCCCTGCAGTTTCAAGAGGTCCACGAGAGAATCGGCTCCTTCCTGGGTGGCAGGTCCCCACGCCAGGTTGCAAGTCCCCAGGCGTGGACCCCCAGAAGTCTGGACCCCCTCCCCTGGACCAGCTTTTCAAACCGAATCGTTCCTTGACAGCCCCAGGCCACGGTAAGGACCCCCGCTAAGAGTCACTGGAGGCCAAGAACGAGCAAGAACCACCCGTCGCTTTGGTTTCACGACCCGACGGGGTCTGGGCGGGTTACGGGTCGCTTGTAGAGAAGCAAACTAGACGGATGTCTTGGATCTGGGCCAGAACCCCCTCCCTGGCGCGCGGAGCGCGCCAGGGGCGGCGCCTCCGGCGCCGCCTGGGGGCCCCAGACAGGATCCGAGAAATCCGCGCGGAGAGCCAAACGTTTATTTGTATGGCGTGTCTTCGTCTTCGAAGTGGGACTCTGGCAGATCCTTGTCCCCGCTCCGCCAGGGGGGTGGGGGCCTCCACCAGGCCGCGCAGGGAGTCCGTGAGCGGCAGGACGACGGGTGCGTCGCCGACATCTTGAGGACGGGGCGGCGGAGGAGGGCACGAGGGAGAATACAGCAAGAACTCGACCACGAGAGACCTCCCCAAAGACCCCAACCCTGGAACCCCAGGACGTCCATTGATTCTTGCTGCGGGAACGCCACGCTTTCCACAGCAAATTCATCGAAACCCAAGAACCCGAAGAAACCCAGTACACCCTGGAGGCAAGCAGGGTGCTTCTTGGCATGGGCTTCCACTGTTGACCCAATCATGGACCCACCACACATGGACACACAATACCCTTATGCTGCATCCTCGGGGGACCTTTGTCTGTCCCGGCGCGGCCCGATCCGCGTCGAGCAGTGTCGAGTACACGTCGGACTCGTCGGGTCCGTGTCGAATTCGCGTCGGATCCCAGCAAAATCCGCGTCGAGTCCGCATCAGAGCCCGCGTCGGGCACAAGGAAAGACACCAATTTGGGGGACAGACGAGGTCCCCCGAAGATGCAACGTAAATGTCCCTCAATATCCTCACATTGAATGCCATCAACGTTCGCATCGGCCGCGACGTGGTCGACAAGGACGTTTCGCAAAGAGCGTGCTTGGTGAAACGTGCGTTCCGTGCTGTGGCTGGCGCACTGCACGTAGCACACGCATCTGCCGCATACGAGCTAAAAGATCTCATCCATTACGCCTGCGATGAATCATTGTCCGCGTCTTGCCGCCATTCCACGTCACGCAGATCACAAGAAATATCTTCCCGACGTCTGGTCCTTAGAAAATGCGTGCAGTAAGCGCTGCTGCTGCCGTGCGTAATCGTGCCCACTCGATCGAAACTTGAACAACTCCCACCAACACCGGCTCTGGAACAAACGTGCGTCAGCTAAGAAATTACATGAACCGTCCACGGGAAGTCATTCTTCTTCTATCCAAGCATGATTCAAACTGTTGCACTGCTCTTGGAACTCCCCCGCCTTCCGGCGCCATGCGAATACATGGTCTGAAAATATTCAACTCACCACATAACGGCCGTAACAGCTGAAACAACACCGCTACAAATAGATGCCAAGAATCACATCCGACTACATCCTTCATCTCATCCCCCACTCCCTTCTCCGTTTCCTCCGTCTTTCTCCGCCTCCTCCTCCTCCCTCCCCTTTCCCAGCTCCGTAGAACATCTGGACCCAAACCTCTCCAATGACGAGTTCTAACAATTAGCCTGGCGGAAGACCCAACCGTATGAAAACAGTTGTGAGTACCGCAATTGTGAACGTCTTCTTCGGTGGCGCTCCGTATGGGGCCGCGAAACGCTGTACTGGGTGGGTGAAACGCAGGGAGCAAAAGCTGTGCTGGGTGGTGGCGGACACATGCGGGCGGTGACACTGGGACCTTCCGTGGAGCTCCCTATTGGGCCACGAAGCGCTGTACTGGGCGGGTGAAACGCAGGGAGGGAGCAAGGGCTATGCTGGGTGGTGGCGGACGCATGCGGGCGGTGCCACTGGGACCTTTGGTGGAGCCCCCGTATGGGGCCACGAAGCGCTGTATTGGGTGGGTGAAACGCAGGGGGCAAGGGCTGTGCTGGGTGGTGGCGGATGCATGCGGGCGGTGCCACTGGAACCTTCGGTGGAGCCCCCGTATGGGGCCACGAAGCGCTGTATTGGGTGGGTGAAACGAGGGGGGGCAATGGCTGTACTGGGTGGTGGCGGACGCATGCGGGCGGTGCCACTGGGACCGTCGGTGGAGCTCCCTATGGGGCCACGGAGCGCTGTACGGGGTGGGTGAAACGCAGGGAGCACGGGCTGTGCTGGGTGGTGGCGGACGCATGCGGGCGATGCCACTGGGACCTTTGGTGGAGCCCCCGTATGGGGCCACGAAACGCTGTATTGGGTGGGTGAAACGCAGGGGGGCAAGGGCTGTGCTGGGTGGTGGCGGACGCATGCGGGCGGTGTCACTGGGACCGTTGGTGGAGCCCCCGTATGGGGCCACGAAGCGCTGTACTGGGTGGGTGAAGCGCAGGGGGGCAAAGGCTGTGCTGGGTGGTGGCGGACGCATGCGGGCGGTGCCATTGGGACCTTCGGTGGAACCCACGTATGGGGCCACGAAGCGCTGTACTGGGTGGGTGAAACGAAGGGGGCAAGGGCTGTGATGGGTGGTGGCGGACGCATGCAGGCGGTGACACTGGGACCTTCGGTGGAGCCCCCGTATGGGCCCACGAAGCGCTGTACTGGGTGGGTGAAACGCAGGGAGCACGGGCCGTGCTGGGTGGTGGCAGATGCATGCGGGCGGTGCCACAGGGACCTTCCGTGGAGCCCCCGTATGGGGCCACGAAACGCTATACTGGGTGGGTGAAACGCAGGGAGGGAACAATGGCTATGCTGGGTGGTGGCGGACGCATGCGGGCGGTGCCAGTGGGACCTTTGGTGGAGCCCCCGTATGGGGCCACGAAGCGTTGTGGGTGAAACGCAGGGGGGCAAGGGCTGTGCTGGGTGGTGGCGGATGCATGCGGGCGGTGCCACTGGAACCTTCGGTGGAGCCCCCGTATGGGGCCACGAAGCGCTGTATTGGGTGGGTGAAGCGAGGGGGGCAATGGCTGTACTGGGTGGTGGCGGACGCATGCGGGCGGTGCCACTGGGACCGTCGGTGGAGCTCCCTATGGGGCCACGGAGCGCTGTACTGGGTGGGTGAAACGCAGGGAGCACGGGCTGTACTGGGTGGTGGCGGACGCATGCGGGCGGTGCCACAGGGACCTTTGGTGGAGCCCCCGTATGGGGCCACGAAACGCTGTATTGGGTGGGTGAAACGCAGGGGGGCAAGGGCTGTGTTGGGTGGTGGCGGACGCATGCGGGCGATGCCACTGGGACCTTTGGTGGAGCCCCCGTATGGGGCCACGAAGCGGTGTAGTGGGTGTGCGAAACGCAAGGAGCAAAAGGCTGTGCTCGGTGGTGGCGGACGCATGCGGGCGGTGCCACTGGGACCTTCGGTGGAACCCCCGTATGTGGCCACGAAGCGCTGTACCTGATGGGTGAAACGCAGGAAGCAAGGGCTGTGCTGGGTGGTGGCGGACGCATGCGGGAGGTGCCACTGGGACCTTCCGTGGAGCTTCCTATGGGGCCACGAAGCGTTGTACTGGGTGGGTGAAACGCAGGGAGAAAAAAAGAAAGAGGAGGGGGAAGAGGAAGAGAAGAGGAGAGGAACGCGGGGACCGTCCCTTCAAAACGAGGACCCAACACTGGATGGTTGAGAAAAATACCGAGGCGGATCCAATCGTGACGGCGAGAACACTTTCCCAAATCATGCGAAACAACGACCAACAACTGCCAAACAACTCAACCGTCGAACGGCAAGCCCAGAATGGGTACGGAAAGAGGGAGCCGTCTCGGCGACGAAGTCTGTACACATCCACGGCTGCCTGCCTCGGCCAACCTTGAATCCAGCAGCGGTGTGTACGCCACGCCCTCATGGCCTGGCCACTGTGAGAGCGCGCGCGCAGCCCCTGGGTTCGGGATTGGCCTGACAAGGGAGGTGTGGAAGCGTGCACCGTTCGTCGCCCGAGACGTTGCCCGACGGCAGGCCAACAGGCGGTCCAACACCGGACGCGACCGCCGGTGGGCAGGCGACCTCGCCCGCGCATGGACGGCAACGGCGGGCGGGGCCCACAGACGGCAGGGCGACGCACCCTACCTGGCGGCGCGCACAAGGGGGTAGGGGGAGGGGGGAAGGCTTCTTAGAAGCAGGCTGCTTCTGAGAAGGCGCCGGCCTTACAGCTATAGAGAAGGCCAGCGCCTTCTGAGAAGCAGGGGTGCTTCTAAGAAGCCTTCCCCCCTCCCCCTACCCCCCTCTGCGCGTGGCCGACTTACGATGGCTCCAGGTTTGTCTTATCTAGAAGCCTCCTAGGTGGGGTCCGAGTAGAGGGGGCCGAAGGATCGCACCGCATCGCCAATGCATCGCCGATGTATCGGCGATGCATCGCCGATGCATCGGCGACGTCAGCGATGCATCGGCGACGTCGGCGTGGGGAGAATCGGGCTCCACAACGAGACCCATCGTCGATGCATTGGCGATGCGGCGCGATCCTCCGACCCCATCTACTCCGGCCCCATCTAGCCTAGACGATCGGCGGCGAGCAAGGGGGGGAGTGAGAAGGCGAAAGCCTTCTCCAAGGCGGCGGGACTTCTCAGAGGCCCTGGCGCCTTCTGAGAAAGAAATGTTAGCGTCTTCGGGGAAGGCTTAGAATCTATCTCAAAAGCCGGGGGGGCTTCCGAGCCTTCTGAGACGGCCTTCTCCTTCTCGCTTTTCCCTCTGGCTCGCCGCCGATCCTAACCACGCAGCGTCTCAGCTCAAGCAGCCCCTGCAAACTTCAGCGACGGACCCAGTATCCGCGAACACTGCGACGCTCCTCAAATGTGGAAACAATCGCCCCTCTGCCTCGCTGCAGACCCCGCGGGACGACGACGCAAAATCGGGCCATCGCACGCGGCCTTTCCAAACGGGTCCAACGCTGGGCAGGTCGGGGGGGCCAAGGCTAGGGCGACCACGGAATCCTGGAAAGGATGGACTCCAGTGCCCAGGGCGCGGCCCCTGTGGGTCCAGGACAAGCCCCTGGGAATACAGGGAGCACTCCTTGGCAAGGTGTCAGGAGGGCTTCCTCCCCAACAAAAAGGTTCAAAAACCTTCCCCAGGAGGGTGTCTGAAGCATTTCCCAACCATCCTGTGGTGTTGAGCCCTCGTTTCGAAATAACGGTCCCCGCGTTGTCCTCCTCCTCCTCCTCCTCCTTCTCCTGCTCCTTCTCCTCCTCCCCCTCCCCCCTCCTCCTCCCCCTCCTCCCTGCGTTTCACCCACCCAGTACAGCGTTTCGTGGCCCCATGGGGAGCCCCACCGAAGGTCCCAATGCTACCGTCCGCGTGCGTCCCGCACACCAAGTACAGCGTTTCGTGGCCCTCCTCCCCCTCCTCCTTGCGTTTCACCAACCAAGTACAACGCTTCATGAAGCCATAAGGAGCTCCACCGAAGGTCCCAGTGCTACCGTCCGCATGCGTCCCGCACACCCAGTACAGCGTTTCGTGGCCCCATATGGAGCTCCACCGAATCGCCCAGTGGGACCGTCCGCATGCGTCCCGAAAACCTGGCATTTTCACCCACCTAGTACAACGTTTCGTGGGGTCATAGGGAGCTCCACCGAAAGCCCCAATGCCACCGTCTGCATGCGACCCGGAAACCCAGTGCGGCATTTCCACCCACCCAGTACAGCGCTTCGTGGCCCCATAGGGAGCTCCACCGAATCGCCCAGTGGGACCGTCCGCAAGCGTCCCGAAACGGCCAATGTGGCATTTCAACCCACCCAGTACAGCGCTTCGTGGCCCCATAAGGAGCTCCACCGAAGGCCCCAGAGCCACCGTCCGTATGCGTCCCGAAAACCCCATGTGGCATTTCCACCCACCCAGTACATCGTTTCGTGGCCCCATAGGGAGCTCCACCGAAGGTCCCAATGCTACCGTTCGCATGCGTCCCGGAAGTTAAACTTGCATTTTCACCTACCCAGTACAGCGTTTCGTGGCCCCATAGGGAGCTCCACCGAAGCCCCCAGTGCTACCGTCCGCATGCGTCCCGGAAACTTAATTTGGCATGTTCACCCACCATTACAGCGCTTCGCGGCCCCGTAGGAGGCCCCACAAAGCCCCCAGAAGGACTGTCCGCATGCGTTCCGAAAACCCAAGTTGGCACACCGCCCATAAAGTGCAGCGTTCACCCCACCCAGTGCAGCGCTTCGTGGCCCCATAGGGAGCTTCACCGAGAAAGATATGCACACTTGCGGTACCCACGACTGCATATGGTCGAGCCCTTCGCCAGGATGGCATAACGTAACGCCCACCCCCCGCCATGTCCATCCAACACCACAGACTGTAACCCGACGCACTGCGGCAGTGCTGGGACGCACTGGGTGGGGCGGGAGCGTTACGTTATGTGGGGGGACGGGGGGGGGAGGGCATCACGCTTGTTATGGCCGAGAGGGCAACAACAAAAATCATTTTTCATTTCTGATGGTCCCAAGCCCCGAAACGAGCCCGCGAAAACCAAAACCACTTGGAGTAACTCGTTGATTTTTCATACCCGAAACCCGTACCCCAAAAGGGCACGAGACCTAACAGCACATGTTGTCCAACACCGACAGCGGCCGCTGTTGGGCAGGCGACTTTTTGCCTCGAGTGGACAACATCCAAGCGAAGGCCGACAGCGAGTCCTGTGCGAAGTTGCCAAAAATTGCTGTCGGTGTTCGCCCCCATTCTTTCCGTACCCAATTCGATCGTGGAGACCTGTTGTCGGTCGACGACAACTGTAGTCTTGACATGAAGGAAACGGGTCCTCAGGGAAACGGGTCCTGGAACCCGAAGCCTTGGCCAAGGACCACTTCTTCATCCTGAATCATTTTTCCCCACATGTTTCGTGGGGTTCTGGTGTTTTTCCCTGCCGCGGCGCACCCGCGTCTCCTCACCTCCCCTCCCCCTCTTCATGCCTCTCCTCAACCCGCGGTCAATACATGCACGGCAAATACATGAGACACGCGTCTACATACAGCCGCACGCATGCACACACTCGCACACACAAGACGCATGTTCACTGCATCATACACCCAAGACGCATGCACAATCCGTGAGGGTCGTCCAGGGCACAGCGCGCATGGCATATTCTCGACACCATAGGGGGTGCGCAGGGGATGGTTTCTCACCGCGGCCGCTATCCGTGACGGTCGTCCAGGGCATAGCAGGCAAGGCATATTCTCGACACCAGAGGGGGTGCGTGGGGGGTGGTCTCTCACCGCGGCCGCTATCCGTGACGGTCGTCCATGGCACAACACGCATGGCATATTCTCGACACCATAGGGGGTGCGCAAAAGGGGGTCTCTCACCGCGGCCGCTATCCGTGACGGTCGTCCAGTGCACAGCAAGCATGGCATATTCTCGGCACCGTGGGGGGTGCGCAGGGGGGGGTCTCTCACCGCGGCCGCTATCCGTGACGGTCGTCCAGGGCAAGCAGGCATGGTATCCGAGTCCAGTGCACAGCAGGCATGGCATATTCTCGATACCAGAGGGGGTGCGCAGGGGGTGGTCTCTCACCGCGGCCGCTATCCGTGACGGTCGCCCAGGGCACAGCAGGCATGGCATATTCTCGACACCAGAGGGACAGCAGGCATGGCATATTCTCGACACCATAGGGGGTGCGCAGGGGGTGGTCTCTCACCGCGGCCGCTATCCGTGACGGTCGTCCAGGGCACAGCAGGCATGGCATATTCTCGACACCATAGGGGGTGCGCAGGGGGTGGTCTCTCACCGCGGCCGCTATCCGTGACGGTCGTCCAGGGCACAGCAGGCATGGCATATTCTCGACACCGTAGGGGGTGCGCAGGGGGTGGTCTCTCACCGCGGCCGCTATCCGTGACGGTCGTCCAGGGCACAGCAGGCATGGCATATTCTCGACACCATAGGGGGTGCGCAGGGGGTGGTCTCTCACCGCGGCCGCTATCCGTGACGGTCGTCCAGGGCACAGCAGGCATGGCATATTCTCGACACCATAGGGGGTGCGCGGGGGGTGGTCTCTCACCGCGGCCGCTATCCGTGACGGTCGTCCAGGGCACAGCAGGCATGGCATATTCTCGACACCATAGGGGGTGCGCAAGGGGTGGTCTCTTACCGCGGCCGCTATCCGTGACGGTCGTCCAGGGCACAGCAGGCATGGCATATTCTCGACACCATAGGGGGTGCGCAGGGGGTGGTCTCTCACCGCGGCCGCTATCCGTGACGGTCGTCATGGCACAGCAGCGCAGCATGCACAGCAGGCATGGCAGACTCTCGACACCATAGGGGGTGCGCAGGGGGTGGTCTCTCACCGCGGCCGCTACTCGTGACGGTCGTCCAGTGCACAGCAGGCATGGCATATACTCGACAGCGTAGGGGGTGCGTGGGGGGTGGTCTCTCACCGCGGCCGCTATCCGTGACGGTCGTCCAGTGCACAGCAAGCATGGCATATTCTCGACACCATAGGGGGTGCGCAGGGGGGGGTCTCTCACCGCGGCCGCTATCCGTGACGGTCGTCCAGGGCACAGCAGGCATGGCATATTCTCGACACCATAAGGGGGTGCGCAAGGGGTGGTCTCTCACCGCGGCCGCTATCCGTGACGGTCGTCCAGGGCACAGCGGTATCGGCGGGGCAACGGCCACCAACATCATTCTCACATGCTTCACTTCAGCCCTCATCACTCCAGCCATAATATAAGTATGTGGGGTTCCTCGGTAGCGTAATTCGAAGGTCGCGTGGAGGGCAATGTGAGGCCAAACGTTGCAAACCACCTAGGGACACGACGTTGCGAAACAAAATGCAACGTCGCGAATCACTGCGACTGGAGCCCTAGACCCCCATCTCTCGGTCTGTGGTGGCCACAGTCCCGAAGCCTGGCGAAACCACCTGAGGTGAAAAAGATGCAACGCCCGAGTCTGAGGGAGGACCCGTTTCCTCAGAGGCATCCTAGTTGAGGTCCGCGTATACGGGGCCCGAGGATTGCACCGCGTCGCCGATGCATCGACGATGCATCGGCGACGCCGGCGCGGAGCAAATCGGGCTCCACATCGAGTCGCATCGCCGATGCATCGCCGATGCGGCGCAGTCCTCAGAACCAATATACTCGGACACCATCCAGGAGGCCTACATTTCTAAGAACCTCTTGTGGTCTGCACGGAATGTTGTTTGAACACTTCTGACTGAGACTGTCTTGTTTGAACGCATCGGGCTTATGTCCTGAGATCATTGTTTCGGCTCTTAGAGCGCGTCTGCGCTCTAGGAACTCGGGAGCGGCCAAGAGGGGGGTGTCCAACAGGGGGGGGGTTCGAATCATGACCAGCGGCATGTGCGCGGCCCAGCGGGGGGGCCAGGGACGTAATGAAGTAAGAAGAGGCGCTATGAGATCTTGGGAGATATCATGGCCCCCGCCATGAAATCCCCCCCCCCTAGTCATCACCCCCCTCTTTTCCGCCCCCGAGGAACATGTCGTCGTTGTAGGCCCATAGCAATGCCGGGACGGTCGGTCTATGCTCAAACCTTCACGGCGATCGACGCCCGCCTCGCGGGGGGCTGGCGGGCGCGGGCGGCGGCCCACCGAGCATCGCGAGCGAGCAGCACTGGGCCGCCACGGTCACCACCTCCGGCGCGGGAAGGCCAGGGGGGGCCTGCGTGCACGGCCACCCCTGGCCATTGGCGGAGGCGCCGAGGATCCAGGGTCCAGGGTCGAGGATCGATGATCGAAACCAAGGGTCCAGGGTCCAGATCGAGGATCGAGGATCGAGAAGGCTCGAGAATCGAGAGTCCAGATCGAGGATCAAGGATCGAGGATCGAGGATCGAGGGTCCAGGGTCGAGGATCGAGAACCAAGGAGTGGAGATCGAGGATCGAGGATCGATGCTCACGAGCGGCGAACGTGCCCATATCGTGACGCCTCCGCGGTCTGGACTCTGGGGCGCGATCCCATGTACACCCTGCGAAATGCTTAAGAAATCATGGGTTAAGAAATTCATGGTCTCAGAACTCTAATAAAAACCCACAATTTCTATCAAAATCTTAGGATTTACATTGAAACATTAAGAATAATCGAGACTCTGGCCGAAAACTTAGGTTTTCTTAAGCATCGCCTAAGGTGTATGCACGGTCGCACGGGTACGTTCCGCACAAAGGAACAGCGAACAAAACGCCCCGTATCCACGGAGCCGCAGCCAAGGGGCCAGGCCCGCAAGGCCGTGGGTTGGCGGTTGCGGGGTGAGATCGAGATGGGACAGAGGGGAGCCCACCAAGACAGATCGGTGTCAGTTCCGGTTTCGTGCCGTGCGTGCGGGCGTGGCGAAACTGCGTGGGCGGGCGGGAGAAATGACTCCGCTGTGGCTCAGGCGGGTCGAATCACGAGACCGCCCCTCCCGCGGGCTCGCGTGGCCAGGGGTGTCCCCCCGTCGTGTCCCGTCGGCGTCCGCGGGCAACGGCAGGGGGTGTCCCGCCGTGGTCCCGTCGGTGTCCCGTCGGTGTCCCGTCGGTGTCCCGTCGGTGTCCCGTCGGTGTCCCGTCGGTGTCCCGTCGGTGTCCCGTCGGCGTCCCGTCGCTGTCCCGTCGGTGTCCCGTCGGTGTCACGTCAGTGTCCCGTCGGTGTCCCGACCCGGTGTCCCCTCGGTGTCCCGTCGGTGTCCCGTGATGTCCTGTCGGTGTCTCGTCGATGTCTCCGCACCCTTCAGAACCCCCATGAATTCCCCGGGAATCCGCAAACATCTTGAGAAATCCAAATGGAAAACTGCAAGAATCCTTCACACATCCTCAGGAACCGTGCAGGCGCCCTCCAGAAAATATCAAATATCCCAAAGAATCCTCTGGGATCCTTAAAAACCCTGCATGAGGCATCCCAAGGAATCCGGCAGAAATCCTTCAGGAACCCTCAATAACCCATCTGGAGAATAATCCGCAGAAAAACCTCAAACATCCCGAGGAAACCATGAGAATCCCGAAGAACCCAATGAGGTACTTGAGAATCTTGCAGGAGGCCTGAGGAATCCGCCAGGAGACCTCAGGAATCCGCAGGAAACCTTCATCAAGTCTGGAGGAATCATCCAGGTTCGTCAGGAAACATCAAGCTTCCTGAAAAACCCGCTCGGCGCAGTGACGGAATAACATGGAATCCTTCTGGATGCTGAGATACCCAACATAATCCTCATGACTCCGCAGGGATCTGTGGGAATCGTCAGGAATGCTCAGGGATCGCCCAGGCCCGTCTATGATCCCTCGGAACTGATAAAAAACCGTTGGCATCCTCAGGAATCATTTCAATATCCTCGAGCACCCTTGGGGAGCCTTCAAGAGTCTGCAGGAGTCCGACGGAATCGTCAGGGATCCTTGGGGATCCTTCTAGGAATCTGTGACAAAGCATCAGAAACCCTCAAAAATCCATCGGTGCCATTCGGAAGCCAAGGGAATGTCAAGCACGTGGCAAAACCAGACGGGCAGACCGGGCGGCAGAGACCCTGGCGGGCGGGTCGAGAAGGCGGGCCCAAGCGGCCAGGTCGACCAGGCGGGGTTCCCGAAGCGTGCGTTCTGCATGGATCGCTAGGAAAGGTCGAGCGATAACGTGATTCCTGAGTGCCGAAGGCGAGGCGTCTGAATAAATCGCGAGGATGTCCGACGCGAGAGCGCGATTTCTTCAGACATTGCAAGGATGTCCCGCGCGAGAGCGCGGGTTTGGAATACACTGTGAGGACGTGTCAGGCGGGAGCCGTTGTTATAGCTCGGGGGTCAGCATCAAGATTTAGTGGTTCCAAGCTCTCCGTGCTAAAAACAATGTGCGTGCACCGGGAGAAACACTTTCATTCAAAAAACAGCGGGTAACCGAGGGGGTGGTTCAACGATCATGCTTCTTTAGAAATGAAGACTCAACAACACCAACAACAAGCATTTTGAGGAGTGAGCGCGAAAGAGAGAGTAACAGGAGGGGGGCCAAGAATAGAAAATACGCGGCAGAACCGGAAAGGCAGATCGGGCGGGTAACCCGGATAGCAGGGCGCTGGAAGGGCGTGGGAAGGCCTGTCGAACTCTGGAAGGACCTGCAGAGAGCTCCCGAAGGGCCTCCTGGAGAGCTCCCGGGCACGCGTCTTGGGAAACGCTCAGAAAAAGGCCTACTGGAACACGCCTGGAGCTGCAAGCCCAAGGGAGCCCAAGCATGCCCGGGGAGCTTGCAAGCCTAAGACATGAGAGCTTAGGAGCGGGTCGGGAAGGCGGGCCCAGGCGACCAGGGCGAGCCCGCGGGTTGCCGAGGCGCGCGTCCTGCACAACGGGAAAGCAGGGTGCGAGCCCCGGGAAGGGCCCTTCAATGGGAAGAGTACAATGTGCTTTGGAGGGGTGGGCCATCAATAATTCTTCTTCATCAGTGAGAATTCAACAGCAAGATCAACAACAATCATGTGAAGACTGTTCGGCCTTTCCTGCTCGCGTGTCATCCAGCACGTGTATCCCAAACCCTCGGTACCCGCCCTCTTCCTCTTCGATCCTGCCCCCCTGGGATATATGATCCAGGGTCGAGGGTCCACGGGCCCCCCCCCCAGATGGTATGGTCCCAGGATTCCTCGGCCCCCCCCCCCCTAGATGGTATGGTCCCAGAGACGACGACGACGACGACGACGACGACCACGACGACGGCGGCTGCGGCGGCGACGACGTTGGCGGCGGCGGCGGCGGCGACGACGACGACCACGACGACGACAACGACGGCGGCTGCGGCGGCGACGACGTTGGCGGCGGCGGCGGCGGCGACGACGATGACGACGATGACGACGGCGACGATGACGACCGCGACGACGATGACGACGACGACGATGACGACGACGAGGACGACGAGGACGACGAGGACGACGAGGACGACGAGGACGACGAGGACGACGACGACGACGACGACGACGACGACGACGACGACGACGACGACGACGACCACCACAGCACCACACCACATCCACAGGGGGGGGGAGGGGGGCACCGCAGTGCAACACCACGCCACGCCCACCTCTGAACCACCACAGCACCACACCACATCCACAGGGGGGGGTGGGAACCGCAGCGCAGCACCACGCCACGCCCACAGGGGGGGGCGGGGGGGGACCATCGCGCGGGGGGGGGGGCCCAATGGCATCAGCATTGGGGGGGGGAGGGGGGGCCCAAACCCTGGACCATATATCCCCCGTACCTGCCGCGTGTATGTAGCTCCTAAAAAAAGGAACAGAGGACGGATGGAAGGGGAAGGAAGAACGATGGAGCACGGGATTAGCAGAAGGGAAAGCAGGAACAGACAACATGTGGCAGAACACGACGGGCCCATCGGGCGGGTCGACCCCAACGGGCGGGTCGGGAAGGCGGGCCCAAGCGGCCAAGTCGAGAAATCGTGCTGAAGCGTGAGTACTGCATGAATAGCGAGGAAAGGGCGAGCGATAGCGCGATTCCAAAGTAAATCGCCAAAAAGGCTGAACCGAAAGCGTGGTTCCTGAATGTCTAGGGCGCGGCGTCTGAATACATTGCAAGGATGTCCGACGCGAGAGCGCGACTCATGCGTACATTGTGAAGATGTCCCGCGCGAGGGCGCGAAATTTGAATGAATTGTCAGCACGTGCCAAGCAGAAACCGTTATTGTTGCAACTCGGGGGCCAACAACACAAAGCGGGAACAACAAGCTTTCCGCAATACAAAGCAAAGTGCGGGTCCCAAGAAGGGCACTATGATTGAACAAGTAGCGTGGCTGCCGGAGAGGGGGGCAACAATAGTGATTCTCTAGACATGACAACTCATCAGCACCACCAACAGCACCAGCAGCAGCAAGAACAACAACACCAACACTGCCAACAACACCTACACCACCACCTACAACACCGACAAGAACGAAACCAACACCATCACCACCAACAGCAGCAACGGCAACAACAGCAATCACAACAACACCACCAACAACAAGCACGTCAACAACAGCAGCAGAAGCAGCAACAACCACACCAACAACAACAGCAATCACACCAACCGCATCAACAACAATGACAACATGCACATCAACAACGACATCAACACCAGCAAAAACAACAACACTCATTTGAGACTGCTGGCTCTTCTGTTCGCAAGCCATTCGAGCACGAATGTCCCAAACCCTCGATCCCCGCACTCTTCGTCATCGATCGTACCCCCTTGGGGTATATCTTTCTTACCTGACACGTGTATTTCGTACATCCCCTAATGGAGGGGAAAAAAGCACGGATGGAAGGACGGGGCAAGGGTGAGGGAGGAATATGGCGCACGAGAGAGAGAGTAGCAGGAGGGCTAGAAACAGACAACACGTGGCAGAACCAGACGGGCAGATCGGGCGGGTAGACCCTAACGGGCGGGTCGGGAAAGCGAGCCCAGGCGGCCAGGCAGAGCAGGCGGGTTGCTGAAGCGTGCGTCCCGCATGAATCGCGAGGGAGTCTGGAGCGACAGCGCGATTCCCAAATAAATCGTGAGGGAATCCACAGCGAGAGCACAATTCCTGAGTGTCGAGGGCGCGGGACCTGCATACATTGAAAAGAAATCCCACGCGAGAGCGCGATTCTTGTGTAAATTTTGAAGACGTCCCGCGCGAGAACGCGATTTGGGAATACATGGTGAGAAAATATCAAGCGGGCGCCGTCACTATTGGGGGCCAGGCCAGGCTCCTGGAATGGCACTTCAATTGAAAAACGCAACGTTTCCTGGAGGTGGGCATCATATCTTTAGTAGTGAGAGCTCTACAAGCAAGCAGAAACTGGGCCGCGGACCCCCACCTCACCCAAGCACCCAGGGACGGTGGAAGATCGGGCCGGGCGAAAGGGGGGGATAGCAAAGGGGGGGTTTGGAGAAACAGCTCACGTAGCTGATCTTCCCGGCGCCTCCCGGCGCCGGGAGGCGGCCACGCATCGAGGAATGGGCCCGTCGGTGGGGCCGAAACCAGCTGCACGCAGCAGATTTCGTAACCCCCCCTTTCCCAATCCCCCCCTTTCGCCTGGCCCGAGAAGACCGCTCGCCCCCCCACCCCGATACACGTGGACCAGACTCGAGTCCCACGGTCAAGCCCCCACCCCCACTCGAAGCAGCAAGGAGGGCCAAAGAGGGGCCTTTTTCAACTGCTGCGCCCGAAGGCAGGACCCAATGGGAGCCGTACGTGCCAGAGTGAGGGGCCGACCCGCCACTCACTGTTCATGTAACCAGCCTCGAACTTATCCCTATCCCTAAGATGGGCGAACAAAACGCGAGGACAATCTTAGGGGTAGGCCCTCAGAAGCTGAGGGAATCCTCAAGATCGGCATCGAGGTGAGGTGATGTCAAACACAGGGATAGCGATATGTTTCAAACAGGTAATCATTGGCGCATACCTGAAATGGCGTTCCGCGGAGCGGATAATTGTTGCGCTGTTGCGTTGTTGCGTGAATGCTGTCGTCGTCACGCCCGCGACCCGCCCGCGACCCGCCGACGACCCATCCAGCGACTGACCCCGCCACGCACCCGCGACCCGCCCGCGACCCACCCCGCGCCCGCCTCCTCACTCGTATCCGGAACTGCGGGGGGCTACGTGTACACTAAGGTGTGCGGGGCCTTCGCCCGAAGCAACTGGTACGCGTGTTGTTGAGCGCCTCGCGCTCGCAAACCCAGCGGGAAGAATACCCGCCACACTGTGCGCTGGGGCTGGCGAACATAATTTCACGGTCATGTGAGCGACGGAAATCGGGCCGGGCGAAAGGGGGGGACAGCAAAGGGGGGGGTTGAGAATCAGCTCACGTGGCTGAGTTTCCCGGCGCCTCCCGGCGCCGGAGGCGGCCATGCATCGAGGAATGGGCCCCTCGGTGAAGCCGAAACCAACTGCATGCAGCAAATTTCGTAACCCCCCCTTTCCCAATCCCCCCCTTTCGCCCGGCCCGAGGAAAGAAACGGGTCTCACGCGAGATGGCAGAGCGACCCTGCGCCGTGGCTCTCGAGCTGGCCGCCCGCGCGGCGCGCCAGAATCAAGGAGGGCGCTCACGCACGACCTCACACACGCGGGAAGCTGACGCGCGAATGCCGGCGCAGTCGGACCCGTCCCGACCGCCCAAGGTTAGGTCGGGCGTGTCCCCCTACAGGGGGACTTTCGACGAATCATGAAAAGCACTCAAAAAAATTCAACCCCATGCCCACAGATACCAAACAAAATAGCCCCCAGACTACTTCTTTACTATTTTTGAACATTCCCCCTGGAGAGGGCCAGGCCCGACTTAAACCTAAGGCGCAAGGTGGGTCTTTTGGACGCCCGAAATGGGCACGGAGAGAATGGGTACAATGCCCAACAACACATGTTGTCCCAGCCCAACAGCGGCCGCTGCAGCTGTTGGGCAGGCGGACTTCTGTCTCGAATGGACACAGGCCGCGGCGGCGCGGACAGCGAGCCCTGTCCAAAATGAACAGGAACTGCTGTGGGGCTGTGCACCCCTCCTTTCCGTACCCCTTTCGGGCGTCCCGAGGTCCGACCAGGCAGGCCCGAGCTGGATCGCCTCGCGACTCCGGGCCGGATCGGAGGCGGCTCGGTTCGCCTGCACGACTCGCCCCGCAGCGGATCGGCAGCGGGCCGCCGCGCCCGGCCCCCGCCGGCCCCAGCCCATGACCGGGCCTCGGACCGCATCGGATCGGCCCGCGGATCGAATCGCCTCGAACTGGCCATCGCTCGGACGCCCATTCCCTGTGCGTTTTTTGGTTTCGTGCGTTGTTTTTTTTTGTTCGCCAGATGATCAAGGGTGCTCCTCGATGGTCCTCGCCGAAGGGAAAATCCACACGTCCGAGCGATGCCAAGCGAATCGGATGGGAAGGCAGCCCTGCTGCCAGGCCTGGTGGGCTCCCCCCCTCGGCGGTGGACAAACCTCCCTTTAGTCAACCTCCCGTCAGTGAAAACGGCATGGGACCGACACCGACAGACCTGGGCCCGCAAAGATGACGGCCGCGACGCCCCCTCGCGAACCGAAAACGGCCAATTCGCTAATCGACGTGACAGGGTAGGAGGTTTATCACCGACCAACGGCCCCAGCCTCGGCGGCGCGCCTGGGGGGAAGTGAGAAGGGGCGGGGCCTTCTCGGAAGGCTCGGAAAAGTCCCCCGGCCTTCCGAGAAGTCTCTGAGCCTTCCCCGAAGACGGAAGACACTCCTCAGAAGGCGCGAGGGCCTTCTGAGAAGCCCCGCCGCCTTCTGAGAAGGCCTTCCCCTCCTCACTCCCCGCCGCCCTCAGTCCTGCCTCAGTCCTCCTCCTCCTCCTCCTCCTCCTCCTCCTCCTCCCTCCTCCTCCTCCCTCCCCCTCCTCCTCCTCCTCCTCCTCCTCCTCCTCCTCCTCCTCCTCCTCCTTCTCCTTCTCCGCTCGCCG
Source organism: Prorocentrum cordatum (assembly GCA_963575745.1). Taxonomy (NCBI): domain Eukaryota; class Dinophyceae; order Prorocentrales; family Prorocentraceae; genus Prorocentrum; species Prorocentrum cordatum. The sequence goes on from CAUYUJ010015440.1 coordinate 208,745, forward strand.
CCGACAGCTGCTCGGCCCTCGCCGCAGCCGCCCACGCGGCGCGCCGAGGGGCGGCACCCGCAGCCGCCCTCGCGGCGCGCCCCTCTCCGGGGCGAGGTCGGCCCCCCGCCGGGGGGGGGGGCAGACGGCCGCCCTTTGGCGCTGGAGTGCGGAGGCCACGAGCTGCGCATCACCTCCGCCTCCTCCTCCTCCCGCCCTCCCTCCTCCTCCTCGCCCTCCTCCTCCTCTCCTCGCCTCCTCCCTCCTCTCTCTCCTCCTCCTCCTCGCCCTCCTCCTCCTCCTCCTCGCCCTCCTCCTCCTCCTCCTCGCCCTCCTCCTCCTCCTCCTCCTCCTCCTCCTCCTCCTCCTCCTCCTCCTCGCCCTCCTCCTCCTCCTCCTCCTCCTCCTCCTCCTCGCCCTCCTCCTCCTCGCCCTCCTCCTCCTCCTCCTTTCGAACGAAAGCTAGAACCTGGAAGCCAGACATGAGCGAGAGGAGGAGGAGGAGGAACCCGTAGCCACAGGCGAACATCGGGGCAGAGTCCTGCGAACCTGCCTCGCTGTGGAGCACCCTCGCGCCCACACGGGGGCCGAGCGATGCCAGGGGGGCGCGTGGTGTGGCCGGCGATGGTCAGGCCGCTTGGCCATGAGGCGCGCGTGGCATGATCCGGTCTTGGCTGGAAGCACAAGCGAGGTAAGAAATTCAACCTCGCTCAATACTGAACGCGGGCTAGGGCTGTGGGTTCGAGAGAATTGCGTGCTGTTGGAAGCCGCATTCGACTCCCAAAGACACGGCGTCCCTCGGCTGAGTGAAGCCGAACTGGCCTTCCAGAACCAAAACGCTATCGCAGTTTGGGGGAAGTTGACTTCGCCTTCCTCCCCCGAAAGGAAAACGCAGTGATCTCAGATCGAGTCCCTTGCGCAAGCGCTCCATCTGCGAGCCACAGAGCCACATCCTGACCCGTTCGTCAAGCTGCCTGTGCCAGCCACGAGGGGGTCCACCCGGAGAAACACAAGACAGCATGAGCAACATCGCCCAGATGTCCGCGCGGACTCCTTGGATCGGCGCTGCGCCACTCTGGCGGCGGCCTCCGGCGCCGCCCCTGGCGCGCTCCACGCGCCAGGGCAGCAAAAAACAATACGAACATACACCCTGCGAAATGCTTAAGAAATCATGGGTTAAGAAATTCATAGTCTCAGAATTTGAATAAAAAAACTCCAAATTTCTACCAACTTTGTAGGATTTACATTGACACATTAAGAATCAGCGAGACTCTGGCCGAAAATGTTAGTTTTCTTAAGCATCGCCTAAGGTGTAAACGTTCGCGGAGGTCCGCGCGGATGGCTTGGCCCTGCCCTGGGCCCCCCTCCCATGGCGCGCGAGGGGCGGCGCCAGAGACACCGCCAGGGGAGGCCAAGCGTCGATGCAGGAAATCCGAGCGGACCTCCGAGGAATGTGTTCTTCGGGGATGGACAGAACCCCCTTTAGCAAAACGTGGTTTAGTGAAAACGACCTCGGGCCCAAATCTGGCGGGCGAAAGCCTGGAAACTGACGGCCACGGCGCCCTCTCGAGAACCGAAAACGGACAATTCACTAATCGACGTGTCACTATTGGGGGTTCTGTCCAGCCCCGAGTTCTACACCTTAGGCGATGCTTAAGAAAACCTAGGTTTTCCTCCAGAGTCTCGATTATTCCTAACCTCTCAGTGTAAATCCCAAGATTTTGATAGAAGTTCTGGGTTTTATTCAAGTTCCGAGACTATGAATTTCTTAACCCATGATTTCTTAAGCATTTTGCAGGGTGTACAATGAAAACCCATACTACGGATGCAGGATAAGGATGACAGGCCCTTGGAAGTCCAATTTACCATTGAGGAGGACTCATTGGACGTCAGCACTGGCTCAGGAAGGGTCGAAGAAGCAGGGATGCATGGGTAGCTCTGATGAAACAGCGCACCCTCACTACGGCAAGACCTAGGACATAAGAAGATCCTTCCAGAACATGAGACCCTCCGCCAGCCAAACTGAAGGACCCTCAAGGGTGCCATCCCCCAGGATGCACAAAAACTTACAAAAAAACACGAAAACAACATCAAGGTACCCGCTCCGAGCCGACCTCGATCTTGTATCTCGGTCCGGCCGTACTAGGGGAAGCCACAAGGTACCCATACCGCTACTCCCCGGACCTCTCCCGGGGTGCATTTTGACCGGGACTCCGAGAAGAATGCAGCGGTGCCGACGAGGGCATCCCAGAAGGCCGAACGAAAGGAAAACGGGGGAAAGGCAGCGGTACGGTATCCGCACCTCTCTGTCTCCTCCGGCGTGTGCCGTTCCCTGCCCGTCGATCACCGAAGCCCAGAAATGCACGGGCAACTTCTGAGGCGCCGCGGCCGCGTGGCACTCCCGTGCCCGCGTCTACGCGCCGCCGAGGCTTTGGCAGCTCTCGGCACTGCAGCTGACCCGAGGGTGAAGAATCATCGCAGCTGCGGGGGGCGGGGGGGGGGAAGACGCAGTGGAAACCTGGTCCAAGGTGCCCTGGCTTCCCTGGGTTTCGATGGCTCCGCCATGGAAAAAGCGTGAGGAGCCTCGAGGAGCGGCGGCGGGCGCGGCGGGGAGGGGGCGCCCTGCTCAGCAGCGGCGCCAGCGAGAAGGCCGACTGGAAGGCGCGGTGCCTCTTGCAGCACGCCTCCAGCCTGGCGCCGCGGCCGGCGGGGAGCGGAGAGGGAGCACCAGGGGGC
>CAUYUJ010015440.1:213959-218959 GCA_963575745.1 Prorocentrum cordatum
GTCGGCAACTGGAACATATCAGTTACCAGAGGCAGTTTGTTTTTTCTATTTCAAGACTTTTTGACGTTCGGGGGCGACGTCGGGGTGGTGTGGTGTACACTTCCCCCTGCTTTCCAAGGGAAGCAATGACAAATTATACACCAGGATCCCGTATACACCCGGATCCGCGTTCCTGTGCGAATTTCAGCGCAGGGTCGGAAAAAGCGTCGGTGCATAGAGTTCGTTTCCCGATCCCGCTCCAAATCCTCTCTGCTCTCTGAGTGATCGTGCTGCTTACCACCAGGGACCTCGACACAAAAACCGATCTTCTGGCAACGGCGAGCCTCGGCCACGACTACGAGCCGGCCCGACTCCACACAGCTCCCGAGGAGCTGCGCGAGAAAGCCGGGGCCCCTCCTGAGCCGGAAGCGGTTTTTGTCTCGGCGCCTCGACTGCACTCGCCCTCCTCTTGCCGTCGCTCGGACGTCCACTCCTGTGCATTTTCGGTTTCGTGCGTAAATTTGTTGCTCGATGGTCCAGGATGGTCCTCGATGGTTCCCGCCGAGAAAAAATGCACTCGTCCGAGCGATGCCGAGTCCTTCCTCGCCCCCCACTCTCTGGAGCTCGGCCGTTGCCGCCGCACACCGCCCGCTACTGCCGCTGCCGTGGTCTCCGCTCAAGCCCGCCTGCCACCGCCACTGCCACTGACGCCGCTGCCACGCGTGTGTCTTTCATGACGTGGGCCCCTTGCGGTCTGGGCCCATCCCGCGCGAGCGGTGCTCATCCCAGGCCGTTTAAAATTTTTGTTGACTGCCCCGAGGCCCCGCAAAGACCCCCGGAGTCTGAAAACGTGGAGAGAACAAAACGCCCGTCGTGATTTGTTCATGACCGCTCAGCTCCCGGGCCATAACTCGACTCCCCCCCGGCCGGTCGAGACGATCTGGGCCCCCCCTGGAACGCTCTTGGCGAGACGCAGCTCGTGGAGACCGCCCCGAAGCTGGAAAACCAGCGAGAACCGTCAAGACCTACCAAGCACCCCAAACAGCAAAAGCCAAACCTCCGAGGGTGTGCGGGTGCCCTCCCGGCCCCACCGCCCGCGGGCGCGCGCGGGAGGGCCTAGCCAGCACCGGCAGGGCGAGCTGCTCGGCGGCGGCCGCCAGAGGCTTCGCGGCGGCGGGGCGGGGTGCGGGGCGGCGGGGGCAAGAGTGCGTGATATAGCAGCATGGGAAAGCGACGCCAACACCATCAGGGACAACCAGCGCGAGGAGCCAGGGGGGGTCCCCCTGGTGGTGTGGCCCCCCCGCTCGCTCCAGACATCCCCGATCCCCACCTCGGGGAGGCCTCGTGGACCTCGTCGCTGGAGGTGGCCCCCTCTGGTGGTGGTGTCGCTTCTCCTTCCCCCGATTGAGACATGGAAGAGCGTCTTCCTTCCCGCGAGCCGCTGCAACAAGACATGCTGTTCTTGAAGGGGGCTCCCCTCTCCAAATCAGGGTCGTCCTCCATCAATCCGCGCCCGCTGGAAGGATCAGGTTCATCAACATCGACCCTTGGGGCCGCTCCTGGAGCACCGCGCGCCAGGCAGGTCTGCGAGGCAACCCCTGGTCGTGACGGTGAGGTTCCCTTCACCTTCCTGTTACAACAACATACAGATAACTAGCACGTTCGCGTTTCCCTCATTCGTTTCCCCTCCTCCTCCTCCTCCTCCGCCTCCTCCTCCTCCTCCTCCTCCTCCTCCACCCCCTCCTCCTCGAACTTGTTTTTAAAGCCTGAGTTTGGGCTCCAAACGGCCGGCGCCACAGAAACCGCCTTGGGGCCCCCCAAACTGGTGCAAACCATTGAACGCTACTTCCCATCCGCTTCCTCATCTTGATGGCTTACCAGAACCACCCGAACCCAACCCGAAGACCCGAATTCGGGTTGGAGGGTACAGGCATCATGTGTGGTTGTGTCCCCAAGAATCCCGTGGAAATGGGTCCTCGTTTTGAAGAGACAGCGCCCCGCGTCCTCCCGCCGCCCTCATTCCCGCTACCTTTTTGTCCAGTCCCATCAGCATCGTTGTCAATATCATCATCACCTTCATCAGCAGCATTACCATCATCAGTATCATCATCATGACCGTCATCACCATCAATACTTCTTTAGCGCACAGTGCGATGTTTCGCGGCCACACGAAGTGTTCCACCGAAGGTCCGAGTGGCGGAACTCGCATGCGGTCCCTGCGCCCAGTGCAGCACTTCGTGGTCCCATCAGGAATTTCACCGAACGTCCAAATGGCGGAGCTCGCGTGCGGCTCTTGCGACCAATACCGCGCTTCGTGGCCCCACAGGGTGATCCATCGAAGGTCCCAGTGGCGGAAGTCGAACGCGGCTGTTGCACCCAATGCAATTTTTCGTGGCCAGATGGGGAGCTCAACCAAAAAAAAGTCCCAATGGCTGAACTCGCATGCGATCCGCGCGCCAACTACAGCGCTGCCACACAGGGAGTTCCATCGAAGGTCCCAGTGGCGGGTCTCGCATGTGGTTCCTGCGCCCATTGTAGCGTTTCGTGGCCCCACAGGGAAATCCAACGAAACTCCTACTGGCGGGGCTCGTATACGGTTTTTGTGCCCACAATGATTAGTGGACCCATGGGGAGCTCCACCGAACGTCCCAATGGAGGAACTCGCACGCGGTTCCTGTGCCCACTACAACGATTCGTGGCCCCACAGGGAAATCCACCGAAGGTCCCAATGGCGGAACTCGCATAAGGTTCCTGCGCCCAACGCGGTGTTTCGTGGCCCCAAGGGGGGCTCCACAGAAGGTCTCACTGGCAGAACTCGCAAGCGGTTTTTGCGCCCAGTACTGCGTGACGTGGCCCCATAGGGAGCGCCACCGAAGGCTCCAACGGCGGAAATCGCATGCGGTTCCTGCGCCCACTACAGCGTTTCGTGGTTCCACGAGGGGTTGCGCCGGTCCCACTGGCGGAAATCGCATGCGGTTCCCGTGCCCACTGCGGTTTCGTGGCCCCAGGGGCCGTCGGCTGTCCGGCGCGCCGCGCCCTCGTCCGACACGGCCATGCGTGATCCTGGACCGGGGCAGCCTCGAGGTCGGGAGCGGCAAGAAGGAGGACGACGATTGACGGCTGGAGCCCTACGCGCCGTTCTCGCGCGCCACGGGCCGCGAAGACCTGCCGTTCATGCGGGCGCCGCGGATCGAGTTCTTCCTGGCAGGGCCGCCGGAGGACTTGCGGAAGCAGCTGGACCAGTTCGCGGCGCGCACGAGGCGGCGCCAGAGGGAGGCGACGCCCTTCGCCAGGGAACTGGTACTCACCGAATCGATCCGCAAGGCCTGACCAAAGAAGCGGCCGCCCGAACCTCGCCTTCTCTCGACGGTCTGACCGCTTGGCCCCGCGCCGCAGACGACCCCCGCGCGTCGCTGGGGCCCTCGTGGGGCGACCAGCGCTCGTCGCGGGAACTCCATGCCGCGTTCTGCCCTACATCTCGCTCGCCTGTCGTCGCTCTACCCAGCAGCCAGACAGAGCCTTGCCCGCAATCGAACAGCAAGCTAGCTCAGTTTGCTCCGCGTAGCGGGCGACCCGCGCGCGTCGCTGGGATCCGTTCGGGCGTTGCGGTGTGCCCGCAGCCTTGAGCTTTTGTGTGCGCGGGCACAGGGGAGAAAAAAAAGGGAAGGACAATTTTGGACGGTCTTGCCTTTCCCGCTACCCCCAGCAGCAAATCACGGACAGGGGGGGGCACGCCGAAGGCCCACTTGGGCACCCCCCTTTCGGCTCGTGCCCCAAAAAGGAGCTCCAACGAAGACGATATTCATCGATCCGGTACTCACAGCTACATAATCACTGTTGGGTCCTTCGCCAAGCTAATTTTCAATGCCCCTCGACCCCCCCAAAAATCAGGAAATGTAGGAACATCTGGACCTTCGGGTTGGGTTGGGGTGGTTTGGTGGGCGCAAATCTCTTGCAGGCGCAAACTGATTGGTGAGGAATCGTGAGGCCCGTCGGAAGGCGAGCCTTCTGGAGAAGGGAAGAGTTGGAGGCAGGGCGAGGGGGCCCTGCGGGGAGGAATGTTTCCAGAAACGACAGAACTCCTCCTTTTAAGGACCCGAGGGACACACAAAGAAATATACACAAATCCAGAAGGTTCCCAATGCTTTCATATAATTCCTGGTCTGACGTCTCCCCCCCCCACTTCCTATAACCGGCTGCCCCTGAGAGACATCCCCTGGGGATTATAAAATTCGGGGCCCAGGGGGGGCGGAATAAACGCTTTCTCAGTAGATCGCAGCACGAAGGACGTCGAGGATGATAATGCTGCTGATGACGATGACGATGATGACGACATGCTCGCCAGCGCTCTGCACATCTTCAAGCAGACGCGCTCTCGAGACCCTAGTAGTGCTCAGTCGTAGCCGTAGTAGTCGTAGTAGTCGTAGTAGTCGTAGTAGTAGTAGTAGTAGTAGTAGTCGTAGTAGTCGTAGTAGTAGTAGTAGTAGTAGTAGTAGTAGTAGTCGTAGTCGTAGTAGTAGTAGTAGTAGTAGTAGTAGTAGTCGTGATAATATTAGTAGTAGTAGTCGTAGTAGTCGTAGTAGTACTCGCAGTCGTAGTAGTCGTACTAGTAGTAGTAGTAGTAGTAGTAGTAGTAGTTAGTAGTAGTAGTAGTAGTAGTAGTAGTAGTAATAGTACTAGCAGTAGTCGTAGTAGTAATACTCGTAGTAGTAGCCGCAGTAGCAGTGAAGTAGTAGTGAGAATAGTAGCAGTAGTACTAGTAATAGTAGTAATAGTAGTCGTAGTAGTCGTAGTAGTAGTAGTAGTAGTAGTTGTAGTAGTAGTAGAAGAAGTAGTAGTAGTAGTAGTAGTAGTAGTAGTAGTAGTAGTAATAGTCGTACGAATAGTGGGAGAAGTCGCCTTAATAATCGCAAAAATAGCATGGATCGTTGTAGCCGCAGTAGTTGTAGTAGTAGTAGTCGGCGTAATCGTTGGAGCAGTAGTGGGAGACGTCGCAGGTAGTAGTAGTAGGTAGGTAGGTA
>CAUYUJ010015440.1:223959-333535 GCA_963575745.1 Prorocentrum cordatum
GAGCCGATGGGGTCGGAGGATCGCGCCGCATCGCCGATGCATCGGAAACATCGGCGGTGCATCGGCGACGTCGGCGGTGCATCGGCGGCGTCGGCGTGAAACAAATCGGGCTCCACATCGAGCTTCATCGGCGATGCATCGGCGATGCGGCGCGATCCTCCGACACCACCTGCTCGGACCCCATCTCAGGTTCGGTCGGGCACGTCCCCCCACATGTGTACTTTGCAGGACAAATAGAACAACTAGCCAAACAATACCCCAAAAAAGTCAACCACAATTGTAGGAAAACCGTATCCAAACTGTGCTTTACTGTTCTTGAGTACTCCTCCTGTGAAGGAAGGTGCCCGACTTGAATACAATCGGGAGCGGCCAAGAGGGGGGTGTCCAAGAGGGGGGGGTGCAAACCATGGCCGGCGGCATGTGCGCGGCCCAGCGGGGGGGCCAGGGACGTAATGAGATAAGAGGAGGCGCCATGAGATCTGGGGAAATATCATGGCCCCCGCCATGGTATCCACCCCCCCCTAGTCATCACCTTTGCCGCCCCCGATACAGGGAACCACGGAATTGGGGTGGGGGGGGGCGCGGACGGCGCCTCCAGAAGGGGGAGCTGGCTCGCGACCGTGTCCTGGAAGCGCCTGAAGAGCACCGCGGACACCTGCCGCGCGCCGCGAGGCACCCAGCCTTCTCCTCCTGTTGCTCGATCCTTGATCCTCCTCATCGAACCCCGAATCTACTCCTCCTCCTCGATCCTCGATCCTCCTCCTCGATCTTTCTCCTCCTCCTCCTCCTCGCTCCTCCTCCTCCTCATCATCATCTTCCCCCAACCCCCGCTCCTGATTGCCACGGCTTGGAAGCGCCACCTGAAGAGCACCGCGGCCACCTCCTCCTCCCTTCCTCCCCCTCGTCCCGACTCTGAAAAAGAGTGCTTCGCTCTTGATGGGCCTCCTGGAAACTTCTCGTCGCCACGGGTGGATGAGCTTCTAACAACCGGTCAGGAGGTCAGGATGGAACCCAAGAACCAACAAGGGAATGAATGTTTCACTCACTTAGACCCGGCGGGAGGGTCGCCGTGTCAATTGGCCCTCCTCCGGGCAAAAAGAAACCCTTCCTGATTGCTAGCAGGGCAGCAGACCAGCAACCCGTACCAGGATGCATCTCTCCTCCCTCCTTCCTCTTCCCTCTCCTCATTCCCTCTCCTCTCCTCTCTTCTTCTCCCTTCTTCGTGAGAACGAGGAACTATACTAGGTCTAAATAGTGATTCACTGAGATGGACCAGCGAAAATTAAGCCCAAGACTAAACACGAATTAACCAGCGCAAGCGGGATCGAATCAGAGTGCACCGGACTTTGCCCGTTTTCGACCACGGAAGTACCAGCGCCAATGATGAACTTGACCACCAAGGAGTTGCATCCGAACGCAGTGAGAAGGGAGGGACTGGCCAAACCTGCGACGTCGTAGTGTTTTTGCAGCGCGGACCCTCTCACGTCAAGACCTCGGCGGTGGACAACCCCCCTTTGGTAAACCTCCATTTGGTGAGAACGGCCTGGGACCGAAACCGACGGACCCGGACCCGCAAAAACGACGATGACGGCCGCGACGCCCTCTCGCGAACCGAAAACGGCCAATTCCTTAATCGACGTGTCAGGGTAGGAGGCCTGTCCACCCCAAAACCCCTCCCTCCTCTTCCTCCTCCTCCTCCTCCTCCTCCCTCCTCCTCCTCCTCCTCCTCCTCCTCCTCCTCCTCCTCCCTCCTCCTCCTCCTCCTCTCCCAGGGACCAGCTTCTCGTCCCGAGTCATCACGGGCGGTCCGGCGAGGGCCCCAGGGGCCGAAAATGAGCGACATCATGCCCGTTGCGCCGCTGCAGTGCTTAAAAAAACGGAACCCGAGAAATCCGTCTGCAAACAGATGATCTCAGACGTACAAGGCAGTTTTTAATCCATAGGATTAAAAATTTTATCGGATTGCTAACACATAGTTAATGTAGGAATAAACTTATGCATGAACTCATCGCTGCTTTAAAACCAAAGCCCTGCATTTTGAATGCATGATCCGCACGCGGAGCATGTATTGAAAACGGCACCGGATTGAAGACACGAGTGGCGGCGGACAGGAAACGGGCAGGAGGGCCACGGGCCGAAACTTCTGGACCTGAGAAGGTCGCGCACGTGCGGTCCAAGTCCAGCAGCACAACAGCGGGATCCGAGGCAAACAAACACGCCCTCCGCGCTTTTCACAGGTGAGCGTTTTCTTCTTCGGCCTTCCGACATGGGGCAGAAGGAGGGGGGAGGGGGGATCTGGCTCTGGACCTCTGCTTAATCTGAGCAGGGGCCGACCGTCCAGGCGTTCTTATAGTCCTACCACGACATGTTCTTAGAACCCCCAAACGTGTCCTAAGAACAAAAAGCAATGTTCTTATAACAGAAACCCGATGCGTTTAAACAAGACAGACTCTGCCAGAAATGTTCTAAGAACATTGCGTGGACACCACAAACGAATCTTAGACAGTTGTTTGGTAGGGCTATAGGCGAGCCAGGACGTATCGCCACTGCTTGACTCATGCGACTGGTTGCAACAGTGTGTCCTAGTGGGGAGGGGCCAGGCCTGCTCGAAACAGGCGCCAAGAACAGCCAAGATCCACTCCATGGGGGGGGAGAAACGGGGGGTGCGAGGGCCCGCGCCGATCAACAAAACAATGAATCAGAACACAATCGCCAAACATCTAAGGTTGGGGGCGTTCGGTGGCAACTCACGGGAGCCTCCCATGCCATGTGGCCGGCTCGTGGCCATCGACGCGCGTCGACGCCGATCAATGCTGAATCGGCATTACTCGGCGCTACATCGGCGATGTCCCATACATTGCCAAACGCGCGCTGAGATACTCAGAAGGCGGAAATCCCAGGGCACACCAGGCTCCAATGGTTTGCTGCTTGGACCGCCGCGGGTGTTGCCAGGAGGATAGAGAAGATACAAGTGGATGTTGAGGTGGGGACGATCCAGCCTCACCCAGCATAGAAGTGGGCTGCACGTGCCCCCAGAAGGGGCGTAAAAATATACAAATCTGCGCTTACTGGGCGAGGCCCACTCAGCGGAATTACCTCATCATACAAGACCACCTGAGGCACCCGTACCCAAGTTATGAAGTGGGTTGGGCCCGAGAAAACCCGTTTAGACTTCGCTTCTAATCCCCGCATCCCCTCAGCAACCACCCCGGCGATCCAAGTATCAGTGGGGTGGGAAGGGTCGGATGCTCAGACCTGGTGCGGGCGCTCTTTCGGCACCCTGCCGGACGCGCCCACCCGCGGAGGCGAGCGCGGAAGCCGTCTCCTGCTCCTGCTCGCCGCCCTCGCCGTGGCCGTCCGTCGTCGCCCTCCTCCCGCTTAGACACAGTAGGGGCTCGACCACAAAAAAACCCTCCGCAAGAAACCCAACCCTGAAACCCCGAACCGGCCATTGATTTCTGGTGCGGAATCGTCGCATCTTCCACAGCAGAACCATCGAAACGCAAGACATCCAGGGCGCCCTGGATGCAAGCAGGGTGCTTCTTGGCATGGGTGTCCACTCCAGTGTTTGTTTGTACAATTTCTGGCAATGTCAACTTGTGATTGACAAATCCGTAGGGGGCGCGCGTTTTAACAAATGATTCCCCTGCTCGGGCGAATCGCGGGGTGACGCCCGCGCCGACGCCCGGCCGCCAACGATAGGCAAGGGGGGGCCGGGAGGCAAGGGCGAGCCAGGGCGCCCGTTTTTCTGTCGAACCGATGCGGGCCTGAGGGCGCGGCGGGCTGGACGAAAGTGGGGCGCAGCAAGACGGGGAGTTGCCAAGCGGCTCACGTCGCCGTTTTCCCAAACACCTCCTGGCGCCGAAAGCGGCCATGCGTCGAGCACCAGCCCTTCGGCGGGGCGACCGAAACCAGCTGCGTTGCCCAGCTGGCCGTCCGACCCGAGCAAGGCGGGTAGTCCTCCTCCCCCCCTCTGTTGCCGTCGTCGCCGCCGTCCCCCGCCCTGCCTGCGCCCGTTTCAAGCGGCCGCTCTCTTCGTCGCACGGGCCTCCTTTTCGTCCTCGTCCTCGTCATCCTCGTCCTCCTCCCTCTCATCCTCCGCTTCCTCGTCCGCCGCCTTCTCCTCCTTTTCCTCCCTCCCCCTCCTCTCCTCCTCCCCCTGGCGCGCGTGATTAGAATTACGCCACCGAGGAAACCCACATACTTACCATGTGTCTTGTGCGATGATCGCTGGCGCGAACATGCTGACGGTGGCCATCGCTTCGCCAACATTGAAGGCGCGTGGTTCAAGCCTTGGGGGCCCTGACGTGCCGCCGATTCCAAAGCCGAAGGGAAACTGAGGTTGACAAGCGTCGCACAGGAAACTGTTCGCACACCTCTGCTTCGACAGCACCGGAAGGGAGCGTTCCCCCTGCGCACCCCCTCTGGCGTCGAGAAAGTGCCACGCATGCTAGCCTCTGCGACATTGGCGCGTATAGAGACACCCCCTGCGCACCCCATCTGGCGTCGAGACAGTGCCACGTAATTATGCTAGGCCCTGCGGCAGTGGCGCGTATAGAGACCGCGGTGAGAGACCACCCCCTTCGCACCCACTCTGGCGTCGAGAAAGTCCACGCCTGCTAGGCCCTGCGGCAGTGGCGCGTATTGAGATCGCGGTGAGAGACAACCCCCTTCGCACCCACTCTGGCGTCGAGAAAGTCCACGCCTGCTAGGCCCTGCGGCAGTGTCGCGTATTGAGATCGCGGTGAGAGACCACCCCTGCGCACCCCCTCTGATGTCGAGAAATTGCCACGCCTGCTAGGCCTTGCGGCATTGGCGCGTATAGCGACCGCGGTGAGAGACCACCCCTGCGCACCCCCTCTGACCTCGAGAACGTGCCACGCCTGCTAGGCCTTGCGGCATTCGCGCGTATAGTGACCGTGGTGAGAGACCACCCCCTGCGCACCCCCCTCTGACCTCGAGGACGTGCCACGCCTGCTAGGCCCTCCGACATTGGCGCGTATAGAGACGAATGGAATCGTTACCTGGAGGGGCCCTTGCTGACGGTGACTTTTGGGCGGGGTGGAGCACGCTGGGGCGGGGGTGCGCTGCGATCGCCCAAGTGTGCGCGCGAGCATCCGCCCCCCAATGCGTACGCTCGTTGCTGTTACGAGGAGGGAAAGGGGGCCCCAGAAATTCGCGACCGCTACGCGTCAGAAGAGAAGACAGACACAGTCTGAATTGCCGGTTCTGGAGATCTCCTTTTGAGCAGGGACCGACCGTCCCGGCATTCCTGTAGTCCTACCACGAAACGTTCTGAGAACCCAAAAATGTTCTAAGAACAAAAAATGTTCTTAGAACATAAGCCCGATGTGGAAAAAAACAAGACAGTCCCAACCAGAAATGTTCTAAGAACATGTCGTGGGAACCACCGAAGGTTCTTAGAACATTGCTTGGTGGGGCTATAGGCGAGCCAGGACGCTTCGCCAGTGCTTGATCCTTGTCGACGAGCAAAAAGCGAGGACAATCTTAGGAATAGGCCCTCAGAAACCGAGAGAATCCTCAAGATCGGCATCGAGGTGAGGTGATGTCAAACATAGGGATGGGGATATGTTTCAAACTGGAAAAGATCTCCTTGTCGAGGAGCGACAGCGGCCTGCGCAAATACTTTCCCTTCCCTGAAGTTCGCGCGGATGTCTCGGCTCGGCGCCAGACCCCGCCCCAGGCGCGCGGGGCGCCCCAGGGGCGGCGCCCGAGGCGCCTCCAGGGTTAAGTCGGGCGTGTCCCGCTACAGGGGGATTTAGGGCGAAACATAAAAAATACTCAAAAAAATACCCCCCCAAATATTTAACACATAGTCAAAACATCGTCTCCAGACTATTTTTTTTTAAACTATGTTTGAAGATTCCCCCTGCAGAAACAAACATGCCTCGACTTCACTCCAGGGGAAGGGGCACTCCTGGGAGGCAGGCAGCACCAGAACTGCGTGGGCCCCCAAAGCGGCAGGGCCGCTTTTCCACCGTTTCCGACAAGATTCTCTTGAACGTGGGAAGCGGCCAAAAACGGCGACCGGAAGCGGCAAGCCATCGAGCCGCATCTCCGATGCATCGGCGAGGCTGGGCCATCCTCCGACAGCACCTGCTCCGACCCCGTGCGGGAGGCCTCGGAACCTCGTGCTCCCAATCGTCGATGATGAAGAGAAAAAGCGTTGGGGGCGTTTGTCACAATACTCATGATCGCAACTGTTCGGGGGGTGGGTCCGCTGTCAAACTCTGAGAAACATCGACGTTCTGTTGCCGTTCCGGCGGACTGCAACTGTGTTGCTGTGCTTTCGGCTGACGGTGTTTTTGTCTGTTCTGGTTGGCCGAGAACTATTGACCATAAGAAGGACCCCAGACCCTTCGGGAGAGGACCCAAGTCAGGAGGGCCAGCAGGATCAGGAATGAGTTTTTTTTTTTTTTTTTGTTTTTCTATCTGCGGTTGTACCAAACCAAGCCGCCCAGAAATATGATACCTCATGGAAAGACGGGGACCCAAGTTCGGCCACGTCGTCACTGCAGTAGGAGCTCGACCACAAGAAACCTTCCACAAGCGTCCATGGATTCTTTGTGTGGGAACGTCACGCTCCCCATACCAGAACCATCGAAACCGAAGAAACCCAGAGCAGCCTTGAGGCAAGCAGGGTGGTTCTTGGTATGGGCTTCCACTGTATGTTTCGGACCCCCGACGTCGTGTTTTTTCACAACATCAACCCACATAGGTTTTGATCCCTTCCCCAGGACCGGTTTTTCATCCTGAGTCGTTTTTCGACGGTCCCGAGGCCCGATAAGGGCCCACAGAGGCCCAAGATAGTGAAAAACCCTCCCCTCTAGAATATTTCGCAACGCGAGGAGGTCTGGGCTTTTTGATAACCTCGACGGGAAAATCCGAAGCCTGGCGCTGGAAAGCAGCGCCCCGGGCCTTAAGTCGGGCCTGTCCCCCTACAGGGGGATTTTCGACGAAACATTAAACATACACCAACAAGAAGAACACCAAAAAAAAACAATCCAGAAATAGCCTGGGGACTAGTTTTGTTCATTTTTACCTTTTTGGAATATTTTTTGGGGGGATTTTGCAGTTGTCATCGAACATCTCCCTATATGAAGGGGCCCTGGGACACACAAATAAATACACACAAATAAACATGTTCCCCATATGTTTGTATATTCTCTCGGTTTTTGTCTTCCCACCACTTCCCATATGTTTCCATATTTTCTGGGGGATCGACGATTAATTGTGTCTGTGTGTTTTTTTCTCTCCTGACTATAGGGGGGGACACGCCCGCCAGAACCCGAGCACGGCCTCGGGCCCCGCGCGCGCCTCGGCGGCGCGCGCGGGGGCGGGAGGAGGCGGGCCCTTCGCGGCAGGCGGCGGGGCTTCGGAGGCGTAGGATTAGGTCGGGCGTGTCCCCCGACAGGGGGAGCTTCGACGAAAGACAAACAAGATCCGAACAAAATACCCCAAAAAGGTGAAACAATACTCGAAAAACAGTCCCCGGGCTATTTTTGGACTGTTTTGGAGGGTATTCTTTATTTTTGTCGAAAATCTCCCTGTAGGGGGACACGCCCGACTTAAGCGTAGGATGCTCCGCGAGAGGCCGGAGGACCTCTGCAGCTGGACCCGCCTGGATCGCCGCGGCGGCTGCTCGGGCTGGGCGACAGGGGGGGATAGCAAAGGGGGGGGGGAGAATCAGCTCACCTATAGCTGACTTTCCTGGCGCCTCCCTGCGCCGGAGGCGGCTATGTATCGAGGAGTGGGCCCCTCGGTGGGGCCTATACCAGCTGCACGCAGCAGATTTCGTACCCCCCCCCTTTCCCAATCCCCCCCTTCGTCCGGCCCGAGTTGCTGAGGGGACGGGGTGGTGAGACGTGGGTGCTAAAGTGGGTTTGATCTGGCCTTACGCCCACTCATGAGTGGGTTACATGTGCCCTATTATGGCTTAGGATGCAGAGGTAACTCCGCTAAGTGGGTTCCGCCCAGCTGGCCCAGATCTGTGCGTCCTTAAGCCACTTCGGGCACGTGCAACCCACGTCTAAGCTGAGTTATGATGTGTACAACCCACTTTAGCATCCACTTCTGACCCCACCCCATCCCCTTAGCAACCACCGCAGCGTTCCAAGTAGGCAAGATGAGCATCCAGAAGGCACATGAGACCGCCCGCCGGCCAGAACACATGGGAACATGCAAGGGTGCCTCCCCCAGGATGCACAAGAGCATTCATCACACACACACACACACACACGAAGAACACTGGGGTACCCCCCCAAAGCCGCTCTCGATCTTGCACCTCGGCCCGACTGCAAGAAGATCCGCGGGAGGCTGGAGGCCTTCTGGGGAGGCCTTCCGGGGAGGCCCGACGCCTCTGACTGCCTCCAGGGGTGCGCCGCCAGCCACCGCCCGAGTCTGGTGCATGCTCACCGCCGCCGGGCTCTGCAGGGGCTCCCCGAGCCTGATCCGCCCTCCGTGGGCCCTGGAAACGACAGGGCCGTTTTTTGTTACCGCTTCTGCTCCGCCGTTGTCTTGCCGATTCCGTCGCTGCTTCTTTCCCGGTTCCGACGCCGGTTTTTCTCTGCGCCCTGTTCCAGACACGTACTCTGAAACGGCGAAAAACAAAAACGGCCCTGCCGTTTCCAGGGGCCATCAAGGATCCGCCCAGACTGCGCACACGTGCATGTCAGGAGGGGTCGCCATGAAGGCGCCCTCGCTGTACGTCCGCTGCGGTCCCGAACACCTCGATCGAACTGGGCCGTGGACAACTCCGACAGACTGAGCCTTTGCATCGACTGCGCACGTAATTGGCACTCCAGCCCCACGCCGTCCCCTCGCGAACTCTGGCTGCACCGATTTCTGATCGCGGTGTTGGTGAAGCCGAACGCTGGCTCTGACTCTGATAGAACACCGCCAAAATCTAGTAATACCTACGCGAATTCCGTGCTTGGCAAGAACGGCCCATGCTCGTTCAGACTCTACGCGTGCTCCCGCCAGTGTGCGCCCCCTGCTGCTCCACTCTACCTCCTGCCGGGACATCAGACAAAATCACTATCTCCTCGTGGCGTGGTACCTCGGACCTCTCGCCTCTCGGCACCTTCCCCCGGACCGATTTCTGTCTCATGCGAGATCGGTTTCGGATATTCTCCGGCCTAGACGGCCCATGGGGGCCCAAACCGAGGACAAACTGGCTGTTGCGGATATTCTTCGCGGCGCCAGAGAAGATGGGCCTGCGGGTCAGGGAGCGACTCCTGGGCCTGTCCCGGGGCGTGATGAGGCCGGAACCTCACCCTGCTGCTCCTCCGTTGATTGGATCCCCTCCCTTAGGAGGGCGGAGGGGGACGAGCGAGGCAGATATGTGAAGTTGCCCTTCTGCGAGCAATCCGAGGAGGATGAGGAGGAGAAGGAGGAGAAGGAGGGGGAGGTGGAGGTGGAGGGGGAGGAGGAGGAGCAGGAGCAGGAGCAGGAGGAGGAGGAGGAGAAGACAAGAAATCCCTACCGTGGAGACCTTGGCCCCGCCACTGGGGCTTCCCCCCCTGGGTGGGGGCGGGTGCCGTCGCCCCTTCCCGCCGAGAGGGGGCGCACGAGCGAAGCTGCCCTGCCGCAGTGGGGCTGGGCACGGTTCTGCGATGCTGGCACGGCCACCGCGCTGCCACGAGGAACACCAAGCACTGGGATCGCCGCGATGGTTGCTAAGGTTGTGGATGCCACGACAATAGACACCCTAACAGTCTTACCATTGAGTGTAACATGTGTTTCAGATGTCGGAAAGTGTTGCAACCATGTTTTAAGCATATTGTTTACATGCTTCAAACATGTTTGAAACATGTTTGAGACACCTGGAAATGATTTGGCAGCATGCTTCCTCTCCTCCTCTCCGTAGATCGTCCTCCACAGTGCTAAGGGCACGGGGGTGTTAGAAGTGGATGCTCGCGTGGGTTTTCCCTGGCCTGGCCCACCCTATCCGGTGGGTCACAGGTGCCCCGTGCGGCTCGGCGTGATAAGGCAACTCCACGCAGTGGGCTCCGCCCACGGGGCCCAGAGTAGGGAATCGAGCTTTATACACCGACGCTTCTTCTGGCCCTGCATTGGAATTTGCTCTGGAGAGCGGGTCCTGGTGTATACGGGACTCTGGTGTATACGTGCTTCGCTGCTTCCCCCGGACATCGGGGACAACAAGTGTGCACCACCACACCACCCCAGCGTCGTCCTCGACCCTCAGGAAGCCCTGGGATGGAAAGACAGCCCGCCACTGGTAATGCATAGGTTCCAGCTTCCGGCAGATCTGTGTGCGCGGAAGCCACTTGGGGCACGGGCGGCCCAAGTCTGAGCTGGGCGAGGCTGGATGAAGCCCACCTTAGCATCCACATCGAATCCCCGCATCAGGGGGCCACATGCGAACCCTACCCCTGCCCCCCGCGATTTCTGAGGGGGGGGGGGGTACACTTCGCTCGTGAGCTCCCGAGCGAAGTGAACCCCACCCTCCCCCTCCGAAATCGCGGGGGGTAGGGGTAGGGTTCGCATGTGGCCCCCTACGCATCCCCTCCGCAACCACCGCGGCGATCCAGGCAGGGAACAGAGGTGCCCTCCTGGCCACGGGGAGCCCCGGCCACGAGCAGCCGCATCCCCTGGCCAGGGTGAGCCTCGGCCACCAGCAGCCGCCTCCCCGCTCCAGACCCGAGGGGGAGCGCCTGGAGCTCCGAAGCGGTGCGGTGACGGACGGTGCGGTGACCTCGAAATCCCGCAAGACCTCACCGCACGGTCTTGGGACCCCGGAGGCCCCTGCCGCCGGAGACGTCCTCGGAGAGGGCCTCGAGTCCCAAAACCGTGCGGTGACCCCGAATCCCCACTGACTCACCGCACGGTGTGGTCACCACACCGCGCACGGTGTGGTCACCACACCGTCTGGGGGCCCCCGATCCCCGCTCCAGACCCGAGGGAATGGCCCGGACACCCCCCCCCCCCTCCAGAGAGCCCAAACCTCGGAGTGGTCCTCACCTCGGCGTCTTCACCTCGAAAACCACACCCCCAGGCGTGGTCCGCTGCGGCCGCGGTCCGAACACCTCCTGGCCTCGGCGTCTTCGCCTTGGTCGACCGCGACCCCTTCAACACCGTACCCTGCGGAGTGGTCCTCACCTCGGCGTCTTCGCCGTACGATCTCGAGGGCGGAGCAGCGAGAGGAAGGCGCGACCCGGCTGCGGGAAAAGCGGGCCTGTGGTCGGGCACGGAGATCGGGCCGGGCGAAAGGGGCGGATAGCCAATGGGGGATTTGAGAATCAGCTCACGTAGCTGATTTTCCCGGCGCCGGAGGCGGCTATGTATCGAGGAATGGGCCCCTAGGTGGGGCCGAAACTAGCCGCATGCAGCAGATGTTTTAACCCCCCTTTCCCAATCCCCCCTTTCGTCCAGCCCGAGGAGAGCAGGGCAGGTTCAAATGCCCACCCGTGGCGCGGGGACACATCATCTGGGCGCTCCTGCAGGCGGCTCCGTGTGGGGTGGACGGGACCGCACCTGCAGCTGGCAGCTGGCAGGGCTGACCCCTCTCATTCCCAGAGCTCCTCGGTGCAGGAGCAGCTCGCTGTTGGAGCTGAAACTGCGTCTGGCCTGCAGTGCCCCAGTGGCCGCAACGGCGCAGCGGTGAGCTGAGGATCGGGCCGGCGTCTCTTCCTGTCCCCCCGCCCCCGTGGCTGGCTCCTGCGACCATGGCCACCTGTGCCCTTTTCTCGCCTTCGACGTATTCCTGCTGCTGCTCCTCCTCCTCCTCCTCCTCCCTCCTCCTCCTCATCCCTCCTTCACTTTTTGTGCCTTCCCATCTCCCCTCCTCCTCGACTCATCTCCCGCATCTCCATCCCCTCACCCGATCCACCCCATGCCACCCCCACGTTCTCCTCCTCGTCGGTTCCCCCTCCTGCTGCGTGCAACTCTGGCACTGCACTTAAAAACTTCACAGAGATCCGTGGCTTAATGGGACTAATCTCCACATGGAGCACAGCATCACCATCAAGTAGTGGTGCCAAACCAGCCATCTCATCTGGGATGACAGCCGGATCAACGAACATTTGGGCCACTGCTTCTCTAGCAAATCCTAGGGAAACGGAAGGCCACCCGTGCTTGCCATGGGCGAAAGAGCGGTGGAGCGATGGAGGATGAGTGAATCAGGAGGGCGAGCGCACATATGAGGGCAAGCCTGAAAGGCTGAACAAAAGGGATCACCAACGGAGCGTTCAAAAGCTCGACACGCAACGTGCATGAAAATAACTGTGCCCTTAAAAGCTTCGCACAACATGCCACCTACCGATATCGAGCGGATCCCGAAATATCAGGTCGAAATGCTCCGGCGCAAATGAGCAACCTCCTATAGCATCAATAAGCGAGAGTCCGCCACCGTGCCGCGAGGCACGAGTTTGAGTGCCCTCACGTCCTCCGTAGTCTGCAGCCCTCAGTCCTCAGGATTGAACAATTAAGGGGCCAATCCCCAAATTCTAATATGTCCTGGCGGTCCCAGCGTGCCTCCCGGACCCCAGCGCCTCTTCTCGCGTGACTTTGTCGGGCACAAGGAGGCCCCAGAAACGGGCCAAGAGGGCCCTATGAGGCCTCTGACGCGCAACCCAGGTAGGGTGGCGGGATGGGTCGAAGGCCACTAGATCCGTCGCCCCCTGTTGATTTATCACAGAGGTGCCGGGCGTGCTGAATGTCTGCCTTCTGGCTCTTTATACAAAAAACTCCCCCTGAGGCTTCGATCCATTGCGCTGGCCAACCGGAGAGACAGGAAACAAACTAAACGTCCAGAACAAAGTCTCCAAGACGGCTCAAGAGGGCAAACATGGCCCCAAGACGTCTCCAAGACGGCCGAGGCGTTCGCAAGCTATTTCCAAAACGGTCCACAATCCACCCAAGATGCCCCCAGGATGGCCTAAGACGGCCAAAGAGGCCCCCAAGAGGCCTCCAATGCCCAGGAGGCCTCTAAGAGATTTCCCAAAGGCCCGACAAACCCAAAATCATTGATTTTCCATAAGTTTCTGAAGGATTTTGGCATGTTGCTTCTTTTCGGTGATCCGACGGCCCAAGAAGGCCCAAGAGCCCCGCAAGATCGCCCCCAAAGCGCCCGAGAGTCCTCCAAGATAGCCCCAGAACGGCCCAAATGGCCCCCAAGACGCCCCCAAGAGGTCCTCAAGACGGCCCACGAGGCCTCCGAGACGCCCAAGATGGCCTCCAAAACGGCCCTGGAGCGCCCTGAGAAGGCCCAAAGACGGCCCAGAGAACCCCCAAGACGACTTCCGACTGTGTCAGACGTGCCAGGAACGCCTTGCGACGGCCGAAGGTGCCCCCAAGAGGCCCCCAACGGCACCGCAGCCCAAGGAGGCCCCCAAGAGGTTTCCAAGAGGCTCCCAGGAAGCCCCCAGGAGACCCCAAGAGTGCCCAAATAGGCTCCCAAGAAGCCACCTCGTCCCCCTTGTTGCCTTTCCGCCTACCCGCATCTTCAACCTCGTCCATCCTCTACTCCCCCAGTCGCCCTTCTCCTCCTCCTCCTCCTCCTCCTCCTCCTCCTCCTCCTCCTCCTCCTCCTACTACTCTCGGCGGGAGTCGCGAACGAGGATAAGGATGTAGGATACTTGCGCCCCCCTCCGCTGGGAGGATGCACGGGTGTCCAACCAAGGATGCTAGGTGCCCGGCGTAGCCCAGTCACCACTACGATTGATTTGGACTGACGCTCTGTCCAACAGTGGGGGTGAGCGCCAAGCCTGGGGGTTATTTCCGATTCGAGCACCCATTTCACTCTTGCTCGAAACCCAAATCGAAGCTAAATTGAGCAACCTGTCTGCCAAAACAAGAATCCCGCTAGGTCACACGCTGAAAAAAACGTGTGCCCGAAGAGACAGCATCCAAATAACCGCAGAACGATGCAACCAACGTCGGCAATGTGCCCCCCGCGGCGCACACAATTTCTCCTCTGCCGACGCGTTGAAACAACCGCGTGAAAACCCACAACGTGCTTGAAATGGCGAGATGCAAATCGCAATTCCGTCGCACGAACAAGACAGCGTATTATCCGCGTCAGGCGCGCGTAACAGCGAACAATGCAAACAGCGCTCGCGCACGTGAGCACACACACACACGCACACACACAGACACACACACACACACAACACACACACACACACACACGCATCAACTTTTCGACATCGCGGCCGCGCGGGCGCGGCGGCGTATGTAGACAATCGACGAGGAACGAGCGCGCGACGGGCCAACTCACGCATAGGGGGAACCCAGATCCACTCCCGGGTCACTCGCGGGGGCCGCGAGGGGAAACGGGGCGGGGGGATGAGGGAGCGAGTTGCGGCAGGAAGAGGTGAAATTTAGTGCGCGGAGTAGGAAAAGCGCCACACCCGAGGGCGAGCGCGTGGAAGTGCGAGGGCACACACACGCAAACACAAACACACATACATACATACATACATACATACATACATACATACATACATACATACATACATACATACATACATACATACATACACACATACATACGTACGTAAGTACGTGCAGACAGACAGACAGACAGACAGACAGACAGACAGACAGACGGACGGACGGACAGACAGACAGACAGACAGACAGACATGCAGACATGCCTGCATGCATGCATACAGACAGACAGACATGCACACATGTATGCATGCACACATACACACATACATACACACAGGCAGACAGACAAGCGCCCCGGGCAAGCCGGGTGGCGCCATCGTGAGCTGTCCGACCGCACACAGACACACACACACACACACACCGGCGGAATCGACCAGAAGGTCCCCCTGTGAGCCCAGCCCCGATCCACAGTGGGGGCGTTCCTGGACAACGGAGGAGTGCCAGGGCCTGGCCATCGCTCGGACGTCCACTCCCTGTGCTTTTGTTCGGTTTCGTACGTGGTTCTTTCGCCAAATGATCAAGGATGCTCCTCGACGGTCCTCGCCGAAGAAGAAAAGTGCACACGTCCGAGCGATGCCAAGCTCATAGACGAGAACACCACAGGGGCCAACAAACATCGGATCCCCGCGCGGAGCTCTTCGGCTTCGTGCGTGGTTTTGTTTCGCCAAATGATCAAGGATGTTCCTCGAGGGTCCTCGCCGAAGGAGAAATGCACACGTCCGAGCGATGCCAAGTTCATAGACGAGAACACTACAGGGGCCAACAAACATCGGATATCCCCGCGCGGAGCTCTTCGGCTTCGTGCGTGGTTTTTTCGCCAAATGTAAAGGGAAATTAGGACACACAAATAAATACACACAAATAAAAATATCCCCCATATTTTCTCATATTTTCTGGGTTTATGTCTTCCCCACCACTTCCCATATTTTCCTATATTTTCCTGGGGATCGAGGATTAATTGTGTCTGTGTGTTTTTTTCCCTCCTGAAAATGATCAAGGATGCTCCTCGAGGGCCCTCGCCGAAGGAAAATTCGCACACGGCCGAGCGATGCCGAGGGGCAGGCGGTCGCCAGCTGCGCAGCACGTCGGAGCGGGCACGCGGCGCGCCCGGGGAAGGAGGAAGCACACGCGCACAACACATGACCCACAGCTCCTCCTCCTCCTCCTCCTCCTCCTCCTCCTCCTCCTCCTCCTCCTCCTCCTCCTCCTCCTCCCTCCTCCTCCTCCTCCTCCTCCTTCCTCCTCCCCCCGCGCCCGGGAAGGAGGAAGCACACGCACACAAAACATGACACACAGCTCCTCGGAGCCCCGCGCGGACCTCTCTGCATCTGCGCTGGGCCCCGTCCGTGGCGCGTGGAGCGCGCCAGAGATGTCTGCCGTCGCTCGGACGTCCATTCCCCGTGCGCTTTTTTCGGTTTTGTGTGCTTGTCTTGCTCGATGATCCAGGATGCTCCTCGATGGTCCTCGCCGAGACAAAACGCACACGTCCGAGCGACGCCAAGGATGGCGCCGGGAGCGCCGCCTGGGGTCGCGGGCGAGAGCCAGGAGATCGCGCGGGTCTTCGAGACGCTGTGGAGGTGTGCAGTTTCCTCTTCGCCGGATCCCTTGAAACGTTTTCGAAATGTGCGAGACTTTGAACAGCAACGGCCGCCCACAACCACTTCTTCGGCGGTCCGCCGACCTGCTGCGGCAGGTCCCGTGGCGCTGGGGAGACCTCCGCAAATGTGCTCCATCTGGGCCAGGACACAACGAGGATGAGCTGCGATGGGCGGTGCCATTTGTCCACACGCCGCCCCGATCCAGCACGACGCCGACCTTCACTGGCCATCGCTCGGACGTCCATTCCATGTGTCTTTTTCGGTTTCGTGAGTTTTTTTTTCGCCAAATGATCAAGGATGCTCCTCGATGGTCCTCGCCGAAGGAGAAATGCACACGTCCGAGCGATGCCAAGTTCATAGACGAGAACACTACAGGGGCCAACAAACATCGGATCCCCGCGCGGAGCTCTTGCATCGGCGCCGGGACCCCCCTGGCGGCGCCTCCGCGCTCCGCGCGCCAAGGCGGGGGGGTCCAACGCCGATCCCCTGAGAGCCGCGCGGGGCTCCGAACATTCAGAATCATGGAGTTTTGCCCTCCACATTTCTCACGCCACCTAATTTTGCACTGTGCAGCTGTGTAGTTTACACCTGTGCGCTACAAGATCATACTGCTTGGGGTCCACGCTGGCTAGCATATTGTGGGGACCTAGACAAAAGGAGGGAGGCGCCAGCCAAGACGATATGATGTGGACGAACTGTCAAAACGCTACAAACACAACGCTAACAAAGCGCGTGGCATATTTCAGCGCGGTTCAGCTCTTCCTGAAGACACGTACTGCCTGCAGAAGGCTCAGCACCAACACACAAATGCGTACACGGAGTTTTCGGCACTCACACGGACGCGATTTCAATCTTGAGCGGGGAGAATGATTGGAATATGACGGCTCTCCAAGAGGGGCCCGGAAGGCAACGAATGCAGATGCATTTCTTGTGGCAAATGACGGCATGACCCATCATCGACAAGTGCAAGCGGGCCCAGCAGCTCGCAAGCTGGACACACAACACAGCACGGCCTTGCTCGACGGAGAAAATAAACCAACAAGACCATCCTTCGGGAGATGAGGAACTTGGGGAGGATTGGCATCAACTTGGGTGCGCGTTGAATGCACGCCTCAACTCACGACTGGGCACAAGTCTGAGCATCCACCTGGCTTTGGCATCCATGTGTATACATATGTAGACATACGTATGTATGTGTATAGATGTTTGTGTGAATGTATGTATGCATTTATACATGTATGCTTATATGTATATCTGTCTGTCTGCCTGCCTGACTGTCTGTAAACATTGTATGTATGCATGCCAACATGTATGCATGTATAGATGTATGTATGTACAAATGCATGTACATAGATGCATCTATGTGTATATATATACATATGTATACAATTTCGCTACCGTGCCGCGAGCACGAAGTCGAGCTTGCTCCAAGTCCTCATGTGTCCTCTGTTCTCTGTACTCAGGACTCTGGGATTGTAGTGTTCCAAAGGCTGCGCCGGAAGCGCCGGAGGCGCCGCCAGGGGGGTCCAGCGCCGATCCGAGAAACCAGCGCGGACCTCCGAATGTTTATGTTTATGCCACTTTCTGTTCGTAGATTCTACTCCTGACATATCCCCCCTATCGTTGCCCCCGACGTTCGCACAGGATCCATCCGTGCTGGCCCCCGGGGGGCCCGAGACACGGGGCGCAGACGCCCGGGGCGAGAGCAAGCACGGAAAACGCACGGCTCTCGGGGGCAGCGGATCCAGATCCCCGACGTCGCGACTAGGGGGCCACGTGCGAAACCTGCCCCTACCCACCACGACTTCGGAGGGGGGAGGGTGGGGTTCATGTCGCTCG
The DNA here is from genome assembly GCA_963575745.1 of Prorocentrum cordatum. NCBI lineage: Eukaryota > Dinophyceae > Prorocentrales > Prorocentraceae > Prorocentrum > Prorocentrum cordatum. Next base: position 241,833 of record CAUYUJ010015440.1, read on the forward strand.
GGAGCCCCTAGCGGCGTTTTGACAGACGCGGACCACCAAGCGTCCATCGCGAGGTTTTGACGCCGCAGCCATGTCTGGGTGCCTGGGCCATAGCTCGGCTCTCCAGCGGCCATTCGGGATGATCCGACCACCCATGGAACTAAAGGGAAATTAGGACACACAAATAAATACACACAAATAAAATTAGTCCCCATATTTTCCCATATTTTCTGGGTTTTTGTCTTCTCCCCCAATTCCCATATTTTCCCATATTTTCCTGGGAATCGAGGATTAATTGTGTCTGTGTGTTTTTTTCCCTCCTGAGGAACGCCCTCGCCAAGGCGCAGCTGATGGAGAGCGCCCCGAGGCTGGAAGACCGTTGAGACTCAGCGAAGACGCCCGAACACATCATGCGTCGTGATCTTTCACGACGCGAGTGCGGGGGAGATTTGTACACCCTGCGAAATGCTTAAGAAATCATGGGTTAAGAAATTCATAGTCTCATAATATGATTACAAACCCAGAACTCCTATCAAAATCTTGGGATTTACATTGAAAAGTTAAGAATAATCGAGACTCTGGACGAAAACTTAGGCTTTCTTAAGCATCGCCTAAGGTGTATCCATATCCACTGCGTCTTGAAATTTCTGGGAAGGGGCGCACTAAAGCCGACGCGCAGCTGATGCGGATAAAGAATCCAGCCTCTGGAGGGTAGGTCTAGATCCATATCTACTACGCCTCTGGTTTCTGGGGAAGGGAGCCAACAGCTCCACGACGCAGTGGATATGGATACAAATCTTGCCCGCAACGAGGGGGTCTGGTTGGCGGCGAGCCCGTGACGGAAGTGAAACGGGGCGGGCCTTCTCAGAAGGCTCGGAAGCACCATGGCCTCCCGAGAAGTGGTAAAGTTTTCCCCGAGGACACACAAAACCTCTCTGAGGGCGCGAGGGCTTCTGAGAAGTCCCGCCGCCTTCTGAGAAGACCTTCTCCTCTTCGTTTGAGTCCACCCCCCCACCGCGAAGGAGGAGGAGGAGGATGAGGAGACGATGAGGATGAGGAGGAGGAGGAGGAGGAGGAGGATAAAGGAGGAGGATTTCGCTCTCCGCCGAATGAACACGACTCTTGCCCACACCGAGGGGGTCTCGGTCGCCAGCGGTGGAGGCGCCGGCGCCTGGTCCCTCCTCCTCCTCCCTCTCCTCCTCCTCCTCCTTCACCTCTTCCTCCTCCTCCCTCTCTTCCTCCACCCCCTTCCCCTCCTCCTCCTCCTCCTCCTCCTCCTCCTGATCCTCCTCCTCCTCCTGATCCTCCTCCTGATCCTCCTCCTCCTCCTCCTCCTCCTGCTCCTCCTGCCCCCCTCTCTTCCTCTCCTCCCTCCTTCCTCCTCCTCCTCCTCCTCCTCTCCTCCTCCTCCTCCTACTCCTGCTCCTCCTCCTGCTCCTCCTCCTCCTCCTCCTCCTCCTCTGGCGCCGGCCGACGGCGCCGGCGCCTGGTCTCCGCCGCGGCGCGCGCGGTGCGCCGCGGCGGCGCCGCGGCGGCGCCGCGGGAGCGGCGCCCCGCGGCGGAGCTGGCGCGCTCGGCCGCTCAGAGCCTCGGCGGGCCCCGGGAGGAGCGGGGAGTGGGGGGCAACTGCTGGGAGGTCTTCGTCGGAGGGGGTATACAGTCGGGGCCTTGACCTAAGGAACGCTAAATAAGGAACGAGGCCCCTTTTTTCCATAAGTGAACCTTCGATTTCCGATCGAAAACATAAGGAAAGCCTGAGGCAAGCTGCGAAACACTTAAGGAACGCGGAGCCCCTACCCAACGAAAAGGGTTCCTTCTTCAGGGCCCCGACTGTAGGAAGAATGAACGCCGCCACTGGGAAGCTTCTGCGCCGCATTCGGCCGCGAGTGGAGCGGGCTGAAGCGGGATGGAGCCGACTTGAACAGGATTTTGGAACAGGGCAAAATCAGAATTTAACTTAGGTCGGGCATGTCCTCCTACAGGCGGCTTCTGGCAGAAACGCAATCGTAAATCAGATGTTCAACATGCACATAACAAAAAACCAAACAAACGTCCCCTGACTGTTTGTGACTATCGAGTACTCCTCCTGTACAGGGACATGCCCGGCTTGAGCTTTGACCTCCCAGGAGTGGCATTCGAAGGAGGAGGTCTGGTGTTCTAGGGGGGTGCGGCGTCTGGAGGCCGCCTGCGGCGCCCAGGGGGTGACTCCTCAAGTCGCTCCGGGACAGAGCTCGTGCCCAGGCGTGCCGTGCGAGGGGTGCGGGGATCTATCGTGAGCGGGACTCATCGAACTAGGGGAACAAAAAATGGCATAAACATAAAAACTCGGAGGTCCGCGCGGATTTCTCGGATCGGCGCTAGACCCCCCTCCCTGGTGCGCGGAGCGCGCCAGGGGCGGCGCCGGAGGCGCAGACGGGGGGCCCCAGCGCCGATCCTAGAAATCCGCGCGGACCTCCGAGTTGTTATGTTTATGCAATTTGTTGTTCCCCTACGAACGAAGGAGGTGCTTCTTTGATTTCAGAATCGGGCGAGGCTCGCAGGGCGTTCCTCCCCCCTCTGCCCCCCTCATCCGCCGCCTCTGCAGTCGCTGCTGGGCCAAAGAGGCGTGCAAGCGAGACTAGATTCCGTCGTCGTCGTCGTCGCTTTCGAGCCTCGCCCCACCCCCTGCCTCCCCCCTCCGTGAAGATGAGCATGCCGGCATCGGAGAGTACAACCCATGCCTCGTGGAGCCTGCGAGGCCCCCGGCGCGGTCCGATGTTGGCCTGCGTTGGACCGGACTGGAACACTAAGACAGAGCCAGGACGAGAATAACATCGGGTGAGGATAAATCGAGAATCTCTGAGATCCAGCAACTCTGGAAGGTGTCTCGGGGGCCGCGGCCCTTTCAGAGCGTTCCGGGACGCTATAAGAGCGTTCCGCAACGCTCTGGCACGGATTCGTCCTCGTCCTAGCCCCGTCCGAAACTCCTGGGACCGCATTTGGACCGGATTCGCTCCTTCGCAAGGAAGACGACAAGAACGAGGGGGAAGGGGGCCAAGGATGGCGAGGAGCAGGAGGCAGGGCCGAATGCGGCCCCAGTGCAGGAAGAGCTGACATCAATGTCGGCGCCCAAGGCTCTAACAAACAGACATCGAGGTGAGGGGCACCGGGTGGTTGCGAGGCCCCAAGGCCCTCACAGCTCGATGCGGCTTGGAACATGCCGCAGGGAGATGGAATCTTGGGCCATGGTCGTGATATCTTCCATCGAGGGGCAGAATTCGGGCTTGTTCTTTCCTGTCTCCCCGTAACCTTGCCCCCGACGCTGGGGAGGGGTTTCGGTTCGGTTCTGTTCGCTGCTCGCGCGGACGGTCCCGTCGTCGGCTCAGTCTTGGAAGGCGACTTCTGGGAACCCTTCGTACGAGCGATCCAGGGCTATTGAGCCTGCTACAAGGGCCCTGAAACCTGATGAACTCACATGAGGGCAAATATTCAGCACGGCCGCGCAGGACTAACCCAGAGCAGGCTGAATGACCTCTCTCGTGGTGCGCTCTGACCAGAATATCGGAGAGAATCCAGCCGTGGCGACGAGGGCCTCCCAGGAAACCAAAAAAGGCGAAAATGATGGCAGCTGTATCGGTACTATGTCCTCCTTTGGGGGTTAGGCCGGTCTTTGATCAAGGACGTACTGGCGCCGATGCTGTATTAAACTTCTCGGGAGCTGCATCCTACTGGTCGCTGCATGCCATCGTCATCGGCATCGTCATCATGATCATCGTCGTCAACGTCATCATCCCCATCATCCCCCTCCTCATCCACACGCTCCCTGCTTCTTCCTTATCTTCGTCCCCGTCCCCATCCGCCTCCGTCACAAGCTCCGCCAGGGGAGAACGCCACACAACCAATCACACTAGTACTGGCCATCAAGCCGTGGACAACTCTGCCTCCCCAGCCCGCGTCCTCCTCACAACCTCCCGCCTCCCCGAACGTCCCACTCCTGGAGCCTCCCGTGAGACCCCTGGGGCACTCCAGGGTACCCAGGACTTCTCGCGCCATAACCGCTGTGACCTTCGCACACCCTAAAAGAAGAAAAGCACGCCATGAACAGAAACTTTTGGCGCTCCGCGCGGACTTCTTGGATCCGCGCTGGACCCCCCAGCGGCGCCTCCGGCGCCGCCCCTGCACTTATGTCGGGCGTGTCCCCCTACAGGGGGATTTTCGACGAAAAACAAAAAATACCCAACAAATTCTCCAAAAAGGCCAAACAATACTCGGAAAAGAGTCCCCCGACTATTTTCGGATATATTTTTTGCATTATTGTTTTGGTATTTCTTATTTTTCGCCGAAAATCCCCCTGTATGGGATTAGGTCCGACTTAACCCTGCACACACGGGGCTCTCGACCCACCTCCGAGACCGCTCCTCCCCCGCGCGACGCGGCGCTTCAGCAGGCCGCCGCCGCCTCCGGGGCGCTGCAGCTGGAGGCGCCCGCTGCCGGCGCGAGGGCCCCGCGGCCGTCGTCGTCGTTTTCGTTTTCGTCGTCGTCGTCGTCGTCGGCCCCCGGAGGCCGCGGCGGCCACCGCAGGAGGGCACCAGGCGTGGCTCTGCCCACGACGCCTGGAGGTGCTGCGGATCTGGGGCGGCAGGGCCGACGCCCGGGCATGCCGCGGGGCGCGCCCTGGTCGCCGCGATGATGCGGTCTGCTCCATCAGGTCGGTGCTTGGCGGCGAGCACAAGGAGGGTGGGCGGAGGGGGGAGGGAGGGCTTCTGAGGAGGCTGCTCCTTAGAAGGCGTGGGCCTGTTACATCTGTGGATGAGGCCCGCACCCTCTAAGAAGCAAGGCTCTTCCCAAAGTTTCCCCCCTCCCCCTACCCTTAGGTCGGGCCTGTCCCCCTACAGGCCGATTTCGAGCAAAACATTTAAAAAAACCAAATATTTAAAGATATTCAAAAATCGTCCCCTGACGATTTTTTCACTATTTTTAAATATTCCTCCTGTAGAGGGACAGGCCCGACTTAAGCCTGCCCCCCGTTGCGAGTGACCGAGATGCTCCTCGAGCTCGGTCTCTGGGGCCAGTGAAATCGGACGCAGAACCATCGACAATGGATCGGGGAAAAAAAGCTGGCCCCTAGGCCGTAGTCGTCGTGGTCGTTGTCGTGGTCGTCATCGTCGTCATCTTGGCCGTCGTCGTCGCCGTCGTCGTCGTCGGCTTCGTCGGCTTTGTCGTCGTCTTCGTCGTCGTGACAGTCCCAGGCCGCGGTCGCAACTTTTGGGGCCGCGGGCTGAGCAACATCGCGTCAGCGGATGCCAGGGAACCCGTCCGTGGCTAGCAGGATGTAGGAGGGCGCCTCGCGAGCCAGCAGGATGTAGGCCTCCCGAGTGGCGTCGGCGTAGATGCTGTCGGAGCATCGCACCGCATCGCAGCTGCGTCGGCGACATCGGTCTGGAAGACATCGGGCTCTGCACCGAGCCACATCGCGCCGACGCACGGGCGATGCGGCGCGATCCCTCGACCCTCTCTGCTCCGACCCAACCTCGGAGGCCGAGACGAGAGCAGCCCAGAGCTCCAAGAGCCTCACTGTCGCATCCTCGAGGTCCTCGCGGTGCCGCCACGAAGGGGCCCTCCGAAGGGGCCCTGGGACACACAAATAAATACACACTAGTAAACAGATTCCCAATATTTTCCCATATTTCCTGGGTTTTGTGTCTTCCCCCCCACTTCCCATATTTTCCCATATTTTCCTGGGAGTCGACAGTTAAGTGTGTCTGTGTGTGTGTGTGTGTCTTTTCCTCCTGACCCTCGTGGGCGCAGCGCATGGCGCGGCGGGCGGGGCTTTGGAGGCGGCCCCCGCCTCCGACGCCGCGGCTCCCTCGTGACGCACGGCCCCAAGGACCCTCGGCCCACTCACCGAGGCCGGCTCTCTGGGGGCCCGTGGTAGACAAGCGCATCCTGCCTCCACTCGCAAAGTAAGTACATGCAGACGGCCTGCCTCCGCCGAGAGGGTCCGACGATCCAGTGCATCGAAGCAGACACGTGTGTGTGTGTGTGAGTGTGTGTGTGTGTGTGTGTGTGTGTGTCTGTGAGTGTGTGTGTGTCTGTGAGTGTGTGTGTGTGTGTCTGTGTGTGTGTGTCTGTGTGCGTGTTTGTCGGACGTTTGCGAGAAGGCGCTTTGCGAGTAATGTCAGGTCGGGCATGTCCTCATACAGGCAGAGGTTGAAAGACGAGAACAAACAAACACCAACAAACAATCAAACACAGACAACACAGATCGTCGCCAGAATGCGTTTGACTATCTTTGAACCTTACCCCTGTAGAGTGACAGGCCCGGCTTGAGAGTAGTGGAACGCTCTCGACAAGGTAGACGGCGGCCACAAGGCCCCTCACATTCGAGGTCCCGACATCGCCTCACTTTGGGGTAGCTGCGCGCTACCGGGCCCACTTCTGGTGGGAGCCGAATGGCCCCATGACGGGCCCCCGAGGCCGAGATCGGGGAGGGGCCGCGGGCAAGTGGATCGACGCGGGGGTTGCCAAGAGGGGGATGCAAGTGCATGCTGAGGTGGGTTTTCTATCCAGCCCGACCAGCTTAGAAGTGGGCTGCACGTGCCCTGAGTGCCTTCAGGGAGTACAGATCTGGGTTGAGTGGGTGGAGCCCACTTAGCAGAGTTACCTCATCATCCTAAGCTGACATAGGGCACTTGTAGCCCAGTGATACATTGGGCTAGGCCAAGAACAAATCACTTTAGCATCCACTTCTAACCCTCCCATCCCTCAGCAAGCACCGCCGCGACCCAGGCACAAGCAATCACCATCGCTCGTTGGACGTCGGGGACGAGACCGAATACGGCACAAAAACTGGGAGCCACGACTGCTGCCTGCGGCGCCCGGAGCTGAAGGACAGCGGCCGCTAGCACAACCCCTCGCGCAGGCGCAGCGCCGGGCGCGCCGGGGGCAGCTCCACAGCGACCGGGCGACGACGGCCCTCGCCGGAGACCGCCCGACCGCACCGCGGCGACGCCCGCCCGGCCGATGCCTGCGGCCGACGACCGCCCGACCCGAAGGGCGGCCACGGCGGCGACGGCTGCGACCGACGAGGCGCGCGGCGGCGGCGGCAGGAGGGCTGCTGCCGGCGGCCGAGCCGCGGGCCAGCCCGGGGAGCCCGACGAGCGCGACCGAGAGCGGGAGGTCCTCCGCGCCCTGCGGGGGGCGCGCGGCGAGGACGAGGGCCACGGCGAGGACACGGCGGCGAGGGCGACGACGACGACGACGGCCACGATGACAACGACGACCACGAGGACGAGGACGAGGACGAGGACGACGACGAGGACGACGACAACGACGGCCACGGCGCCCACGGCCACGACGACGACCACCGCGACGAGATCCTCCTCCCCATCCCCTTCCTCCTCCTCCTCCCCCTCTCCCTCATCCTGCTCCTTCTCTTATGTTGTTGAAATGGTGCTAGGTCTATAATCTCTATAAAGAATAAAATGTATAGGAATAAGGTGTCGTGCTGAGGCCGTGTGCAGGTGTCGGTATCCATAAAGGTATCGCCGACAAGCGCTCGAAAGGTATCTGGAAATATTGCTATTTTATGTTGCAGGGTATCGTTTATTTTAAGGGTATCGCTTATTTTGGATTTGTTTTTTGCCAGGGTATCAATTGTGATATGCGCGAGCTGGCCTGGCTCGCAACTGGCGCCCCCCGTCCACGAGCGCACGCCATGAGTCCCCGTGATAACCCATGAGGACCGCTAAAGGCCCATGGGGGACCTCCAGAGACCCCATGGGGGGACCCCATAAGACCCCATGAAAAGGCCCCAGAAGGCCCCATGAGGACCCCATAAGACCCCCACGATGGCTTCACAAGGTGGATCGGCGGAGCGGATGCCGAGAGGCATCAAGGTATAGGCAACTCCGACGGCAGGCAAAACAACAGATGAGGGTGCATGACCAGAGCCCTCCCAGCGTTCGGGGCGGTCGGTTGCGAGCGCTACGCTCGCCGTCGATGCCAAAGCTAACGTATTTCCCTATCTAAGAATCGATCCCGCAGACGGTTGGACAAGCAGACACCGCGAAGGGACCGCAGAGACCACATGAAGGCGCCAGAAGTCCCCATGAGGACCCACGCGGCCCCAAGAGACACCGCGAGAGACCCACGACCCCATGAAAGGACGCCAGAATACCGCGCGAGGACCTCAAAAGACCCCATGAGGACCCCATCGGACCCCATACGGTGGATCGGCGGAGCGGACGCAGAGAGGCATCAGGCATGCGAGGCCACAGCGAGGAGAGGCTGAAAACTTGGACGTAGGCACGGGAGTGAGACGACCAATATAAAACTGGGAGTGGCACGAGCCAATCGTTGCTCGCACACTGACCCGTCTTTCATGGCCCATCATAAATTCTGTTTTGCAAACTGGTGCGTGCTTCCAGGCCCAGGCCCGTAGCAAGGAGAAAATTATCGAGCCCCTTCGGGAACTAGGCGGCGCTCTTGAACTTGATGATGCTGTCGGCCGCCCTCTTCAAGGCGATAGGCTGGAGGTCCGACCTCTGGATCTCCCACGGGCTGGCCGCCTTCTTGAAGGCCTGCGCGACCTGCGTGCGCTGCTCGGCCTTGTCCTCCAGCGCGAGCGCCTGGATGACCTCCCCCTCCAAGACAACCATGGCCATCTTGCGCAGCTGCTCCGCGGCGCCCTGGGCGACCGCCTGGAACTCCTCCGTCGGCAAGCCGCAGGTCTGGTAAAGCTCCTCGAGCGCGGTGCGGTCCTCGGGGGGTCGGGGGGGAATGCCGAACGCGATGTTTTTGCACGCATTCAGCCAGCCCCCAAGGGCCAGGAACACGCGCCCATGCGACCGCGCGCCGCCACCCCGCGCTCGGCCTGTTGGCGCCGAAGCGGGGGGGGGAGCGAGAGAGGGGGATGTGGCGGTGGAGGTGCGGAGGCCCCCATACGATCGCCTCCACTCCTCATCGCACCCGCTCCCCCTCCCCCTCATCGTCCTCGCCCTCCTTTTTCGTCATGCTCCCTCTTCTTCGTGCCCTTCGTCCTCGTGATCCCCTCCGCCCCGCCCTCTCCCTCAAGCGCCACCCCGTCCTCCTCCGCGGATTTCTCGTCGCCCCCCTCGTCCTCCTCGTCCACTCCCTTCTCGATATCCCCCCGGTTTCCCTCCATCGCTCTTCCCCCCACCATCGCTCCCCGTCTTCCGCCTGCTTCGCCCTCGCCTCATCCTTTCCGTCATCCCCGTCCCCCCTGTTGTCGCCCTTCCTCTCCGCCCCTCTCCAACCTTTCCGAGCCCTTAGCATCAGGCCCGATGGATTCGGTCCTTCTGCAGCTCCGAGATCGTAGCGTCGAGCTGCTTGGTCTGCACCTTGGCGTCCGCCCACGCCTTCTTGATGTCCTCGAGCTGGCAGTCGTCCTGGAACGTCTTCCACTCGGGCGCAGTCGCGCCCTCCAGCGACTCCTTGAAAGAGTCGGTGGCCTTCGTCACGCACTCTGTTTTGTTGGCCGTGACAGCGCGAACCGCATCCGAGTGCTCACTCAGCAACGCCTCAGGGGCATGGATCCCTTTGACGCCAGCGGCCTCCGCAGCTTTCTGGTACATGATGGCGACGTCCTCCAACGCCAGCGCGGCGTCGAGCTTGGACCCGAGATCGCCAGTCAAGCCGCGGTATACCTCAAGCGCCTTCCGCATCGAAATGCCCTTGCGGTAGAGGTTGCACTCCAAGGTGATGGCGGCGCTGTCCTCCGCGACATCGCCAAGCACGAGGATGAGATCCAATGCCTTGTCGCACCTGCTCGTCAGGTCATCTCTGCACAACGACAGCAAGCTGGCCACGAGTGGCATGGCCACGCCCCCCTGGAGGTGCAAGCCCTTCGCCTCGGTCACCGCCCTGCGAAACGCCTCCGCTTCATCGAAGAACGCGTCGTCTATCTGGAAGGCGTCTACGCGCAAATTGTCCAGGAGCTTCTGCATGCTAGAGGCGATGGCGTCGGCCATCTCGCCCTCCGCCGCGGCCTTCAAATGGTCGACGATGTTGAATTTGAGCTCGGCCACCTCCGCGTCCAAGGAGAAAGCCAACTCGATGTGCTCGAGCGCATCCGCGAACTTCTTCTTGCACGCCTGGGCGGCGGCGCGGGCGGGCGCAGTTGGCGAACTGGACTCCAGGATGAGCTGGCCGCACTTGAGGGCGCGATGCTGCAAGTCGCGGGCGAAGGCCTCCACGGCGCCACCAGGAAGCTTGCTCGCCCACTTCACCAGGAACTTGCTGCCCTCCGCAAGCGCCACGAAGTGGTCATCATGAAGCTCGAGCGTCTCGAACTCCGCCAGGCGGGCCGCAATGGACTCCATTTCTGGCTTCGCGACGACCGTGTGCTTCTTGGCGTTCATCAGCAGCTCGGCCTTGGAGTTCAGGAGGCTGTTCCCGAGGGCCGCCATCCCGATGCAGGCCTTGACGGTCCTCGTCTCGGTGCTGCTCGCGCCCTGCTGGATGAAGGCGATGTCCTCCACGCATTCTAGGGAATGAGGGCGAGCATGAGGGCGGCAATGGCCCTCATCCCTCTGCCCAGAAGCCCTGGGGGCGGGGGCGGGTGGCATCGAGGGGGGTGGGGGGGGCGGTGACGCGAGGCGGCTGGGGCGACGAACCGTAAGAAGCAAGCGGTGCCCGAACCTTTTGGGACCCCAGGAAACCTGTAATGAGGCACCCGTTCAAAGCCGAACGCGCCCGCAAAATTTCCCGCGTGACCCCATCGACGCCCCGAGAGGCTCCCGCGAAACCCAGCGAAACAGCTAACGTTTCCCAAACTGCCGCCACAGGCTGACCGCCGTATAACCGCATTCGCGTACATTCTGCCACTGGGGCTTCTGCAACCCTGCGGGTCGATCTTGGGGAACTCTTGCGGGTCCCTCGTTGGCAATATCACGCGACCTTCGCGGCGCCTCCGGAATGCTTCGGGTGGTGGGTGAGGGGGGGGGGGCGGGGCGAACCCCAAGACCGAAATCAGAAAAACAACGACATCCTCGAGACACACACACATACCCCGCAACACTTAGCAACACAGCCGTGGATGTGGGCATTCGGGGTGCCTTGGGGAGCGCTGGCCCCCCCAAAAACTGGCATTGGGGCACGCGTGGCGTTCTTGAAACAGCTTTGGCGCCTTGCGCCAAAAACTCTGAACGCACCATGTCACATGTCTCAAGCCTCTGAGGCCCGCCATTCGGCGCATGCCCCCCCCCCCGCCCCGTGAGCCATCGTGCCCCCCCCCCCCCGCCCAGGCTCTCCCCAGGGGCCATCTTGGGAACCTCAAGGAGACCATCGAAGCTCCCAGACGCCCCGATGGCCCCAGAGGGGCCACGAGAAACCTCAGAGACTGCCCAGGTGCGCCCAAAGACGCGCAAGACGGCCCAACGACGGCCCCAAGAGGCCTCCCAAGAAGGCCACAGGAAGGCCACAAGGAGACCTTAAGAGGACACTAGCAAAATCTTCCAGTACCTGGAAAGAGGGCCATGACGCAAGATCCAGGTACTGGAAGGAATAGTGCCCCCCCTTGATGCTCTTGAGGGCTCTCTTGGGGCCCTCATGCACCCCTCCTGGCCAAGGGTTGCGCCAACGTTTCCGAGCCCGCGATCCATGTACGTCTCCTCGTCGGGGAGTACAACATCATCGGAAACAAGGAAGCTGACGCCACGGACTCCTGTCGTGATCGAGCCAATGACGTTGGTAGTGGCGAGCGGGAACGACTCCATCAAATCGCCGTACACTTTGAGAATCCCAATTGTCGCGTCGAAGGTCATCTCCGTGTTCTCGGTGTCCTGCTGCATAGTCGGCACGAGGAACAGCTCCACGAGCTCCGTCTTGAGCAGCTTGGTGTAGTAGGGCTCATCCAGTTCGATGTCCATCAACCTCGGCGCCATCGGGTTGAACATCACCCTCTCCGTTTCTTCACTGGCGGGCAGCATCACATGAGCTAGCTTCTCGGCGATGGCCTGACGCGCCGTGGCGTTGCCAGCGCGGGGCAATTTCTTGAACTCCGCCCTGAGCGCGATCGCAGCCCGAGCCAACATCGAAGCCTGAGTGGCCACTGGCCACTGGAAGCCGGCGCCCATGAATTCCACCGCGGTTTTGTACTCCACGTCTCCTAGGTTCGGGATGCTGTCCACGCGGAGCCTCTTCCAGACCGTCACCTTTTTCAAATGAGCTTGAAGCCGATTCAATTCGATGCGAATGTAGCCAGCGCCAGGATAGGACTCTGCAGCCTCCGTCAGCTTCTTTAGGCGGAGCTCCGCCTGGTGCTCATATACCCTGTAGGGCTCCCCCTCCAAGATGGGCATGGCCCGCAACTTGTCGATCCAGTAGTCGGTCTTATTTTGCTCGCGCTGCTCCTCGTCACCCTCTTCATCACCACAAACCGAACCTCCACCTAGACCTTCCCCGAGCGCCCCCTCGCCACCAGGCGAGGTCTTGCGGGCGTTGCCAGTCGACCCGCCGAAGGCGCTCGCCACGGAGGGGGCCTTGCACAAGGACTTCTTGGCTGGGGTGGAAGGGCCGCCATGGCCGATCAAGGATTTGCGCTTCCTGTCCAGCACGGTGGCCGACGTGCTCCCATCAGCCGCCGTGACGCTCAACTCCTCCTCCTCATGTGCAATGGCCTCTTTCTCGCAGTCGCCTCCCGCAAGCAGGCCTGGCACAGCGCCAGTTGCACTGGGCGCGGCCTGGCCCGCGGTCAGACCGAGGGCCCCGCCCGCGGGCTGCTGGGGGGCGGCTCCGCTAGCGCGCTGGAGCGTCGGCCACGTGAACCTGGACTCCTGGAGGGCTCCAATTGCGCAAGCGTCCGCGCGCCTCCTCTGCATCTCGTTGAAGACCATAGTGCCCTGGCTCTGGAAGACGCGCGCTGCGGAATCCAAGACGACGCGGCTACGGTCGGCTCCGGGTAGCTGCACCAGTCGAGCGGTGGGAAATTGCATCGTGCCAGGGAGTTCTGCCAGATAGTACTCCACTGCCGTATCGCCGCCCTTGAGGCATGGCAACATGAGGTGCTTCGCCTTCTCCTTCCTCGGGTCCACGCCGAATTCCTTCCAGTACTCGGTCTGCGTCAGGAGGACCGCCTCGGGATGCTTGGTCTCCAGGTAGTGCATGCCCTTCTCCTCCACGGTCTCCTTGGCGTACCCGTCAGTCACAACGGCCTGGCCAGCCTCCATCTTGTTCATGTTACTCATGTTCTCGATGCCCTGCTCGACCTGCGCCGAGAAGAACTCGCTGTCCTGGTACAACGTCGCAAACTCGCCCCACTGCACCCAGGCCAAGTTCCGCTGCCAAAACAAGAAGTGAGGGGCGCAGGCGCCCCCGACAGGCTGGTCGCCGTGGCCGCCGCCCGTCTTCTTCATGCGAACGGTCTCGCCCCATTGTCGCTCGCCGTCGGACTTCTCCAAGCACGCCTCGCGTGTCATCACGGCCCCCCACTTCAGGCTCTTGGTATCGTGGACGGGCCTCTCGGCTGGGAGCAGCGCCCGAACCTCCTCAATGTTCTCGTTCTCCTTCCGTTTAGTCACTACTGCAGGGCCTCGGACTCGAGCGCGCCCCTGTTTACCGCCCCGACCCTTTCCTTTCTGCTGCGACGCCTTGCCAGTAGTCACAGCGGTGCACCTGCTGAGGACGCCCAAGCTGGAAGCGATGCTCGGCGGCCCTCTCTTGGGCTGGACATTGCCGCCCCCGCGGCCTGATGCCTCCGGACCGCCCATGAAATGCAATCGCAGCTTCGCTATCAGAACAACCGACGGACAAGGAAATGCACAGACAAACCTGAAGAAGAGCAACAACTGGCACTGTACGGACTGTACGCTGCCCTCCTCACCTCCTTTCCTTGTTCCTCCTCGCCTCCTCTGTATCATGTTCCTAGCCTCTACTTCTCCTCGCCTCCTCCGTTTCCCTTTACCTCCTGGCGTTGTTGTCGCCGCCCCCGTCGTCGTCCCCTGTCGCCCCCCGTCTTCCGCTGCCTCCTCTTCGCCCTCGGCCTCTTCGTGCTCTTCATCGGTGGGGCCCCCCAGTCCGCGCGAGGCTGTGCGGGGTGGAAATCCCTCGAGGACCTAACTCAACTGAGGGCATTAAAGCAGGGCCCCCAGAAGAGACCACAGCCAGCCGCGCAGGCGGAGGAGTTTCGAGTTTCGGCCTTCATCCCTGGCCAGCAACCAGGCGCACAGGCGCCAGAAAATCAGACATCAGAGGGTTGCGATGCGAGGGCGGGAGGGGGTCAGGAGGTCAGGGAGAGGAGGTGGAAGGATGAGGCAGAGAACGAGGGGGCGAGGATGACAAGGGCGCGGACGAGGGGAATGATACCGAGGACTATGGGCACTCATGCCAGCGAGGAGCCCATCAACGCATCACGTGTAAAAACGCACAGAAGTTACGGAGTCGATGCAATGCCAGGACACCCTAAATACCCAATGATGGCCTCATAAGGTGGATCGGCGGAGCGGATGCCGAGAGGCATCAAGGTATACGAGGCAACAGGGGCGATAGCCAAAGCATGAGAAGGGTGCACGACCAGAGCTCTCCCAACACTCAGGGCGGTCGGTCGCGAGCGCCCCGCTCGCCGCCGATGCAACGGTTGACAAACCTAAGAATAGGCGCCCCAGTCTTTTGGACAAGCAGACCCGTTGAGGAGCCCTCTAACACCCCTTGAAGACCCCACGCGAGCCCATGAGGATCCGCGCGGCCCCACAAGACACCGCGAGGGACCCGATAAGAGCCCATTGATGGACCCCAGACCCAGCGTAGGACCCAGAAGAAGACCCCATGCGGACCCCATGAGACCCCATAATGTGGATCGGCGGAGCGGGCACCGAGAGGCGCCAAGGTACGTGGCGACGGCGAAGAGAGGCTGAGGAAGAGGAGGCCTCGTGACCAGACGAGAGCCCTAAACTCCTCGGGGCGGTCTGCCGCGAGCTCTGCGCTCCACGTCGGTGCCCGAGCTGAACTATTTCAGAGTCGACGCCGCAGCGCATTGGAGAGGCAGCAGAATGAAGAGGGAGGAACGTGGGATATGCAAGAGCACGAAGGGACTGCGGGCGAGGCGGGCGAAGGAGTTGCGGAAAGAAGCGCTGCGTGCACCCACTGGCGGGCTCAGCCCGCTGGCCACGGCCCTACTCCAAGCCAGCAGAAGCCGCGTGAAGGCCAGCTGCAACCTGAATCAACTTCTCATGGTGCATGTTGCTCTTGGCCACGTCGGCCACGATCGTAGCCGAGCACTCCTTCTCGACCTTGGCGATGGCGGCCAGGGCAACGTTGAGCCTATGCTGCAGCCACATCTTCTGTTTCTTGAGCATTTTGTTCTGCCTCCAGATGATGAGAACCCTGCGCCGACTCGCCAGCGGCATCATTGAGATGAACCTGGGGGGAGCTCGCTTTGGAGGCATCTTGGGACTTGGGACTGCTGGCCACCGCGGGCTCAATATTCAAGAACTCTCACGGTGGGAACCTCGGAGCAAAAAACAGCCATGGGGATGAGTACGGAGGACCGAGGATGAATCATGCCGTGAATGATCACACTGTTGACCAACATGATGGTGACAACGATGGCGGCTATGTTTGCACGCTTGGGAGATGGCCCCCGAGGCCCCCTACGGGCTCTCCATGGGCCCCAAGGGCGACCGCACTGGATGCCTAGGGCCCCCTAAGGCTCTACATGGTTCTCTAAACGGCAATGGGAATGACGACGGGGGATGGCACTGAGGCCCCCATTGGGCCCCCCATGGCGTTGTCGCCCCCCCCGCCACTGCTCTCTGATGCCCTCTAAGGCTCTGGCCCTCTAACGTTTTACTTGGCAGTCTACGGCTCTGTGGAGCCCTCCAAGGTTTTGCAGCTTTGCAAGGCTCTGTCGGGCTCCCCAGTGCCCTCTCAGGCTATACGTATGCGTGTCTAAGGCTCTCTAGGGTTCTCATATGACCTCTATGGTTCCCAAAGGCTGTAGTATAAGGCCCCACCAGCCAGGTCTTTCCAAATGTCTTATTCGAGCTGTCTGTCTATTGTGCTCAACGCCACGTCGCCCCCCTCCCTCCCCCTTCCTCTCCCTCCCCCCCCCTCCCTCCACCCCACCAGGCTTTCTAAGACTGTCTGAGGCTTTCCAAAGTTAACCTACGTTCCCTATTACGCTATAGGGGTATCCAAAGCCCCCCGCCCCCTAGAGACCGCAATGGCTTCCTAATGTTGTCCAGGGCTCTCTCTAGGGCTCTCCAAGGCTCCCCAGGGCCCGCCACGGCTTCCCCAAACTCTTTACCTTTAGAACCCCCTTCGACACCCCCCCCCACCCCAATGGTTTCTGAGGCGCTTCAAAAAGCTATGTAGGGTTTCCGAAATCACCCGAATGACCCCCGATGCCCTCTAGAGCCTTCTGCTGCCTTCTGAGTTTCTCTGGTGCCCCGTATGGTTCTGCACGGTTCCCTGGGGCTTCCCCAGGCCGTCCATGGCTCCCTGTGGCTCTCTATGGAGTAGCCAAGACTCTCCCTGTGAGGCTTTCCGGTGGATGCTAGGACTCTCTAGGTTCCCCCAAAACTCTCTAGGGTTCTCTCTATAAGGATCTCTGGAGCTATATAAGGCCCCCTGTGCGTCTCGAAAGCGATATTGCGTTCTCGGCTCGCCAATGCGTTCGGTGGCTCTGTCAAGCTCTCTATGGCGCCCCAGGGCTATCGCATAGTTTCTAATGACCCGCATAGTTGCCCGAGGCTCGCTAGAGCCCTCCAATATTTTATAAGGGTCTCCAGGGCTCTCACAAGGCACCTGGTGCCCACCAGGATTTTCCAAAGCTATATCGGGTCCTCAACGGCTCTCTAGGGCTCTCGAAGGTTCCATAGGGCTTTCTGGCTCTCAATTGTTTTCCAAAGAATTGCAGGGCTCCGTGGAGTTCTCCTTGGCCCCTGAGGCGGCCTAGTGATCTCTAGGGTTATCCGATGCGTCCTAGAGCGTCGGTGCTCTCTTGGGCTGCCCAATGCTGACCAGTGACATCTACCCCCCCCCCCCCTTTCCCCACCCAATGACCCCGATGATTCCCCCGGGTGCCCTAAGGCTCCTAGGCTGCAAAAAGCTCCCCAGTGTTATCCTAGGCCCTCCGTGGCCCTCCAAAACCTGCTTAGGTTGTTTAGGGGGCCCTGGAGCCCCAAGCAACTCCATGATGATATACATGGTTTTCCCCAACTCCCGATGGCCCTCCCGCGCGATCCAAAACATTACATGGCCCCCCCCTGGGCCCCCTGGGGCACGTGTGATGTTCTTCAAGGCTCCATTAAGCGTTCTGGTGCTCTCCATGGGCCATCTAGGGCCCACCCTAGGGCTCTCTGAGGCAACGTAGTCGGGCCCAGTGTCGCGAAGGCCCTCTTGGGCTGCCCAAAATTCCTACACGCTCTCATTCTCCCTCTATATATATATATATGTATGTACATCTCTCCCCCTCTCCCTACCTCTCTCTCTCTCTCTGTATCTCCCTCTGGTGCTCTCTGAGGCCATCGAGCGCCCTGTAGAACCCCCTGGGGGTCACCAGGCCCCCCAGTATATCTACCAGGCTTGCTAAAGCTCATTGAAAGCTTCTACCACATATGTGGCATTCCCCGCGGTGCTTCGAAGGCCCAGGGCTCTCCAGGACTCTATAAGTAGCACATGTGCTGTCCCATTGCTGTCTGGGGCCCCAACAACATCATATTGCTCTCTAAGGGCCCCCCAGTGCTCTATGGACAACCCAAGGATCTCGATAGGTCTGCAAAGCCCCATGGGGATCTCCAAGACCCTCTAGGGCACTCTAAAGCTGTCTAGGGCTTCGAATGACGTAGCGAGGCCCTCTAGGGCTGGGCTCTACCACCCCCCCACCCCTAACCATCCACCCAATCGCCCCCCCCCCTTCCGCGCCACCCCGCCCAACTCCGCACATGCGCGCACGCGCGCGCGCGCAACGCCGCCACACCCGCCGCCATTACTCCCCCGCTCCCCGACACCTCCCCCCCCCCCCACACACACTCCGCCACGCACTGCGCGCCCACCCGCCCACCCCATCCCCCCTGGGCACGCAGTGACCCTTCTGGCTCCTCCACGGACCCCGAGGGCAACCTCGGGAAAACCCGATGGGGCCCTTCGGAGGGCCAGAAAAAACACATTTGGGCGCCTTGGACAGCAACCCTAGGAATCCGTCGGCGGACCTCTCGGCGGACCCCCAGGAAAACCCAGGACACCCTGCTGACTCCTGGGCGGGTGTTGAGGGGGGCGGGGAAGAACTCAAGGCTCTGTCGGCCGACCGCGATGGAAACCCAAGGGTGGTGGGGGAGCTTGGAAACGCACGGCCGGCCTTGAATGGAAACCTCGGTGCCCTTCTGCGGATTCCGAAGGAGGGAAGGGGGGGGGGGGCCTCGGCGCCCTTCGGGCACCTTTGCGGGCCAGGCGGTAACCAGACGGATCCCCCAGCAGATCCCTATGCGGGCCCTGAAGGAAGCCCGAGGGTTTCAGGCCCGCCAATTGACTCCTTAGGGAACCTCGAAGGACCCGACGGAATGTTCGGGCAGGCCCCTAGGGTGCCCCTGGCGATCCCGCGGCCGATCCCTCGGCGGCCCCCCGCGGAGCCCCTGCTGGTGCCCTTTCGGCTGATCACTCGGCGGGCCCTTAGGGGGGGCGTCAGGCGCCGCCTGCCTCCACAGCTGCCATGGCTGATGTCGTGGTGAACACCAGGTGGGCCCTCGGGGCCCTTCGGCTGGCCCCAAAGGAACCCTTGGTGCTCTGGGGCCCTGGGGGCCCTGAGCGGGCGCAGGGGGGAACCCTTGGGATCCATCGGCGGGCCCCTGGGCGGACCCATGGGACAACCCAAGGTGCCTCTCGGGCCCCTTAGCGGGTCCGCAGGCGAACCTCAGGTGACCTCTCGATCGGTTCTGTCTGCAGGCACCAGGGGCGCCCTCGGAAGCTTGGGGGCGCCCGATGGACCCAGAGCCCAGGCAGTCACAGCAGGTGGCCTTCGGCTGAGCCTCAGGGGGGGGGGGGGGGGGGGGGGCGGGGGAAGCGCGAAGGGGGGGGGGGTCGGAATCCGAATGCGTTTGTTTCGCGCCCTGGGCAGATTGAAGAAAATGAAACAACTTGTTTGGCGCATCATGGTGGATGGGAACATCAAAATGAAAAACGTTTGGCGCATCCTGGGTAGATTATCCAAGTGCAAAGCGTTTTGCGCATCCTGGGTAGATTGGCAAAATTGAGCACTGCTTGTGCTCGCGCGGGGGGGGGGGTGGGGGGTGAAGGTGCGGCGGTGAGGGGGAGGGGGGGGGGGGGGGAAGGTGGTCAGCGTTCGCATGTGTGGTTCAAAACGTGGCCCCGAGGTGTCGGCGATGCGGACGCGTCCCGTCGTCTCTGGAAAAGGGTGTCAGCTAAAATCAGGGTGTGCGTCCTGTGCAAATTAAGGTATCAAAAAGGTATCAAAAAGGTATGCAGGTGAAACCGTGGGTGTCAAAAAGGTATCGACGCGTGAAAAGGGCGTCAAAAGGGCGTCAGCGATGCGCGTGTGGTGCCGCGCATGATGGCCTTCAGGCATGCGCGAACATGCGCGCGCGTCGCCACGCTATGGCGCCATGTCGCGTGCGAAGGTAACGAGAGGCTGGCGGCTCGGCCGTTTTCGGAAGCTCGTGCGAGGCTTGGGCGCTCGGGTAATCCACGGCGGCCTGTCAGCGGGCACCTCTTGAGCGGGCAAGCGTCGGCGCTGAGGCGTGGTCGCGCCTGCGCGCGCTGAACGGACGTGCTCATCGAGCGGCGACGTCGAACCCAGGTGCGTATCTGTCTCTGCATTGCAGCATCTCGCCGCCCAAGATGGCGCGCTTAGCCTGCTCGACGGGCCCCTCGCAGGGGCTGCTCGGCCGCGGGCACGCCGAGAGCCATGCTCGCTCACGGCGGGAAACCCTGCGGCACAGGGCGCTCGGAAGCCCGCGGGAAGCCTAGGCGCTCTGGAAACCAACGACGCCTTGCCAGCGGACACCGCTTGAGCGGGCGCGCGTCGGTGCTGGGCCGCGCCTGCGCGCGATGAACGGAAGGGCACCTCGAAAGGCGACGTCGAACCCAGCGGCGCTGCTGTCCCCACATTGCGGTCGCAAGCCGAGCAATATGGCGCGCTCGGTCTGCTCGACGAGCTCCTGCAGGAGCTGCTCGGCCGTGGGCCTGCCGAGCGCCATGCTGGCGGCGGTGAGCTCGGTTGCTCGGGGCGCTCAGACCCGCCCTGCAGTCTGAAAGTCGCGCCGACGGCGGTTGCGTCGGCGCCGCTCTATGTTCGCGCCGATGGCGGCTGCTTCGGCGCATGCAATCACTTCGGCGGGTGCGAACCGAACGGCGAAACCCAACGCCGACGTTGTACGCGGTCGCCATGTACAACGGAACGCGGCAACGCGCCGCGCCATGCAAGCGTCGCCGCGACGGCGCGATCCTCGCAGCGAGGAGATGACAGACCGACCGACACCCTCGCGCGTTCTCCCTGCCCTTCGAAGTTCGCGCCAATGGCAGCTGCGTCGGCGCCCCCGCCGTTCGAAGTTCGCGCTGACGGCGGCTGCGTCGACGCATGCACTCGCTTCAGCGAGGGCAATCCCAGCGGCGACATGCACACCCGACGCCCCATGCGGTAGCAATGCGCAACGGAACGCGGCAGCGCCTGGCGATTCGCGCGCGCTCAACCGCGGGCGCGCTGCCGATTCCCGCCCCGACGCGCGCGCGACTGCTGGTTCGCACTGAGCAATGCAATGTGGACGCCCCCCATTGATAGGCGGTTGGGGCTGGGGGGGCAGACGCCATAAACCCAAAGAGGCTTCACTTCGGATGGTCTGGTGCGGGGGCGCAGGGTTCGGAGCGCGCGCGGCCTTGACAGCGGTCCACCCAACCACGCTTGATGACGGGGAAGTCGTAACCAGTGCGCGCTTTCTCCAATGCAGAGTTCCAGACGGCGTCGTAAAAGTCTTCGGCCGCGATGGAGCGCATTTGGGGTGCCCTTGGCCCCGCTGAGGGAATCTTGGAGCCGCGCAAGGCCATCCTCGAAGCTTTGCGAATGCCGCCTCTAGCGCTGCCTTGTAGCTCCCTTTCGGAATATCGGAGGCGTGAGCCATCATTGCGCACCCGAACATTGTCGGGCCTGTGTTCGAGTGCCCCCGTAGCCCCCAGCTGCCCTGCCACCCGCTGCCCCTGGCAATTCTTGAATTGAGGAGCGCATCGCCTGTTCGAAAGGTGGCGGCGTCGCTCTTCCCGCCAGGCCACCGCCTTTGAACCCTTCGCCCTCCTTGGGAGGGGGGGGGGGGGAGGGGGCCCAGGGCCAGATGACGTGTTGGGGCGGCTATTGGTGACGTCTTGGGCCGCAGTTGGGGGCTGGGCTTTGTGCTGGTGGTTTCGATGGGCTTTCGGTGCAGTTGTAGTGCCTTCTTGGGCGTCCCCAGAGAGCCTCTAAATGGCTTCGGGCGCTTCCTGGGGGGCCCTCAGGGGCCACCCTCGCGGGCGCGAAGTGCGCTTGTAATGGGGGGGCGGTGATGAGGGGGGGGCGCTGGAGGCCGCCAGCGGGCAGCTTGGAACCTGCTCGGGCGCCTCTGGAGGCCGTGCAAGCCGAACGCGCGCATATGTTAAGCATATGCGCTTCCTTGCACATGGATTGTGCAAGGGCGTTGTTTCTTGGGCCCCTGTGTGATCACCACTCGGGAGCTTCTTTGGGCGTCTGGATGCCATCTTGGGCGCCATGGAACCACCGTCATTCGGCGACCCTGGTGCCTCTGGAACCCCATTGCGGTCTTATTGGGAGCCCCTAGGGGGCTGTCTTGGGACACCAGAGCGAACCCAAGAACAACGTGTACATTTGCCGGGAACGGGAAACACGTTAAGCTGCTAATCAGCGTTGGCGCCCTTGATTCTTGAGGACCTCTTGGGGCCAACTTAGGGGAATAGTGGGCCCCAGACCGCCCCCGTGGAACTCTCTTGGGCCACGTTGGCAAGGCCTCACTGCGCCCCCCCCCCCCCCCCGAGATTCGGTCTCTTTACAACCAGAACAACCACTTTACAACCAGATGGGTTACTTTACAACCAACATAGGATTGGAAAGTATGGTTTTTCATCGAGAACGTCCACTTTGCAACCAGAACGGCCCACTTTACAACCAGAACGGACCACTTTACAACCAGAACGGGCCACTTTACAACCAGAACGGACCACTTTACAACCAGCTCAGAGTGGCCGTGCGTGTTTGGGCGTTCCGCAAAGTGCTGCAGAGCAGGTGGGCGCTCTGAAAAATGCCCCAGAGCAAGTGGGCGCTCTGAAAAATGCTCCAGAGCAAGTGGGCGCTCTCAAAAGTGCTCCAGGGCGCGCGGACGCTCTGAAAAGTGATACAGGGCACGTGGGCGCTCTGGAGCCCGAGCGCCTGAACTCTCTGCGCAGGCCCCAGCGATGCCTCTGAGCCCGAGGACCTGGACGCCCTGTGCAGGCCCCAGCGGTGCCTCTGAGCCCGAGGACCTGGACGCTCCGCGCAGGCCCCAGCGATGCCTCTGAGCCCGAGCGCCTGGACGCTCTGAGCAGGCCCCAGCGATGCCTCTGAGCCCGAGCGCCTGGACGCTCTGGCGCTCTGAGCCCAGCAGACTAAGACAGGGCTTGCTAGCAGGGGCCAAGCGGCCTCAACAAGGGCCCCGTGCTCGCACGGGAATAAGGCGACAGCGTACGTAGGAAGGCTCAGGGCGACGCGCTGCCCATTTTAGGGGTCACTCACAGGAAGCGAGCCCAGTGGCCTCCACAAGGGCCCAGCGCTCCAGGGAACTAGGCCATTGGCACCGCGGGTCTCTTGGGCCACGTTGGCCCCTGAAGCCCCACGGTGTTCTGCAAGGGGCTAAGTGCGCCAGCTCCAGTTGGCCCCCTGCTGCTCCTCGTCTTCGAAGATCGAGGTTCAACGTTCCGAACAAATGCAACTATTTCGAAGATCGTTTCTTCCAGCGTCAGCCACAGTGCCAGCGCAGCAACGCAGGTATCCTGCTCGGGCAGCAGCCTCAGCCACCGTGCCAGCGCAGCAGCTTGAGCCACCGCGACAGCGCATCACCGCCACCTCTGTGCCTGCTACCACCACACTTACCGCTGCAGCCCCGCTACCTCCACAATTCCGACTGACCCCCCGCTACTACCGCAAATCCCATTGCAGCCCAGCTACCACCACAGTTCCCACCGTTGCTTGGCGACCACCACAGTTGCCACCGCAGCTTCCCAACGCCATGCAGTTCCCATTGTAGCCCCCGCTACCACCACATCTTCCACTACAGCTTCCCACTGCCATGCAGCTCCAGTCTTGGACGGGATCATGGTTTATTCGTATGTCCTGCGCGACTAGCCTTCGCCCGTCAGAAAAAAGGTCAGAGCAAGCAATGGCAGAACTGACCGACAGAGCTTAGAGAGCAGGTCAAAACTCGAATCCGCCCACCAGCACGCAACATGCCATAGCGCACCAGGTCGCCGCATCGCCAACTCGTGCGCAGTGCTTCTTCGTGCGCGATGGGCAACTTTACAACCAACATGCTTCAAAGAACCCAAAGCCACCCTTGCGCTTGCCCACGGAGATTTCAGGGAAAGGCACGCGCGCATTCAATATGTGCGTTTACTTGCCTGGTTGTAAAGTGCCCTTCCTGGTTGTAAAGTGCCCTTCTCGGATTTTGTAAGCTGGTTGTAAAGTGACCCATCTGGTTGTAAAGTTGTAAAGTGCCCTTCTGGTTGTCTGGTTGTAAAGTGACCCACGCTTCTGGTTGTAAGTGACCCACGCGCCCCCCCCCCCCCCCCCCCCCCACCCCCCCCCCTCCCCACCCCCCCCCCCCCCCCCACCCTCCCCCCCCCCCCCCCCCCCCCCCCCCCACCCCCCCTCCTCCCCTTCCTCACCCCCCCCCCCTCCTCCTCGTAGCCCCTCGTGGGTCCGAGGCGGCGTGCCAGGTCGGGGGCGGGGGGAGAAACGGAGGAAAAGGAGGATAATGGGCCAGGAGCAGGAGCAGGAGGGGGAGCAGGAGCAGGAGGAACGACACCTGAATCCCCCTCTTCTGGGCAGAAGGAGGAAGAGGAAGAGGAGGAGGAGGAGGAGGAGGAGAGAAAAGGAGGAGGAGGAGGAGGGGGGGGAGGAGGAGAAGGAGGAAGAGGAGCAGGATGAAGATGATGAGGACCGATGGGGGGCCTGTCCGATCAAGACGCAACAGCAGTCTTGGCAAACCCACGTGCCAGTGGTGCTGCGGCGGATGCACCATGGGCGCCAAACGCCTCCTCTTGCTCCTCCTCCTCCTCCTCCTCCTCCTCCTCCTCCTCTCCCCATCCCCTTCCTGCGTCGAGTGGCGCGAGTCCGAGAGGGGCGAAGGGGGCGGGGAGGGGCGCGAGTAGGGCGGAGGAATGAGGACTGGGCACACAGGAAGGGGCAGGGCTAAAGGTTCGGAGGAAGAGGAGGGGGAGGAGGAGAAGGAGGAGGAGGAGGAGAAGGGGGGAGAGGAGGAGGGCATTTGTGCGCAGTATCTAAGGGCCAACTCACAAACCATCAGGCTCGATGTCTTCGCCATCGCTCCTGACACGTTCTTTCGCACAGAGACGCTTGACGTCTGGGTGGTCAATGCAACGAACGCGGATGTCGCGGCGAATATCTTTACATATCATCTTATCGAGCTCATCTGCTCGGGCAACGTGGGCTCCGTGGGTGGGCCATTTGACTAGATCATCTGAGTGCAGCCAAGCCATAATCAAACCTATGGGCCGACCAGTGCTCTTGAAACCATAATTCGCAGTCCGAGTCAGAGCACATTTACCATGGCCCTTCAATCTACATCTGGCCTCAAATTTACTGCCGAACCTATGCCGCGTGATTTTCCCGCTCGGGAGATTCAACGCTATGACATCCGCATCAGGCGGATCGAGGTCGGGAGGCGGGCCGGCCGGCGGAGGAGGAGGGGGCGGGGGGGGTGGCGCAGGCCCGTGATGCACGGGCGGCGCAGGCGGGGGCGGCGCGGGAGCGGGCTCCGCGAAGCCTGCCTCGGCCTCGGCCTCGGCCTCGCCCGCGCCGTCCACGCCGAGCGCCTCGGCGAGCTCCTCCCCCTCCTCCTCCATGGCGTCGACGTCGCCGACCACCAGGGGCATCGCCTGGGCAGGCAATGCCGACAGATGCGCCCTCATCCCCGTCCTTCTTTGCCGACGGATCTCCCACGTGGGACGTAGCCCTGCTCCTCCTCCTCCTCCCCCCCCTCTCCCCTTTGGTTATTCGAGCATGGGCCGCTGGTTCCCTGGGCCCAGCAGCAAGCCCCCAGGGGGCGCCGGGAAGCTCCGAGAGGCCCCCCCCCCCCCCAGGGGGCCCGATGGGGCCCCAACGAGGTCGCGCAAAGGACCCACGAGAGCCCCCAAGGGTGCCCCAAGAGAGAGCGGGGAGGAGCGCGAGAGGGAGGGGGAGGAGGCGGACGAGGATGTAGGAGGAGAAAGGGAGACGAGGGAGAGGAGGAGGGCTAGGAAGAGGACGAGGAGGAGGAGGAGGCGGACGATGATGGAGGAAGAAAAGGGGGACGAATGGAGAGGAGGGGGAGGAAGAGGAGGATGATGAGGAGGAGGCCGAGGGCTGAGGATAATGACGAGGAGGATGAGGGGGAGGAGGAGGAGGAGGAGAAGGAGGAGGAAGAGGAGGAGGAGGGGGAGGAGGAGTAGGAGGAAGAGCACGAGGATGAGGAAAAGGACGAGGAGGGGGAGGCGGACAAGGATGGCGGAGGAAAAGGACGACGAGGGAGAGGAGGAATAGGAGGAAGAGGAGGAGGAGGAGGCGGACGATGATGGAGGAAGACTGGGGTAGCAAGGCCCGTGCACTGCTCAAATTGCTTAGACTGGGCTGGGCAGTAGCAATTACA
Organism: Prorocentrum cordatum; assembly: GCA_963575745.1. Lineage (NCBI taxonomy): Eukaryota > Dinophyceae > Prorocentrales > Prorocentraceae > Prorocentrum > Prorocentrum cordatum. The sequence goes on from CAUYUJ010015440.1 coordinate 267,644, forward strand.
AGTAGCAATACTTCGGACTGCACTGCTCTGCATTACAAGTAGCACTTACAAGTAGCAATACAGTCATGACTACTTAGACTCAAAGTGCACTGCTCAAATTGCTTAGACTGGGCTTAATATGCTTAAATGATGAGTCCCTGCAACGCAGGGCCTCGCATTGCAGTACATTGAGTAGAGCCCGTTTTAGGAAGCACGCGCGTACTTATTGGTGGCGCATCGCGTATCCCCGCCAGCTCATCCAGAGAAGATGCCCAGGCAAGTTTCCTCGGCCTTTGACATGCAGCAACACGCAGTGTAGCAGCCTGCGGCCCAACAAAGTGGGCCGTCGCGGGGGCCTCCCGAGGGCTTCTCAGGGGTTCGCAGGGGGCCGAAGGGCTCCACGAAGGGCCCAGGAGGGCCCCGAAGGAGGGCGCCCAAGAGGCCCGATGTAAGCCCCACAAGGCCCCGAGACCGTTCCATGATCATGAAGGCGTCGCGGGGCCGTCTTGCGGCCGTCATGGGGCCGCCTTGGGATATTATCAGTGTCTTGTTGAAGCCCCAAGACTGGCCGCGGTCGGCCCGATCTTCAGATCAAGTAAACCTCCCCGATGCAGGGCCGCAACGTGCTCAAGAGACGGCAATCCTCCTCCTCCTCCCCCTCCGCATACGCATCCGCGCCAATGTGACTCCTCGTCCTCCCTCTGATCCCCCCCCCCCCCCCCCCCCCCCCTCGGGAAGGAGGGGGGAGAGGGGGGGGGGAGAGGGGGAGGAGGAGGGGGGGAGGAGGAGAAAGGAGGATGAGAAGGAGGAGGAGGAGGCGAGGAGGAGGAGAAGAAGGTGGAGGGGAGGAGGAGGAGTCACCTCGATGGCATCGATCGCTCCGCCGACCATGTCGTCGAGCAGGTCGGCGCCGTGGTGGTCCTCGAGCTCGTCGGCGCCGATGCCCCAGTCGAGCGCCACGTCGGCGGCCGCCTCCACCACGAACGCCTCTGGGGGGGCACCAGCATGAGCAGCAGCGCCACCTCCTGGAACCGCACCGCCGCCGCCAGCATCATCGGCGCCGTCTGCGTCGGCAGCGTCCTCGATCGCCAGCGGCGCATCTGGCGCGGGGAGCGCCTTGGGTCGCGGGCGCTCCTTGCCACCCCCGCCGCCGCCACCTCCGCCGCTGCCTCCTCCAGGAGGTCTCCGCCTGGCCTTCGTCACGTCGCGAAGCTGGCCGCCAAAGAGTGGGAGTGCCCGAACAGTGCGAATATCGAAGCCCCCAGTAGGCCTCATGCGCATGTCCAGCTCGTAGAACCTGCATCTCCAAACGTTGGCCCCCCAGCCTCTGCATTCTTGGAAGGCCTCCCAGTGGTGGTACCACTCACCAACAGACTGCAACTCAACGGCACCTGCATGATAGATGCCGTCCCAAACCATGTCCTGGATCGTCAGCTCGAACGGCGATATGTTCAAGAATGAGACGTGCCAGAACTGCTCATCGACAGGTGGGTCGGCGGGGCCCTGGCCAAGACGATGTGCTTGGAGGTAGATGAACACCAAAGACTCCTGAAGTTTCTTGAACTGCGGAGACCCTCGCTTGAAGTTCGTCTTTATGACTGCCTCCATAGCACGGCCAAAAACACTGAGACGGACACCCTCGACTGAGCATAAGCACACACCAGCTTTCCAACACTGCGATGAACTGTCGGCGGCGTTGGTGATAACAGGGCGCGTGTCGTGGAGAACTGCAGCGTGTTTGCCGACCCACCAATCGCTGAGAGCGCGCCCGGAATTCGTGGAGCCTACGTGCTTCTTCGCAAAGGCGACGAGCTGATGGGCCACTGTCGATGCGTCGGGCTCGAAGCGGAACGTCTGCATGACCACGGACGGCCTCCTGAACATGGAACCGAAGCGAGTTTATGATGAAAGCGAAGGGGGCATCAACGCCTCACGCTCCGCGTCGGTGAACCGCGCGTGGTAAGCTTGCAAGGCCGATGTCTCCAGCTCCTCGAGGCGTGCTCGATCTTTCTCGAATGCGACGCAGTGTGCACGAACAAGGCGCATGACGTCGTCAAGGGAAAGGTTCATACTGAACACATCGTCGCTGAGAAATGGGCGCTCCACTGAATCCATGGACATGCGCATCCCGCGACTCAAGGCCTGGTCCTGGGCGGCCCTCGTAGCAACCTCGACTTCAGAAACCCTCGGTGCGATGCTAGAAGATTTGCCAGATTGTTTTCTCGAGGCTGCCGTGCTCTCGCTGACACGTCGGCAATATCCGAGCTCCTCCGCGGACATGGAGTGGTACCTAGCAGCTAGCTCCCGAAAATCTGGGCGCCCCTGGCCCTTCCGCCCAGCAGTCTCAAGTGCGACGAAAACTCTCCACAGCCCAGGTGCTCGCACTTTCCCAGCGCGCCCCAACTCGCAGCTCAAATCTGGGTCGGACGCATGCTCGGCAGAGGCGCGGCGCAAGAAGTCTGAGCTGAAGGGGGGGCCTGTGCGCCGGTTGTCCGCGGCGCGGCGCCGATGCCGCTGGGCAACCCACCTGCTAGCCAAACTCTCAAGCTCGATGAACTTCGCCTGGGTCCTGACCAGGAGCCTCCTCAGAGATGCGTGTCTGCACTCGATGTCTGCGATCGTGATCCGTACCATTTGCGCCAAAAGTAACAGGACGCAGCGCACGCGCGGGTCGTCGAGGGAGTACTTCTGACAGAAGTCCTGCGTGAAAGAATCCCTGGAACACGCAGCCTCTCGCTGCGTGGAATTTGCCAGATCTGGGTTCTTAACCAACAAGAACAGCCTGAAGGGGAACCTGTCGTGGATGAACTGCAGCCTGGCGTGGGCGAGGCCACCGGCCCGACTGCGCGCCCGAAATGCTGACCCCACGAACTTCGCCCTGAAATCGGTCTCTGGGATGAGAGACCACAGGCTGGGCTGATGCAGGAGGCCGCGGATGCCAACCAAAGCCTCCCCTTCCAAAGAACATTATGCAGCAATCGTCAATGGGTAGCTCCTGGCAACATGACCATGACCATCGCCTTCCTCCGTCGCCTTCGCCTCGCGCGCCGCCTCGCGCCGTTCGTATTCAGGTGATCCGATGTACACGCACCTCCTCTGGAGGCGCTGAAGCGGGACCAAGAGGTTCCGCATGATTACAGGATTCGTGAAAGGATCGGTCTCCAGCCACTGAATGCCTTTTGCCCTGTGGAACTCGTTGACTTGCGGAGCCGTCAGCCCAGGCGGCGCCCAGTGCTGCTGATCAGGATCAGGCTGATGAGGCGCCCCAACTTCGGCAGCGCCGCCTTCGAATGGTAGCAGAACGCCGCCGTGATCATGGCGCGCTGCAGCTCGGGGGGGAAGCCCTAAAATCAGATCCGCGACGAGCGCAAAAAGAAGTGGAGGAGGGAGGGTGGAGGAGGGGTTAAATGGTGATGAGAAGAACAAGAAGGACGGAGGATGAGGGGGAGCAGCGAGGGGGGGGGATGCGCGGGCGGCGGTGGGAGCGGGCCCAAGTCGCATGCGGGAGGGCAGGGGGGGGGGTGAAGGGGGCGGCGGAGACGGAGACGAGGGCGATGAAAATGGCGAGCGGAGGAGGGAATGCGAGGACGGATAGGGCGAGAGAGTGGAGGAGGGGAGGGGTGGGGGAGGAGCCTTTACTCGGCGCTGCCCCCGCGAATCTGACTGCTCCCCCCCCAAGTGCGATCCCTTCACCTTGCCCACGGAGCGGCAGAAGTGCTCGAAGGTCGGCCTCAAGAGGCCATGGCACGCATCGATCAGCGTCGGCTGCGAAATGGCGGCCTCGCCACCGAGCCACCGATTCCGAGGGTACTTGGCAAACTTGTGCCACGAGATCCCTTGCACCAGCGAGTGGGCGACCTCCTTGGCGAGCACCGCCTTCGACGGGAGCTCGCCCACGAGGCCCGTCAGGCACACCTCCACTACGTCGCGCTTCCTCCAATCACCGAGCGGCATGCTCCTAAGCAACGCTTGCTGCTGCAGCTTTGATGCCTTGGAAAAGCCGACGGTCAAGGCATGTATGCAGCGGAGGCGGTGGCGCTCAGCATCGGCGCTTGGACGGCCTCGCAAGGGTGGCCACGCAAGTCTCTCTATAATGACTGCTCTCAGAGACGCACGGAACTTGTCCATCATGCCAGCCAACTCCACGGCCAGCGAAACGTGCAACGCTCCACTCACATCGAAAGTAAAGAGATCCATCACCCTAGTGTGAATCGTGCCCACGCTGCGTGCCTCGCAACCGATGACCAAAGATAACCATTCCAAATCTGCCTTGATGGACCGCTCTGCCTTGAGGTTGGCAGCGTAGTGGTCGACGCTGACCACGCGGGCCTTCACCGTGAACCGCTTCGCGCCCAATGAGGCGCCAGACCGAGACAAAGCCAGATGCTTGAGCACTTCGGCCGTCGTTCTGTCGCACGTCTGCAAAGACGCGATGGCGTCGCCGACGATGGAGAAATACTGGTCGCCCCCGCCAGCGTGCGTGGCCAACTTACTCACGACCATGCCGAACCCGACACTGGCCTGCACAATCTTGGCCCTGCCACTGACCTTCAAAGAACGGCGGCCCGTGGATAACGCCTTCACCAACACGGCCGGGGGACACGCCACCTCCATGCCAGAGTCTCTCGCGAGGTCATCAGCTTCCGAGGGCTTGCTGACTGTCACGGGCATCGTTGACTCATCATACCGATCGTACCCTGCGTAAAAAACTAATTCGCATTTGTCAGACTGGAGGCTCGCGATCCTCTCTTCGAGAGATTTCCTGGCCATCAGATCTGAAAGAAGTAATGCGGCGCCCAGCGGCCTCGTGTCATTGCACAGCTGGTAGCGGTCCACATCCCAGGCCTCTGCGCGAGCCACAATGGATTGATGTTGGCCAGAACCACCGAACAAATCAAACGCCACTGCACTCAAGCCCTCATGAAGGTCAACGCTGCGCAGCATGGCACCGTCCAGAACCTTGCAACCGTGAACGAGCATGGGCGAGGGCACAAACGGCACCCTGGGAACATGCCCTGCCTTCCATCGGGCGCGCACGTCTGGGGAGATCCACGGCGACGCAACAGGCCCACCACGAATCACGAGCGCTTGCGATGCAGCGCCTCCGGCGCCGCCAGCCGCCGCCGCCGCCGCCGCCTCGCGCCGCTGACTCTTAGCCTCGCGGGCCTGGCGGGCGTTCGCGGCGCGGGCGTGGGCGGCGGCGACGGCGGGCGCAGCGCCCTCTCCAGCGGCTGCGCCCGACGCAGCTGCACGAAACTCGTGCACGACCTCATCCCAGAGCGCTCGAGAGGAAGCCGATCCTGGAGGCCGCCCTCGGGGCATGAAATCAAACGAAACGAAAGCACGCTCGTGCCAAAGTTTACGGAAACGGAAACTCTCGAGGCATTGGCCCGAGACATTTGTCCTAGATGGCATTGGCCCAAGATCGCTCCAAGAAGGCACTGGCCCAAAACAGTTGTCCAAGATGGCTCCATGAAGGCATTGTATTGGCCCGCTGTGGCTCCCAGAAGACATTGGTCCAAGACACTGCCCCAAGATGGATGGCTCCAAGACGGCACTGGATTGCTCCAACATGGCTCCAACAATGCATTGGATTGATCCAGGGTGGTCGCGGCTTACAAACCTCGAGGTCAATCGAGCTTGCCCCCCTCCAGCTCAGAACATTCCCAAAAAGGAGAGGCTGGGAGGAGGGGGGGGGCAAGGAGGAGGAGGATGAATGATGCTATTATGTTTTCTGGCAGCCTCAGCACACCGCTTGCCCCATCAAGCGGCGAAGATCATTCAAACGCCCCGAGGCGTCAATCAATGACAATGACTTCTACTACATCATTGTCAAGGGCAGCCTTGTTGGTGAAACGTACTCCACTGGAGGAGGACGAGGAAGCAACACTCTTAGCTGCACAACAGGATGATGTCTTTTTCAACTTTGGCAACCACACACCAACCGTTGTTTGCTTCTCATCGACCTGCCACCATTTTTTGTCGGGCCCTGATTCTTACGTTTCATGCGAAACTTGAGTGCAGCCTGAGCCTCAACCACACGTGAATCATAGCTTGGGTGTACTGGGTTGCACCACGGCGGTATATCCCACAAACATACAGCAGCGTTATCGGCGAACGGCGGGGCCTCTCCAATCTTCGGCGGCGTGTCAGACAAGCTTCCCTGGCGTTTGCAGGGAGTTTCAGCAGGGCGGTCACACGCACAGAGAGAGGACATCAGCAGAAATCAATCAAAAAAATCGATGGTGCTCGAACCAAGCACACCTACTGACTCAATACTCAGAACGACCTTACATAGGTTTCCAACCGCACAAACTTTGAAACCCCTCGCCCCCGCACCCTTCGAGGTGGCACTGCGACCCCTCGCCCTTCGTGCACCCACCCCCTTTTCATCTATATATTCGCCCGCCGTCCTTTTGCGTCATGCGTATCATCATTAGTCCGCGCCCCCTCCCGTTCACCCGTCAAAACGTCCAAGGTGGTTCCAGATGGCCTCCCAGACGGCCCAAGTCTCCCAGACGGCCGCCAAGATGGCCAACGCTTGCCCAAAGACATCCCCGTTGCCCCCCAAGCTCGACATTGATAAAGGTCTAGACATACATGCGATGTGCAAGCCAAAACCTGACGACGCTAGCCAACATATAGACATTTCAGCGAAACGCGAGCCATGAAAGAAAACGAAGTCGAATGGTTGTGGGGGGACAGGACTACGGTGAGGAAGTGAATGAGGAAACGACTAGGTCACTGAACACGATGAAGGCGGTTACTGGCATGGCACGGGGGGCGACGAGGAGGAATAGGGGGGCGGGGGGGGGCGAAGGGGATTTGGAGAAGGGGAGGAGGAGAACATTTTGACGAGACGGACTAACCAACGCGGAGTCCAGATCGAGTGCCAAGGCACAGACACAAACTTGTCATTGCAGAAGGTTGCGGCGCAACCTTCTGTAATGATTGCGTTGTGGCCCAACGAGCCGTCGCTAGTGTATCCGATCGGGGGCGCGACGCTGTGGCAGCACGAGTTGCCCGATCGAAATGGGGAGTACTAAATCATTGCGTACGTTTAGACAACATATGTTTGGGCGATTTCTCAAAGAAAACGATAGAGTAACCAAACAGCGAACACCTGCGCCAATACCCCTTTTTAGAAAACACAAGAACACGATACCCTGCTCGACACCTTACATAAACACCCTTTTGCGGGCGACACCTTTGACGACACCTTCCCGCGATACCCTTGTCGACACCCCCCACGGGCCGGCGACACCTAAAACAAATAATTCAGCTGTTATAGACCCTAGCAGAGGTTCAACATCATAATCCTTCTCCTCCTCCTCCTCGGCCAGGCCGCCACCCGGGCGGCGCGCTGGCCGGCGTGGCCGCACGCGCGGCAGGGGCAAGCCGCGGAGGAGCCCGCGCGGCGCGGCGAGCGCGCGCTGCCGCCTGCGCATCAGGGGCTTCGCGTGGGGCTGGACGGAGCACACGAAGTTCGGGGACGGCACCCTGCGCGCCCGCCGGTGGGTTCGGGCTGGCGGGCGGGGGACCAAGACATTATCTTGGTCTCACGCCGGCACTGCAAAAGAGAGCGGCGCAGTCGGCAGGTGCGTCCCCTTCCCCCATCCCATTTTCGCTCCTGCGCGCGCGCGTGCTGGCAGGAGGGAGGGCCGTAGCCATGGCTGACGTTGCCCAGTCCAGTCTGACGAACCGCCGAGACCAGCGAAAGCTCACAACAGATCGTGCAAAGCAGGCATCACATAAATCACAAGTTTTAGATCGTCAATCAATGTGGGGAGGTGGGAGGAGTCAAATCTCTAATGCACTGACAAAAAAACAGCAAGGCGGTGTTTCCGCCGTTTTCGGCCTCTGGGGACCCTTACCGGGCCCCGGGACCGTCAACACACGACTCGGGATGAAAAGCGGATCCTGGGAGAGAGGTCGAGATGTCTGGGGGTCTCGCATTCAGGAAAGCAAGGCATCGGATCTCTAGGGAGGAGGATCAACTAGCTCGCTCAGGGCTCCAAGGGTACCCAAACCCATCTTTGGGCTGAGGCGGTCAGTGGCGAAAACTGGAGACTGTAGACAACTCGAAGAAAGTTAGTGCTGCCAGAAAGCAGCTGTTGTCCAACAACAGGCCACAGCCTCATCATGGGACAGCCGAAATCTGATGCCAACGGCCGTGGTGGAGCTCGCCCATGGGGGTGAAACGCCACTGGCCGGAGGAAGAGGCCCCGGAGCAGGGAGGAGGAGACGGGAGGATGCGCAGGGAAGAGGCGAAAAGGACGATCGGGAGAGGAGGGCACACGCGAGGGCGCGAAGCATCTGGGAGGAGGAGGAGGAGGAGAGGGATCGGGATCGGGAGAAGGAGAGGGGGAGACGAGAGGGAGGAGGGGAGGAGGACGAGAAGGAGGAGGGGAGGGGACGAGAAGGAGGAGGAGGAAGAGGCCTCGAGGCATGGATCCAACCCCCGACCCCATCCCATGGAGTGAGCTTCGCTGCCGCTCCGCCTTTGGCGAGCGCCCCAGTGGGGCCCGCGGAGAATGCGCGCCACCCCGTGCCGCCGGCTCGCGCCGACTGCGCCTCGCGCCGCTGCTCCGCGCGAGCAGGCGCGAGCGCGTCGAGCGGCGGTGGACAAACCTCCCTTTACAGTGCGGGCGCGGCCGCAAGAAACCCTCGCAAGAAACCCAACCCTGAAAACCCGCGCGCGAGGTGCAAGTGAGGGGAAACCTGGAGCACCCCGAACGCAGCAGCTTCTTCAACGGCCGCGGGAAGTCACCGCGCATCGCGCGGAGCGAAGAAACCCAGGGTACCCTGACGAAAAGTATATGGTTTCTTGATGCGCGCCCCCACTGTAGTAGACCTCCCTTAGTGAAAACGGCCTGGGACCGAAACCGACGCGCCTGGAGCCGCAGAAAGGCCGGCCGCGACGCCCCCTCGCGAACCGAAAACGGCCAGTTCGCGAATCGACGTGTCAGGGTAGGAGGTCTGTCCACCCCCGAGTCAAGCGGGCGACGATCGAAAACGAGATGACGTAGGGACCTTACGCGGCGGCTCACGCGGGCCGCCCAAGCGGCACGCTGCGCCGGAGACGAGGGCGCCTGCGCGCAGCCTTCCGCGGGCAGCTTGCGCGCCAGTGTCGGCGCAGACGACCCCCCATTTTTTGTTGCGTCGCTCGATTGTCGGCGGCACGACGTCTAGAATTGAGCGACGAGAAAGAATCGGCGGTGCAGAGACGGGTCACAGTCGACCCGCATCACAAGGACGCACGCTAAGGATGCAAGGGCCGTGGACGCCCACTGCGAAGCTTTTCGAGCGGGGCGCGGCCAACCAAGGTGGCCAAGGATGGACCGGGGGGGCACGGATGCAAGGGTGCCCTTGGGAAGGTTGCCCATCCCTCCTGTGCGGGTCGAATGCTCTATGGGATCGGGCCCAAAGGATAGGAAGGGAATCCCAAGCCGAACCTCCCTGTCTGAGGCCACCCGTCCTTGGGGCCTCATCCCTTCCCCATGGAACCGCAGAAGGCGGCCGGGCGATCCTGCGCGGTGGCCCTAGCTGGGCGCAAACGCCTCGCGCCACGCGGATGAGGCAGCGCTCTCGAGGGCCCTTGCGCGGGACGCTCGAGCGCGAATCTCCGCGCAGTCGGTTCCAATGTGATTCCTCGCTCGGTCCCAAACCAGCGCTTGCAATTGTGAACTACCGCTCGCACTTCTAGGCTCATCGTGTACGGACAACGCACCTATCGTTTGCTCCACAGTTCCGCAAACGATGCTTGCGCTTGTGGAGGTTACTCTATACGCTCTCCAAGAAAATGGACAACACTCAATACCCTTCAGCAGGTCCCGCGCGAAGCCCGGTGCTGGGCGCCCGCTGGGCGCCCCGTGTGCTGGGCCGCATGCCCCATTGGTGCCCGGCCGCGTGCGCCTCGTGGACGCCCCGTGTGCTGGGCTGGTCTCTCGCTCGCCATCGCTCGGACGTCCATTCCTCGTGTATTTTCCGATTTCGTGCGCGTGTTTTTTTCGCCACATGATCGAGGATGGCCCTCGATTGCCGTCGCCGAGAAAAAATGCACACGTCCGAGCGATGCCGAGACGTCGCCCGTGCCCGGTTGAGTGGCGCTGCCTGCCCGGTCAAGTGGCGCCTCGCGGGTCCCGCGTGCGGGGAGGCGTCGTCGAGATCTTGCCTGGCGCCCGAGATTGGCGGAGGGTCGCGGGCGCGGGGCGCCGCGCGGGCGCCCCGCGCGCTCTGGGCGGGCCCGTCGAGGTGCTGCCGGGTGGCCCCCGGCTGGTGCCAGGTCTCGCCATCGCTCGGACGTCCATTCCTCGTGTATGTTTCGATGTCGTGCGTGTTTTTTTTTTTGTTCTCCACATGAGCAAGGATGGTCTTCGATGTAATTTTCGATGTCGCGCGTGTCTTTTTTATTCGCCAAGTGATCAAGGATGGTCCTCGATGGCCGCCGCCGGGGAAAAAATATGCACACGTCCGAACGATGCCAAGACAGGTCGTGGGCGACCAGTGGGCGCCCCGTGCGCCGGGCTGGTCTCTCGAGGTGTCGCCAGGTGCTCCGTGCGTGCCTGGTCGTGGGCGCCTCGCTGATGCCAGGCGTTGTGCCTGGTGCACGGTCGGTGCCCCGTCGTGGGCGTCTCGTGGGCGCCCCTGTGGGCTGGGCCTGTCCGTGGAGGCTGCGCCTGGGCCCTGGCTGGTGCTGGGTCGTGGGCGCCCCGCGGACGCCCCCGTCGTGCTGGGCGGCTGTGCCGAGGCTTCGCCCGTGGGCCCGGCCGGTTCCCGGTCGTGGGCCCTCGTGGGCGCCCCGTGCGCTGCAGGAGTCGTGCGGAGCCTCGTCCGTTGCGCGTTGGTGCCTCGTCGCGTGCGCCCCGTGGGCGCCTCGTGCGCCGGGCGGCCAGCTTGCACGGCACAGCTCAAACCACACGGCGCGCACCAGACAGTCTGCACCACACGTGTTGCCAACGCGCAGCTGGCACGAAGCATTTGCCACAACAGAGCCTGCAGCAAAGAGCTCGAGCCACATAGACCGCACCAGCTCACACCACACACATACACATATAGTATGTTCAGATACGTCTATGTAGACAGAGACATAAACACATATCGGTTAGGTATCTGAACAAGTATATATAGATGTGTACCTGCATTTGCACATAAACCACCACGCTCCGAGGCGCATGTTGGGGTGTCCTCAGATCCTTTCCTGAGGATTCCCTGAAGGGGCCCGCAACCTAGCATTCTGGGTGCTCTTGGGCGCTCTCTGGCGCCAGCAGATATTCCGGCATGCACTCTCTGGGGCCAGAGGGGATCCAAGACGGCCCAAGAGGCCCCCGAGACGGTCCAAGAGTGCCCCGAGTCGCCAGCTCCAAGGCGTCCAAGCTGGCCTCCAGACGGCCCAGGGGGCCGCCACGACGCCCAAAGAGGGCTCCAAGAGCTCCCCCAGGAGGACAGCCCAACATTCCCAAGACGGCCCCAGAGGCCTCCAAAGGGCCCCCAAACATGGCACCCAAACGGCCCCAGTGGGCCCCGAGAGGCCCCCCAGACGGCCCCACGAGAGGCCCCCACGAGACTCAAATCAGGCCCCAAGGGACCTCCGTCAGGCCCCTCCCGAGAGATCCAAGAAGCCTCTGATCCACAACGAAGGCACGGGGGCCAGATGCGCCGAAGTCCGCGAGACACAGTGGGCCACACAGATGACACATGCACAAAGGCAACAACCCACTGTTGAAAGTCCGCGCTGGCAAACCTTTGCACCGGTGAGTTGCAGACTGCACGCAGGGGAAGAACGGAATGCCCGAAGGGGCGTGCACGACACTGACGCGACAGCACTGGAGTTAGGTCGGGCATGTCCTCCTACAGGCGGATTGTGGAAGACAAATGAAAAATTCACACAACATCCTCGACTAATGATTTAGCATAGTCGAAACATCGTCCCCTGACTATTGTTCGACTATTTCTGAACGTTTCTCCTGTAGAGGGGCATGCGCGACTTAACACTGGAGCTCAGTGGAGCCAGCATCTCGGCCTCGAAGACCCCTCCACGGCGCGCAGACGATTCGCCCGCGCGCTGCGCACGGCGCCCGCGCGACGCACTGCTCTCGCGCTGCCTCCTCGTCGCTCCCTCCCCTCCCACATTCGGGGGCGGCCAAGAGGGGGGCGTCCAAGAGGGGGGGTGCAAATCATTGAAGGGAAACTGGGACACACGAATAAATACACACAAATAAAAAGATTCCCCATATTTTTCAATATTTTCTGGGTTTTTGTCTTCCCCACCACTTCCTATATTTTCCCATATTTTCTGGGGAGTCGACGATTAATTGTGTCTGTGTGTTTTTTTCCCCTCCTGAATCATGACCAGCGGCATGTGCGCGCACAGGGGGGGGGGGGGGACGTAATCTGAGGACATATCATGGCCCATGCCATGATATCCTCCTCCCCCCTCTTGTCAGCACCCCCCTCTTTGCCGCCCCGGACACGTGTCCTCCCGTGCCCTCCTGTACTCGTGGCCAGTCCAGTCCAGCTTGCCAGTGGCCAGGTTGAAGCGGAACACCTCGCCGGACGCCGCACGGGCACGCGAGGGGAGCGGGCCGCGGGCTGCCGCCTTCCCCCCTCCTCCCTCTCGGCCAACGGGGTGGCGTTTCCCCGATCGAGGAGGGGTCGGCCTCGGCGGCACTTGCACTGCATCTGACCACGGCGAGCGGGCAGTCGAACGGCCACGTCCCCGCGGTTGTGAACGAGAAGGTCGTCGTCGTCGTCGTCGTCGTCGTCGTCGGCGTCAGCGTCGGCGTCGGCGTCGGCGGCGCCAGCGCTGGCGCGCCCCTCGACGTTCATACGTCGGGGGCTCAACGAAACGCCTGCACCGCACGCGCGCCGACACGTTTGCGCGCCACGTGGACGGCTCACGGGGGAGAGGAGCATATCCGCCACGTTCGGCGGCAACTCATGGAAGCCTTACATACCATCGTGTTGGCTCTTGCCTATCGACGCTAATCGGCTCTGCATCGACGCTGAATCGACGCTGATCGACGTTGATGGACGCTAAATTGACGCTGAACCATCGACTACCAGGCGCTTAGCGAAGCGAGTGCACTCTAAAGACGGAGTTGCGAAGGTACACAAGGCTCTCATGATTTGAAAGCGGACGCCGCGGTTCTGCGAGACACTGAAGCGTGCGCGAGGGGATGACGGCTTCCCGTCTCCAGTGATTTCGAGATCTCACCTACTTTCCCTGGCTGCCACTGTGGCCACCTTGGGGCCACGGTGGCAGCCACGGGAAAGCTGGCTGACACCTGCATACAATGTCCCTTCCGATGGACGACCGGAGAGCTTGGGCTGTACTATTCATGCGCACGCACTCCCATCATCGCAATCACCATCACCATCATCACCGTAATCTTCGTTCTTGTCGTCGCCACTATCGTCAACATTAGAAAGCAAGTCGCGGAAGCTTTTGGTCGTCCGTCCCCTTGGCGCCCAATACGGCGCAAAGCGGACGCAACGCGTCTCCCTCATATGGTGCCAATGGGCGCCGTTTGGCGCCATATGCCCACGATTCATCGCGACTTGCACTGTGAAACGATACGATACAACACCCTGCCGGGGACAGGCCCGTCCCGTTGCGCGTCGCGGGGGGATGTGGACAAGCGCCGCAGCGCTTTGTTTTCAAACATAAGAATTGACAATACGAATCAAGCAGAGCCTGCCAGGCGGCACGATTCGCTGCTACGCTTTGCCACGCGCTTGGTGGAACATCATAACCGGCCGACCTCATGACATCACAAGTATCGTCACTCCACCGCGTCCGCGGTCTGCGTGGCTTGCGCCCCTGAACCCTTGGATTTGCACACGGTTCCCACGACATAATCTTGCTGGTCCACCTGCAGGCTGGTAAACTTCCAATCGGCGCGCAGACATTCCATCGCCGCGTGCGCCATAGCACGCGCCAGTCGTCGATCTTACTATTCCGCGCATGTTGGTGCAACTCACGCGTGGCACGTTGGATCCAATTTCGCCGAGACTCCACCATGACATGGTCTGTTGAGCAAGAGCTGGACGAGATTGACCGGCTTGTATTGCTAGAGCTGCTATCCGTGAGCTCTGCGACCCGTCTTCTCGGAACCCCAAGCACCATCCTCAACATACGCCGTTGTGATCCCACAAAATTGTCCTGCCATGGTTTTGCTTATGTCCAGCACGACGACCCAAAAACCGCTGCTGGTGTGACAGCGCTGTCAAATAGTCGGCGGCGGTCCAGCAATTTGTACTTTTCATTCACAAGTTCGTCTCTGTGACACACGAAAGCCTTTTCATGCCTGCCGGAGCGGGTGGCCCAGTTCAACCTCGCGCGCGGCTTCAAAACCGACCACGCGCCCAAAATATTTGACAGCCCCACCCACTGGTAAAATCTCAATGTCCATTCCTGATGTATGTATTGACCCCGCCTTCGCGCTTCCAGTACGCCTGGTTGCGTTGCTGAAGATCTGTGTCTTCTCTGGGTGTAGGCTCAAGCCAAAAGCGCCAGCAAGCCTGCCCAAATCGCCCAACACTGCCCCAACTCGGCGCAAAGATGTGGCTGTCACGAGAAACTCGTCCGCAAACCACAGGTTGGTCAGAAGAGACACGCGTGAAAATCCCAAACAAATGCCGTAACCACGATCATGTCACAACTGCTACGCACTTTGTACACCTTCCTCAAGGACACCATTGAAAATTTGACTACTCAGCGGGTCGCCCTGCCCTGTGCCCCAAGAGATATCGAACCATCTGCTTCGCACGTCTGTGCGAACCGAACTTGCGCCTGCTGTCCAGTGTACAGAGATGCCAAAAGGTCGACATATGCTGGTCGCGGCACACCTTGCGAGAACCATTCTTTCCATAACGCAGGATGTTCCACTGAATCGAACGCCTTGTGGAAATCCAGCGCCGCTATGCACACTGGTGTACGAAACTCGTACGCCTGCTCCTGCAACTGTGCCACAACGAAAAGATCGTCTTCTGCGTGACGTCGGAAACCGGTTTGGCCTGGGCTCCGCGTGGGATCCAAAGCCGGACACCAATTATTTTAAAGCAGTCGGGCAAACAACTTGCACAACAGTGGGAACATGGTGATCGGTCGATCGTTTTTTTGGCACGCATTCGTCACCTGACTTGTGAAGCACGGTGATCACTGTTTCCCCCCACCTCGGTGGAGGTTCGGCACCATCCCTCGTGATGTCGTTGTACAGCTTCGTGAGCACTTTTGTCAGCCCGCCCCCCCCTCCCGCCAGAAGCGACGACGCCACTTTCATCCGGACAACTGTTACGCTTTAGCTGCTTGATGGCGCATAATACGTCAACATTGGTAAACGCAGGGATGTTGTCTTCGCACGGCTGCAGCAGTTGCAGGTGCCTGTCGACGTAGCACTTGGATGAATACAGATCCTCATAGAAATCTGCAAATACACTAAGAGAAGCCCTGTTGCCATCGAACACACTCGTGGCCATGAGTTTCTTCACTGGGGACTTCGCTGATCGTGTTTCCCCCAAGCCGCTGAAGTTCGAAAGTATTGACTCTATGCAGCCATTTGCCTCCATCTTCCTCAAACGCTTCATTTCTTGTTGGACGAACATGCTGATATTTGCACGATGATAAAGGGGGATCACCTGGAGGTAACTTTTCCGCTCCTCAACCATCTTGTCGATTTCTGCTTGTCGTGCCTGGAAATCTGGATTTGTTGCAGGGGGTATTTTGGTGCTGAGACGATCTGCATCGACCAACATCTCTTCAATCTGGGAAGCTCTGTCGGCGTCGCCTTCCAGGGCGGTCGTATGCCGGGATCTTTCGAGCATGCGAGAAAAACCTAGATGGCTTACAGCCTTCCACTGTGTCGCAATATTCATGCTCATGGTGTTCGTCTTCGTCCCAATCTTCTTGGGCACAATAATGTTCAAGACGAGTTTGACAACGACGTGGTCTGAACCTTCTATTGATGCCTGAGACAAAGACCGAATCCCGTGCGCGATGCCACGCCTTACGATCTGTCACGAAACAATCGATATGCCGTGCCCTGCCTTTAGTTGTCGTGTGCGTTACTCGTTTCAGCGAGGGCTTCGAAAAGAAAATGATGCAAATAACAAGTTGCTCACGAGTTGCCCATTGCTTCAACCACTGCCCCCTTGAATTCTCCACGCCCATGCCGTACTTGCCGATGACCTTGTCGGAATCTGTGTCCAGCAGGCTGCCCACCTCTGCGTTGAAATCGCCCCCGAGTACAAAGAAATATGTCTTTTCTCTGGCCTCAGAGCGAACACGTGACAAACACGTGTAGAGGTCTTGGACGGAACACTCCCCGTAACCAATGGGAACACTGGGCACACTCTTCGATGCAGCTGGGCGCTACTGGGCGCTATTGAGCGATACTGGGCGCTGATCGCCGATATAAACTCAATCCGAGACGAACTGAAATCTCTGGGGGGACCAACAGGTACCGATACCACTACTCCCCAATCCTCTGCCGGGGTGCGTTCTGAACAGGATTTCCAGGCGAATCCAGCGGTGGCGACGAGGGCCTGCCTGAAGTCCCCAAAATGGGAAAACGACCTGAAGGTAGCAATGTGGGTACCCGTTCCTCCTCAGAGCTTCTGGGACTTACTATCGAATCAACGTCATCGTCATCACCACCACCATCCAAATCGTCATCACCACCGCGGGCCGCAGCCGAAGCTGGCACGGAGGGGGAGGATAGAGCGGGGGGAGGGCGCGCGCGCGCGCGCGCGCGGCTGACGCCCCCCCCCCCTGGGCGGTGCCACCCCGATGCTGTCGGAGTCCTGAGGCGGCTCCGGCATCCTCGTCTTTGGTCATCCCTCCTCCTCCTCTCCACTTCCTCCTCCTCTCCACTTCCTCCTCCTCTATCCACTTCGCCCCTCTCTCTCTCCCTCTTCTCCATCCTCCTCCACCCTACCCTCCTCCTCCATCCTCCTCCGATCCTCCTCCTCCCGACTCCCACCTCCTCCATCCAGCTCCTCTCACTCCTCCCGCCCCCCTCGTTCCATTTGCTCGTCCCTCATCGCCCGCGTCCTGCCCCTTCCAACCCCGCCCCCCCCCCTCCTCTCCCCCCCTCCTTCAGCGTCTCTCCCTGTCCAAAGCTGCCCAGCAAACGCGCAGCTGGAAATTTCCAGCAGACGCACGGATGGAAGACAATCCGTTTTCAAAAATGGGGGCCTCGCCATGGCCCCGCGCACATTCGACTCACAAACTGCCAGCGATGACACGGACGAAGGGCGGCTCATTTAGAGCATTGGGCCTTCGCCGAGGAGCCGGGAACACCCGTTCTCCAGGTCCAACGATGATGCGGATGAGGGCGGCTCATTTTCAAGAATGAGCACCTGCTTGAGACTCGTTTGAACTCTCGGCCGCTCTCTTCCCGATTCATGACACGAGCTCCAGAAAGGTGGGACCCATGCCCTGGGCAGAGCTTGCACATATGGGATCTTACTTTTGTGCTATCAAAAACTGGATGGATCCGCCACGTTGCCGCCAGTTGCCGCCTCGTTGCCGTCTCGCTACAGGGCGGTTTTTTTAAACACATAGGATTAAAAAAGTATTGGATTTTGAATACATGATTCATTTATGAACAAATTTATGCAAGAACTCCTTGTTGTTGCTAATACTAAATCCCCTCATGTTTTATGCATGATCCGAACGCGGAACATGTATAAAAAAACGGCACCGTACCGCCTCGTGCGTTGGGTGGGTCCGACAGAACTTCGCCAACGCTGCCGTGGCCACCACGTTGCCACAGTTGTTGCCGCCTCGTGCACAACGGTGGGTCTGGCGGGGTTTCGCTGGGTCTCCGCCCGTTGCCGCTCCGTTGGCGCCTTTAGCTGGCACCACGTACAGGGCAGTTTTTAATACATGGGATGTCCAAAAGGATGTCCAAAAGTATAGGGTTCTCAATCCGTGATTAATTCATGAATGAATTCACGCATGAACTCATCGTTGTTTTTAATACTAAACCCTGCATTTTTCATACATGATCCGCACGTGGAGCATGTATTAAAAAACGGCACTGTACACTGCACCACAGAGCTTCAATCACTCAGCTTGTGCTATGTAGGTTACACATCCACAGTGCACTGACGTCCTGTTCGGAGTCCACGCTGGCTCGCATCATTCTTCCAGAGTTACTATCGTGTGGCACGACCCTTTATTCGTGACAGCTAGAACAATGGAAAAAATATTCTTTAGGAAACGGGGTATGCGGAACCGTTAGTTAGGTTGGAACTGGGAGGGCAAAACAGTATCCATACCGCTACTCCCCAGACCTCTCCCAAAGTGGTTTCTGAGTAAAATGTGGAGGCGGATTCAGTCGTGGCGACGAAGGCCTCCCAGAGGTCTAAAACGGGGGAAACGAGGAACGAGTAGAGGTCCCGGATGCTTTTTATCCTGTGAGAAACGCAGCGGGGGAGAGGATCGACGACACGGCGACGACAAGTTGTCTGAGGCGGGCCTGACCAAGGACCCAACCACATGCAGCTGCGAGTGCCGTAAGGAAGATGAGACGAAGGAGGGGGGCGCGCAAACTTCGAATAACGCACGCGGCATAGCCTTCTTCCACGCAACGTGTGAAAGGTGTGCCGAAATGAGTCGGGCGGACGCATGCGAACGTCGCCATGGCCTTCCGTGCAGCTCTCTTGGGGCCACGAAGCGCGAGGAGTGCCGAAATGGGGCGGCGGTGCCATATTGATGCAATTCGAACTTTCCCACTGAGGCCTTAGGTGGAGCTCCCTATGGGGCCACGAAGCGCGAGAAGTGTGCCGAAATGGAGCGGCGGTGCCATGCAAACTTTCCCACTGAGGCCTTATGTGGAGCCCCTAATGGGGCCTCGAAACGTGTGAATGGTGTGTCGGAATGGGGCGGCGATGCCATGCGAACTTTCCCACTCGGGCCCTAGGTGGAGCCCTTTTTCTGGGGCCACGAAAAGCCTGAGGAGTGTGCCGGAATGGGGCGGCGGTGCCATGCCAACTTTTTCACAAGGGCCTTAGGGAAAGCCCCCTTCTGGGACCACGGAACGTGTGAGGGGGGTGCCGAAATAGGGCGGCGGTGCCGTGCAAACTTTCCCACAAGGTCCTTAAGGTGGAGCCCTCTACGGGGCCACGAAACGTGTGAGGGGTGTGCCGAAATGGCGGCGGTGCCATGCGAACTTTCCCATAGGGTCCTTAGGCGGAGCTCCCTCTGGGGCCACGAAGAGTATGAGGAGTGTGCCCGAATGGGGCGGCGGTGCCATGCCAACTTTTTCACAAGGGCCTTAGGGAGAGCCCCCTTCTGGGACCACGGAACGTGTGAGGGGTGTGCCGAAATGGGGCGGCGGTGCCATGCGAACTTTCCCACTGGAGCCTTATGTGGAGCCACGAAACGTGTGAGGGGTGTACCGAATGGGGCGGCGGTGCCATACGAACTTTCACGCTGGGGCCTTCGGCGGAGCTCCCAATGGGGCCACGAAGCGTGTGAGGGGTGTGCCGAAATGGGGCGGCGGTGCCATGCGATTTTCTCACTGGGGCCTTCGGCGGAGCCCCCTATGGGGCCGCAAAACGTGTGAGGGGTGCGTCGAAATGGAGGCGGCGGGGGAGGGGGAGGGGAAGGAGTGAGGAGAAAAACGCGGGGTGCTGTCTCTTCGAAACGAGGGCCCAACACCACAGGATAATTGAGAAAAATAAGCGGCAGGGAGCGTGGCGGCATGTGCCGGCATGCGGAGCCCCAGCGCGGGGCCAACCCTTCCTCCCGCTCCCACGGCCTCCTCTTCTTCCCCGCGCCTCATCCTCCTGCCCCCCCCCCACCCCGCGTTCTCTTGAACATCCACCTCCTCCTCCTCCTCTTCGACGCCTTGATCCTAATTACGGCCCGACGGTCCCAAAACGAGCACGCGAACGGAGGACAAAAACGGCGCTCTCGCGCTGAACCGACACGGCGAGACAAGATTCGGAGGCGACACCAGGGGCGAATGGCCCAGGGGCGGGCAACACGCATTCGCCCGGCAGCCGAGCCGAACGCATGGAGCATTGGCGCCCCTGGATACAAGCAAGCCCACCCTGCACAGGATCGGAAATTCGAAATCGCGTCGGCGAAAAACTGGATCGGGAGCAACTGGAAACCTGCGCGCGCATCGGATCGGACCGAAATCGGACACCCAACAACACTTCGGACCAGAATCTGACCCAGATCCGCCGCGCTGCAATCGAGGTCGGGATCGAAACTAGCCAACCGACGCAGTTCGAACCATCTCGTACGACGGCGCGCGAAGGCGTACAGTCGGCCCGCATCACAAGGATGCGCGATAAGGATGCAAAGGCCTTGGACTCCCATGCCGAAGCTTTTCGAGCGGGGAGCGGCCAACGAAAGTAGTCAAGGATGGACCGAGGAAACAAGGATGCAAGGGTACCCATGGGAAAGGTTGCCCATCCTTACTACGCGGGTTGACTGTACGCCCTGGGTTGTTCGCCCCCAACGTCGCGCCGGCCTGGCGGCCGCGGCGCCCCCTGAGACGCTCGGGGCACCCCTGAGACAGTCTCGGCGAGGCGCAGCTGCTGGAGCATCCCGAGGGTGGAAAGCCGCCGAAAACACCCCTCAACACACCACAAACGGGGAGACGTAAGACTCGGGTACGGGAAACTCGAGTTGGCCTAACGCGACCATCATGAAAATGACGAAACCCAGCCTGAAATTTGACGCGACCTCCCGCTGCAGACATCCCGCGAAAACTGGACCGACAAAATCCAGGACGGGCTCGTCAAAAAGCGTCGGCGAATCCGAATTCCGGCGCACTCGAGCCTTGCGCTTCCCCGAGAAAACGACGAAACTCGAACTCGAAAGCTCGAAGCTCATGAGAATCGTTTATCCGACCCCCATCCCCAGCGGCGTGGACTGGGCCCCACTGGCCGGTTTAACCCCCTAGATGGGGATATAGGCCGTTCCCTTCGGGTTTCGAAGGGTGTATCCCCGACTGGGGTGGTAATTTGGTGGGGGTCTCGGAGGGGATGGGGAGATGGGGATGGGAATCGGTTAAACGATACCGACCGGCTCCTGGTTCGCAGTGATCAGCCACTGCCCCGACCCGTCGAACTGGAAGTGGCGCGGCGTGGCGCCGCGGGTGTGCTGCCGCGGCGGTGCGGGCGGCGGCGGCCCTGCCCTTCCATCCGTCTCTGCTCGCTTCGTTTCCTCATGTCCATGTCCATCTCTATCTCCATCTCATCCTATTCCTCCTCTTCATCATCCTCCTCCCCACATCCTCCTCCTCCTCCTCCTCCTCCTCCTCCTCCTCCATCATCATCATCATCATCATCATCATCATCATCATCATCATCATCATCATCATCATCATCATCATCATCATCATCATCATCATCATCATCATCATCATCATCCTCCTCCTCCTCTCCCCTCCTCCTCCTCCTCCTCCTCCCTCCTCCCTCCTCCTCCTCCTCCTCCTCCTACTTCCCCTAATCCTCCTCCTCGCCTTGTTGCTCCTCCTCCTCCTCCTCCTCCTCCTCCTCCTCCTCCTCCTCCTCGTCCCTCTTCCTCGCCCTCCTCCCTCCTCACTGCGCAGCGCCATGCGCCATCATGCCCCCCCGTCGCCGCGCGCTCCAGCCACACCCCGTGCACTCCGATGGGCTCTCGCTCTCCTCTTCGCTGTCGGTCCCGCTGTGGCCCTTAAAACCCCCCCCTCATTTGGACGCCCGAAATGGGTACGGAAAGAATGGGTACAATGCCCAACAGCAAATGTTGTCCCAAACCAACAGCGGCCGCTGTTGGGCGGGCGGCCTTCTGTCTCGAATGGGAACAGGCCACGGCGGCGCGGACATTGAGTCCTGTTCAAAATGAACAGGAACTGCTGTTGGGCATTGTACCCATTCTTTCCGTACCAATTTCGGGCGTGCCGACATCAGGCCGTACGCCTCGTTGGAGGTGGTGCGCACCGGCAGGCTGTAACCCCCGTCGAGGCAACATCCGTCGCTGGTGATATCTCTGGTAGGCTGTGGCGGTCCGCACAACTGTAACTCTCGTCGTGGGTCCCTCTTTCCTTCAGGCACAATGGGCCGCGTTGTGCTTCGTGTTCTCTGGGAGGCCGCGGTTGTCCTCCAAGCCGCCCGCTGTCCACGTTGCCCAAACTCTTGCAGTGGCCGTGCAAGTCTTTCCGGACTTAACTCCAGTGTTGGCTGTTACGTTCAGGCAAGCTGGAGATCGCCTTCAGGACAAGTCGCTCTCCGAGTGGCCGAATGTCCTGGCTGCAGCTCCAATTCTGGTCGGCGGTCTCGGGCAAGCCGTAGCACTCCTGGCAGTAACTGCCGCCGTGACTGCGGCTGGACTCCTCTGGCGTCCTCTCCTCCTCTACCTTTCTGGCCTCCTCCTGCACCCTCCTGCAAGTCTCTGCTTTCCTTCCCTCGCCTACCCCGGCATCCTATCTCCTCTCTGCCTCCCTGGTCTCCTCCTCCCTGGTCTCCTGTGCCAGCATGGCTTCCAAATTGGAGTCGCCGGCTGCTTGGTCGTAACGCCCCGCCTTCCAAATGGCCCCGCAGTCCCTTCTCGGCCTCCGTGCTCTGGTCGTCGCCCAACTTCCTCCTTCTGTTCCTGCGTGGTCCTCGGTCTGGTCGCCTTCGTTGTAGGTGGAGCCCATCTGGCCGACCAGACCGGGCAGGGGAAGCGAGAAAGAGGCCGTGCGCAGTGAAGATCGCCGCGGTGTTCCCAATGGCCGCGCTGGTCATCTGCTAGGAGGCAACTACTGGGAGGATTTCTTCGGAAGGATGAAGAAGTGTAAAGCCCCATTGGGGGGCCGTCACGCCAGATTAAGCCGCGGATCAATTGGGATTCGACCGGATTAAACGGGATTCAGCCAGATAAAACTGGACTCGGCCGGATTGAACGGGATTTCGGACCAGGGCAAAGTCAGCATCTGACCTCCCAGGTGAGTTGCATCGGAACATCTGCGCAGGTGGAATCGCCCTCGTAGGCAAGCGCCCCAAGGACGAGCGTACACCCTGCGAAATGCTTAAGAAATCATGGGTTAAGAAATTCATAGTCTCAGAATTTAACTAAAACCCAGAAATTATATCAAAATCTTGGGAATTAAATTGAAACATTAAGAATAATCGAGACTCTGGCCGAAAATTCAAGTTTTCTTGAGCATCGCCTGAGGTGTAGGGGCATCAAAGCTCTGGCCGAAGCCTGACCGATCCCTGTGTGCTGTTTTCATGGTTTCCTATGTCAATAACTCGTACGTTTCTTCTGCTCAGCATGCTCATCCTCGACGGCGGGTGCGTCGGCCCGATCCACGGCGGAGTCATCGTGGACACGACAGGGGCGGTAATGGTGACTTCATGCGGGAGTGGATGTAGCCCGTGTTCAGTGAGGTAGTGTGACCTGGGCGCTTTCTAGCCGCACCTGATCTCGCACATGTCCATATGATCGTATTCGGTATTGACATGGCTGGCGGTCCGTAGCGGCGTGGGTTGGGTCAACCTCGTAATTGTTTGACTGTTGTAGATCTCGGGTTCTAATACGTTGATGTCGAGTTTGTACTCGCGGGTTGCGGTATAGGACACGTAGACCGTTCGGTCAAACATAGTGCGCGTACAGCAGATTACGTTGATCGTGACGTCTGTCATGCAACTAGATAAGGCGCCCCGTATGCTGTGACGCATGGCATATCACCCAAACCCTGAAGCAGATCGTCTTCAGAATTCCCTGAAGATCCTTGCATCCGTTTGGCACGGCCTAAGGCCAACCCCCGCGGCCACAAGCTCCCCGGCCGAAAAGGGTCGCGCAAAGATCCTTGAACCAAAACGGCCACGAACCGCTCCCTCATACTTCCCTGTCCAACGTTCTACTCTGTTACGTCTGGCCATCATCTCCTCCTCGTCCTCCTCCCTCGCTCGAGTTCCGTCCAACTTCTCGCCCTCACTCTTCTCTCCTCATCATACTCCTCTTCCTCCGCCTCCTCCTCCTCACACTCCTCACACTCCTCCTCTTCCTCCTCCTCCTCCTTCTCCTTCTCCACCTTAGTCTTCCCTGCAATCGGACTTGATTGGACAGGACACGCGATAAGGGCACAAAACCCTTCCGAGAGCCACATTGCCACAGTCATGTAGGAACCATGGGTCGCGAGACACAGGACACAAGGGTACCCTTGATTTAGCAGGGTCGACCTACTAGTCCGGGCCGACTGTGTTCAATTCGCCTTCTCCTCTTCTCCTCTGTTATGCCTGCTCCCTGTTTCCTCCTCTCTTGTCCTTCCTCCTCGTCCTGTTTCCTTTCTCTTATCCTCCTGTGCTCTTCCCCGTCCTCTACCACATCTGCACACCATCCTATCCAACCTCCCCGTAAACAATCCCACGAATCCCCCGGAGCCCCAAGGACCCCCTCCCTCCAGAGCGTCTTCACAACACCTTCCATTTTGCGGCCTGATTGTTCTCCCACACCTGACAGGCAATGATATCCAACGAAGCGAATCCTCGGCGAAGGATTATCGACCAGTCTTTCAAATTAGAATTCACCCCACGATGCTATCCTGCACTTCCAGCTTTGGGCCAAGGGATTGGCATACCCATTTGTCGAACAATGCCCGAAGTTGGCTGGTCAAAGGGGACCACCCCTACCTGAATTGATGTCCGAGGATATCCTCCCACCTCTTACCGGCGTCGCGCTCCCCATTCCCTGCTTCGTGCGCACGCTTGCATGGATCAGCGATCCGTGGATCTGGTGCGTGAGGTTCAGATCCATGGATCGGGGAAGGTACACACGACAAATGAGGCCAATGCCGCCTCATTTGGCGACAATGCGCGCCGATTTTGCATGGAAGCGAGGCCCGTCGCTAATCCCCGCGCCTTCTTCGACGTTAGCAGTCCACCCCTCCTCCCTTGCGCCCCCTTCACGATCAAACAAAACGTGCTCTCCCTCCTCCCCTGAAAGTGTCCGGACAATCTCCTGCCCCCTCTGCATGCTGTTCCTCCTTGGGAACAAACAAACACGGAATTTCAAACATTGCTTTCCCTTACGGTTGTTTACAATCCGATTGCGGTCGATGCTTCAAGGTGGTGCTCCCGCTGCACGTGAGCCTCATTTTCGGATCGGCGGTTTGCTCCCGTCGTTCAGATTGGCGCTCTCGCCCGAGAGCGGGCCACTTTTCTGGATCCGAGTCTTTCTCCATTGTGGTACCCCCCTCATTTCTCTTCCTCCGCCTTCCCCTGGTCCTCCTGTTCCTCCCGCTCCGTCCACTCAAGTTTCTTCTTCTGCTGCTTTTCGTCTCTCCCCAGCGCGGGCAACTTTTCTCAATCCAAATATTTCTTCATCGTTGTTGCCCCCCTCTTTTCCCCTCCTCCGCTCTTTCCTTTTCCTCCATATCCTTCCGCTT
This sequence comes from Prorocentrum cordatum, assembly GCA_963575745.1. Lineage (NCBI taxonomy): Eukaryota > Dinophyceae > Prorocentrales > Prorocentraceae > Prorocentrum > Prorocentrum cordatum. The sequence continues at coordinate 293,002 of CAUYUJ010015440.1, forward strand.
TAGTTCGTGCTGCTGCTGTTCGTCCTCATCCTTCTCCTCCCGCTCATGTTCCTGCTTTCCCTCCACCTACTCCTGAGCACGCAGCTCCCCTCTTCTTCCACATGGCACGAAGGGGTCTTTCTGCGCTAGTTGCAGGTCGGATGACAAACCATAACTAAACACGGGAAGGGATGGGAGGGAGGGATAAGATGTCAGAGGAAGTGCGAGCGCACCTAGCTTGACGCTCCACCTCCCCATTCCTCCCTGCCCCGTGCCACTTCTCTCGGCTACACGTAAGAATGACCCTGGACGAGAGTGACCTTCGGTGCGCGGCGTAACGGGGAACGCGGGGTGGCCAAACCCGCGCGCGCAAGCCGCTGCTGCCGCTTCGCGCTCAGCGATCGGGGACACCAGTGGGCCCGCACTGAAGGTCCCTCCAGAGAAAAGGGCACTCTTGCGCTTAGTCGATTCTCTCCCCCCGCCAAACCCGACGGCGACGACCCGCTGAAGCCCGGCCGGGCCGCGCGCAGGCCTGGGCGTCGACGAGGGACAGCATGCCGCGGCAGGACCGCTGGCCGGGCACGCGAGGGGCGGGAGAAGGGGGGGCGGTGGGATTCCCTGCCATCGTTCGCACGTCCATTCCCCGTGCCCTGTTGGGTTTCGTGCGGGTTTCTGCTCGACGATCCGTGATGCTCCTCGATGGTCCTCGCCGAGGGGAAAAAAATCACACGTCCGAGCGACGTCAAGGAGCACGGGAGAGGGCGGCGGGAGTATGGGGATCCTGCCATCACTTGCACACAGACCTGGGACATAATGACATCCTTCAGAGCATGCGACCATCCGCCTGCCGAAACACACAGAACATACAACGGTACCCTCCCCAGGATGCACAAGGACATCCAACAAGCGCGAGAATCACCTCGATCTGAACCCCCCCTGACCCTCTCAAACCCCGCCCGGGGGGAGCAGAGCGCGAGTCACGGCGGCACCGCGAGTTTTTTCTTGGAGGCGCATCGGCGGCCTCAGAATGGCCCAATCTCGCTCCAAGACGGCTCTGGACGAGCCCATCTATCCCCGAGATCAGCCCCAGACAGCCCAAGACGGCTCCAAGATGGTCCGAGGCGCCGCCAAGACGCCCCCTGTGGGCTCCAAGAGAACCCCCAAGAGGGCCACCAGAGGCCAGACTCATGAATTTTCTTGTCGTGAGCGCTCCCACATCGCCCACGAGGCCCCAAAGATCGCCCCTGGATGGCTCAAGAGGCCCCTAAGCGAGCCCCGAGAGGGCCCAAGATGGCCCCGAAGACGGCCACAGAGGGCCCCAGAAGGGGAACACGTCTCGGCATGTCTACTCATACGCGCCACGAAACCCCCAGGAGCTCTGGACAGGCCTCCGAGAGGCCCCGAACAGGCCCAAAGAGGCCCCCGAGAGGCTCCGAGGCCCAAAGGGGCCCCCAAGACGGAGGAAAGAGAACTATGCGCATACACTGATTCTGGCCAGGCCCATCCGGAGCCCAGGATCAAGGCATACGCCCTCCTGCCTCGGCCAGGAAGCCATATGCACCGATCCTGGGCCCAGGATGGGCCTGGCCACACTCGGCGCATATGCATACTTGGATCGCCGTGGTGGTTGCTAAGGGGATGGGGGGGGTTGGAAGCGGATGCTAAAATGTGTTGTATCTGGCCTAACCCAGCTCAAATGCCCTATGCGGCTTAGGATCATGAGGTAACTTCGCTAAGTGGGCTCTGGCCCACGTGGCCCAGATCTGTGCGCCCTTCAGCCACTTAGGGCACGTGCAACCAACTTCTAAGCTGCGTCAGGCTAGATACATCCCACCTCAGCATCCACTTTTAACCCCCCCGTGCCCTCAGCAACCACCGCGGCGATCCCAGTAATTCTCTTCGCCCGACAAGAATCGGGGCGGGCGAAAGGGGGGATAACAAAAGGGGGGTCTAAGAATCCACTCACGTAGCTGATGTTCCCGGCGCCTCCCAGCGCCAGAGGCGGCCATGTATCGAGGAAGGGGCCCCTCGGTGAGGCCGAAACCAGCTGCACGCAGCAAATGTTGTACCCCCCCTTTCCCAATTCCCCCCCTCTCGTCCGGCCCGAAGAGAAGTCTCCCGGGAAGTCCCGACGACGCCACCCCGAGGACGAAATGGAGGAGGAGGAGGAGGAGGAGGAGGAGGAGGAGGAGGAGGAGGAGGAGGAAGGCCCCGAAGCAGGCCACGGCGTCGCAGCGGCAGGGCGGTCAGGCGTGCGGGAGCCCTCCCCGTCGGAGGGGTGGCGGGGACCGCCGTGCTCCCGCTCTGTACCCGCTCTGCATTTTGCCCCAATAGTGACTACCTACCAGACCACCCCAACCCAACCCGAAGACCCGAATTTGACCCGAATTTCGGGTTGGGGGGGTACGGATACCACGTGTTTTTTCAACGTTCCCCGACCCCCCCCCACTGGAAATCGAGGATAAATTTGGGCCTTCGGGTTGGGTTGGGGTGGTTTGGTGGATGGTGAAATCGGTGCTCTCGCCATCGCTCGGACGTCCCTTCCCTGTTTCCGTTGGGGTGTCGTGCGTGGCTGCTTCGCCAAATGATCAAGGGTGCTTCTCCATGGTCCTCGCCGAAAGAAACATGCACACGTCCGAGCGATGCCAAGCCGAAGAGGTCCTGGCGGGTGTTGGAAATTATGTTACATCTCGCCACGAACCCGTGTCGAATCTGTGCCGGACTCGTCGGATCCGTGTCGAATCCGCGTCAGATCCACGCAAAATCCGCGTCGAGTTCGCACCGAGCCCGCGTCGGGCACAAGAAAAGACACAAATGTTGGGGACAGGCGAGGTCCCCCGAAGATGCAACGTGATATTTCCCTATCCCTAATCGGTGCTTGCACCGAAGGGGTCCTGGCGGATGTTGAAACATGTGGCGAAAGTGCCCGGCCGATTGCGGTAGGCTGCCGGGTTCCCTGGTTTCGGGCCCCCGGTTCCCAATTGCTGGTTCAGGGCCCATTTCGGTGGGCGGCGGGGTTCCCAGGTTTCCGAATTCCTGGTCGACCGACTGGTACCATCATCAATCTCATTGACGACCTCTCTAACGATCGCACTATCGATCTCACACTCGATCTCACTATCGATATCATAACCGATCTCACATGGATCGCATGAGTGATCTCACGATCGATCTCGCTGAATCGACTTCACTATCAGTCTCTCGATGGACCTCACGATCGTCCTCACTATTGATCCAACTATCGGTCGCACTGTCGATATCACAATCGATCTCAATATCCATATCACTAAGTTTCAAACCATCCACTGATTGGGGTTGTTCTCTGGTGTAATTTTACTGTACACATGTCCTGTACGCTGCTGGGACAGCTGCAGAAACCAGCCAACCCTCACCCAACTTCCTCCACCGTCGCTGCAACGACAAGTCACACAACACCGAAAGAGCGCGGAGAAGGATGCGAGAAAATCAAAAAGGGCACCTGGTAGAAATGGAAACAGGAGGACATGTCTTTCAGACTCGCACGCAAACAGCTGGAATGTGCGCCACACCTCGTAATGCACCCGGAAGACGGTGATGCTGTCGTGGCCCCGGTTCGAAACAATCACGAAATTGCCTCCCGCGCGCCCCGTATAGGGGGTCCAAACATATACACCACCACCACCGACTCCATCTCCCCCTCCGTCTCCCAGGAGAGAGGAGAGGAAGAGGAGGGTAGAGGAGGGAGGAGAATCGACATGGTGGTGGTGTATATTCTTTGGACCCGCACCGCAGACAACGAAACCACGGGCTCTGAGTGTGCCGCGGCTCTCACGTGCCTGATCCCGACGGTACTGAGGCTGCACGGATGATCGCCCCTTCCCCAAGAGACAGTCAGCGTCCTCATTACCAGAAGGAGCGCCGAAAAAAGGAGCGAAACGGCTCGTCTGGCAGTGGCGAGCCTCGGCTTCGAGCAGGTTCCGCGACCTGGATGTACTGACCGGCCCGACAACCGCAGCCACTCCTGAGCCCAAGCCTCTCCATGTTTCAGCGCCTTGAACCTATAGGGAGCCCACAAAGGACGTACGCGCCCAGCTATGTACATGAACACGGCCCCTCGATTCGCGAGACGGGCCGCGTTATACGAACATTTGTGAAATGCGCGCTCTCGAAAACAGCGCGGATTCATGTACATGTACGTCCTTCTTTCGCTCCTGAACCTACGTCAGCGTACTTCGAGCCTGGCCCTTGGTGCGGAGCGACGCAAAAATCGCAAAAAAATCCGAAGGGGCCCTGGGACACACACAAACAAATACACACAAATAACAACCTTCCCCATCTTCTCCCATGGTTTCTGGGTTCTTGTCTTCCACCCCCCACGTCCCATCTTTTCCAATCATTTCTGGGGAATCGACGGCTGACTCAGTCTGTGTGTTCTTGTTCCCTCCTGAACATCCTCGGGCTCCCGGGCCGCTTCTCCGGAGAGCGTCAACGCCCCAGCACTCGCAGCGCGGTTCTCTTCGCGACCCCGCGGCGACCTGGACACCTGCGCGCGACGTTCGGAGGCCACGCGCGGCCGGACAAGAACTCTCGGGAATATAGAAACAGCCGGTGGAGTGTTTACCCCCCCTGGGTGCTTTTTATGCCCTCGCAGGTGTTTGATACTCTCGGGCTTGCTGCATCCTCGCATGTTTCTTACACCCTCGGAGTTTCTGCTTGAGACCCTGATGCGCATGCAGACCTGGCCGCTCGACGATCGAGCGCTGGGACACCATGCGACCTCATGGGAATCCGACCTTCGACCACAGAGCCAAGTCGCGTGTGCAAAACTTCCTGGCACTCCTCCCGATCTCCCTCGGAGCTGACGCTGAGACCTAACCCTACCGTGATCTCGAGGCGGATTCGGCCGTGGCTGATACAGTAGGAACTCGACCACAAGAAACCTTCCACAAGAAACCCAACCCTGAGATCCCAGGACGTCCACTGTTTTTTGGCGTGGGAAAGTCGCGCTTTCAATCGCAAAACCATCGAAACCCAAGAAACCCAGGGCACCCTGGGGGCAAGCAGGGTGATTCTTCGCATGGGTTTCTACTGTACTTCAAGGGGGGCCCTGAAGGTGAAAGAGGGGCGGGAAGCGCCAGAAGCCACTCTTGGAAAGCAACCAACAGAAGCTTGCTTTTTGTGGTCCTCATGACGTCGAATACTCCATCGCGTCCAGCAGCTCGCAAAGCGGACGAAATGCATCTCCCTCACTCACATGGCACCATCGGGCGCTGTTGGGCGCCATGTCGACGCTGTTTGAACACTATTCGGCGCTACTGGTCGCGATTTGGCGCCCTGTGAACACTATTCGCACTTATCTCTCTCTCTCTCTATATATATAGATGCATTCAATGCAAGACGAGCGGAAGCTTCCGTCACTTACTATGTAACCTCCCCCTCCCCCCTTCCTCCAGCTCCTTGTACTGGGTTCGCCGTCTTCCCCAACGCCAGCCGGCGCATCACTGGCGTTAAGTCGGGCGTGTCCCTCTTTAGGGGACATATTAAAAAAATAGTGAAAATAGTCTCGGGACGATGTGTGTATATATATATATATATATATATAGATTGCATGTTTTATTTGTCGCCCAAAACCCCCCTGTAGGGGGACACGCCCGACTTAACACTGGCGAGAGGGTGTGCTCAGACCTCCTGCGCCCACTGGGCGCCCTCTTCGAGCGATGGCCGGCGTGGGCCACAGGCATTGAGCTGCCGCGCCCTGGAGGTGAGGGCTGTGCGGTGGAGCCGAGCGGTGTAAGCTCTATGGTGTGTAAGCGCTGTGTGTGTGTGCAAGCTGTGGTGAGCAGGGCACGTGGCGTGTAGTCTGTGTGGTGTTCAGGCTAATTATGTGGTGTGAGCTGTGTGGCGTGTGGCCTATGCGGTGTAGACTGCAGAGAGAGTGTGTGTGTGTGTGTGTGTGTGTGTGTGTGTGTGCGTGTGTGTGTGTGTGTGTGTCAGGCTGTGTAAGCTAGTTCTGATATGTGGTGAGCGAGCTGTGCGTTGCGAAGCAGCTCCCCCGAGCGGACGCGAGCGCAGACGTGGCGAACCCTCGGGACGCCCGCCGAGCCGCACGGGGCCCTCAGGCGCCCACGAGCGGGCGCCCGGGCGCCGACGTGGCGAAACCTGGGCAGACCACCCGGCGCCCGGTGCGCCCACCGGGCCCCCCCCAACAAAAGAGAAGGCACGGCCGCCAGCGCGGCGAGCCCCTGCGGAAAAAACCCGCCCGCAGCCAAGGGGCGCCCGCCGGGCTCCCACGAGCGGGCACTCGGGCGCCGACGCAGCGGCACCTCGGGGCAGCCCACGCGGCGCAAGAGGGGGGCGCGGGCGCCAACGCGGCGGAGCCTGCGGGACACGAGCGGGCAACGGGCGCCAGCGCGGCGAAAGCTTGGGATCACCCGCCCACAGCCAAGGAGCGCCCACGGGGCGCGCCCACGAGCGAGCACGGGCGCCGAGCCCCTGGACACCCAAGAAGCTGCTCCAGTGACCCAATGAAGCAGTCCTGTGCGAGCGCTGCTCGGGGGCAAAGCAGCTCCCTCTCCCCCCCTTCCTTCCCTCCCTCCCTCCCCGACTCCCTCCTCCCCTCCCCCCCCCTCCCCCCTCCTTTTTCTCCTGCCTCCCTCCCCCCCTTCTGTTCCTTCCGCCCCTCGCCCCGTGCCGGGGCCTGGCGCCAGGGCTCCCTGCTGGGGCAGCAGATGGACACCGAGGCCCCTAGTATACTCCCTGGGGGGGGGGAACCCCTCCTGGGGCTGCGCTCGGCCCAGGATCTCGAGGCGAATCCAGCGGAGACGGGCCGTTCAGTCAGATGCATACACTCAGAGGCATTGCTTCTCTGAAGGGGAACTGGGACACACAAATAAATACACACACATAAAAATACCCCCCATATTTTCTCATATTTTCTGGGTTTTTGTCTTCCCCCCCACTTCCCATATTTTCCCATATTTTCTTGGAATCGCCGATTAATTGTGTCTGTGTGTTTTTTCCCCTCCTGATTCTCTTGAGGATAGCACGAGTCAGAGACTAAGACGGGAGCGGACAGCAGGGGTCAGCTGGCGAAAACCAATGCGAGTGCCGCCGGTCAAACCAAGCCTGGTGCACAGACATACTGGCGCAACTGGGACACATCCGGGTGCACCTAAAAGAACCTGACAAAGCAATGCTCAAAGTTCGTCAGGCCCACGGCAAACATCAAGCCGAAGGAGAGAGTCCCTTCTGCAAGCGGCCTCTCACCGACCCCGCTCTCCGCCTGATCCTTCCACCGCCGGGCAGCACCGTGGAGGACTCTCAATGGGGTGCCCTTGATCCAAGGCAGCTCGCCTCTGCGAAAACATCACGCCTGGGACATCTGAACATGCTGACATGGCCCGCGTAGGTGCCTGGGCGTCCGCGACGGGCCGCGGCATCGGCTACGGCAAGCTCTGGTCATGCCGACTTAGGCGTTGGTTTCTGACACCGCGGGGATCGTTCAACCTTGACCGATCGGCCATTTCCAAAACGTCAGATCGTTCAACATCGGCCGATCCTTAATCGCCGGCGGCGTTCCATGATTAAAGGACCACTAACCCTTTGGGAGAGGATCTAAGTGAGGAGGGCCAAACAACATTAGGGATAGGGGATCTTTTCTGCAAATGTATCGAACCACACCGCCCAAAAGTATGTCCTAAATGCCACGACGGGAACCTCAGTGAGGCTGCGTCATGTTCGTGTTATTCTGCGGGACGGGAAAATGACCACAGCCACTGCTTCTTGTTTGCGCCGCCTTCCAGCCGGCCGAAAAAGAAGCAGTGGTTGTGGTCATTTCCCTGGTGCCAAGCTTAACGAAAATGACCACAGCCACTGCTTTGTTTCTGCTGGCTGGAAGGCGGCAACAAAACAGAAGCAGTGGCTGTGGTCGCTTTCACGCCCCGTATGTTCGGACTGGGAGGTCTTTGATCCTCAATGGCTCAACGTTGAACGCTGGCAGTGGAGTCGCTGCAAGTCGACGCGGCACGAGCCTGCCGTGATCACCTCCCCCTCCCGCAAGCCTGCGACCCCCCTCGCCCGCCCGCGGGGTGCACGCAGATGCGGCCACAGGTGTTGCACTCCTTGGGCCAGGCGTCGGGGATCGTGCCGATCGTCTGCCCCGCACCCGCCGGGCGCGCGGCGCGCCGCGCGCGGGGGGGAGGGGGGGGAGGCAGCATCCACCCGGCGGCGCGCAGAGGGGGGGGGGGACGGGGAAGGGGGGAAGGCTCGTCAGGAGCAGGCTGGCCCTGAGACGGCGCGGGGCCTCCCTCGATGGGCGAGGCCCGCGCCCTCCGAGAAGCAGGGGCGCTGCCGAGAAGCCCCCCTCCCCCCATGAGCCCCCCTTCTGCGCGTGGCCGACACTGGAGGTGCTCCAGAACGGGATTATCCTCTTCTTTGGGGGGGGGGAGAGTTCGAGGGCCCGCGCGCGCACGGCGCGCGCGCTGTTCTCCGGGAGTCGCTCGGGGACGCGGAGGGAGACGGTGGAGGGAGGAGGGAGGGAGGGGAGGGAGGAGCGGGAGGAGGGAGGGAGCGAGGGAGGAGGGAGGGAGACGGGGAGGAGGGACGGAGGAAGAGAGGGAGGGAGGGAGGAGGGAGGAGGGAGGACGAGAGGGAGGGCGAGAGGAGGGATGGAGGAGGGATGGAGGAGGGAGGGAGGCAGGGAGGAGGGAGGGAGGGGCAGCGAGGTTGGGAAGGCAAAAGGCCGGGCCGAGGTGAGGGGCAGGAGCGGGCGAGGGAGGAGGAGGAGGACGACGAAGGAGGACGAGGAGGAGGAGGTTGGAGGAGGATGAGGAGGAGGAGAAGGAGCAGGAGGAGGAGGAGAACGAGGAGAACTTGGGAGGAAAAGGGGGGGCGTCAAGCCACCCGCACACTCTCTGCTCGAGGACGCCATCCACGCTGACACGTACCCACCACCACCACTCCCCAGACTAGCAGAAGCACCAAAAGCATCCACTGGGCACATCGCTCTACGAAACGGCGCTATCTCAGGAACAGGGAGGGAACTTCAGATCAGCAGGCGTACCCTCAAACGAGCACACCAACGGCAAGATCAACACGCCTCGACTGCAAGTGATGCCCGAACTACCAGAGCGATAGCTACGGTCTCGCGATGGCTCATCCCCTGCCAGACTGCTAGACTGGCGACTGGTACATGAGACGGCAGACTCACTACAAGGCACCTACGGCCACCACGACATACCCGTCGGCTTCACCGACGCACCAACGCCAACACCTTCCCACGACAGCAACGGTCAATCCTACACAAAGCCACCACCGTCACTCCAGGATACACAAACGGACCAACCAGTAGACATGCCTACGACCAACCTGCACCCAACCAACACACCGACTCCAATACCACAGGCCACGACCGGCAATAGGGCCATCCGCAGCCCCATACGTGCCCCACCACCACCGCAGCTCGAGATCCCAGTGATCTGCCCACCACCTAAAGCGGCAACTGCACAACGGTGGTTTGCAGACTTCCCACCAAGGATACGCACGCCACAAACACAGGCGACTAAAAAAGCCTACTTCCGCCCAAAGGCTCCACCGACCATGCTCGACGGTCAAACTGGCTCTACACCAGTGCCTGTATTCAATGGATTGTGTGACACACGGCATGTGGACGACGCCAATGGCCCAGGACTACTACACTACCTGGATACAATTCGCGACCTCAAGCAGCGCTACCACAATAGTTCGCACACGTTGACTTAGCCAACTCACGACACCCGTATACTCAACACCGCGATGGTGCCACTATGGCGCTCAGAGCTCTACCTATGCCCAAATCCAACTGTCCGACGGCAGAGTACAACTCGCACCCTACACCAAAGCCAAGGTTCCCGGCGCACAATGAAGAAAGGCCATACTGGGGTTTACTACCTCCTGTTCGTCAACTTCTACATTAACTTCAGTTAATGATTTACTAACCAGAATCGTGTCACCTCAACTCAAAGGAGTTTGCACTCCGCGTCCCCTTTCGGTATGAGGTCCAGTGAAGTCTTCTCCTCTATCCTCTCACGAACTTGAGACCAACTTTACGCCTTACTTCTGGTCTGGGCCCCCATCACCAACGAGGTCACGTGTTAACCTTTAAACCCTGCGTAGTAGCCCAATAATTGCTACGAGAGCCTTTTCTACCATCACAATTATGCTGTAAGCTGATTGTGCCATTCAGAGGTCACGACCAGAGCAAGCCTATTCAGTTGCTGGTCTACTGCTCCCTGTGAGTTTAATCACTGCGCCTCATCTTTTTGGACATGGGGATGCGTGGGGAGGTGGGGGGAGCACATCAGCGTACTGACAGCCGCAGTCCACAAACTATGTATTAAACTTAACATAGTATCGCCACCAGCTTAGGCCAGCCATGTCGCATAATGCTTGCCTCAGCGTAGCTCAGCAAAGCTCAGTACCGAGACAATGGCCACCAATATCTACCAGCTGCAAGCCGTCGCCTCTTTCTTCAACTGACTCTACTGTGGGGATGGGACTTGGAATGTGTGAGAATGGAGGCTGGGATGAGGAGAACCTTCGGTCCTCCCTAATCGTTGGGTAGAGCACTACGCAGCCACTCTTACGAAGCTGGCGCTTTACCAAGGACTCCTACATAGGCCGACCTTCGGCCTGGCAAGCCTTAATACTAAGGGAGAGTGAATTACGTGACTGGAGGGAGCTTGCTGGGGATGAGGTGGGCAGACAGATTGTTCCAAGCACGTGCATAACAAGGCACATCGCCCGCTGCACCACCGCCACTTTGCAACTTACCCCCGCCTTACAACCTCTATTATGCCCTACACGTCTCCGTGCAGCTGCTGCCATTACCATCGCACGCATCACGCCCAATGGTTCACCCAGAAGGGCCAGCCAGTACCGCCTACGCCAGCGACAACAGGAGTACACAGCTTACGCCAGCCATTACGCATGCGCCAGCCTCGTTACAAAGATGTTTACTATGCGAGACAACTTTAAACTTCCAAGCTGTAGGCCAAACAATGCCGGCTGCGCTAATCTCACACACAGCCAGCTAGACCGTCTGGAACACTCATTTCGCGGGTGCCAGCCCTCAGCACCGTCATTACGTATGAGCCAGCCTCTTTACAGGTGATCAACGCTTTCCTCTACTCGCATTTCTGTGATACTAATATTTGCTATGCATTGCCACTTGGCACGTCGGTAGGGGACGAGCACCCAGGACAAGTCCCACTGTCCTACTGTGGACTACCCACAACAGCAACCTGATCTAGCATATACAGACTCGCCCAACTGTTTACCTTCTGAATCGTCGCCTGTTCTGTTTGTTTCTGTGCCACACTGCGCATTACTTTTTACAGTTTACCCTGATTTCTGAGGGCGGCGGCTCTGTGAAAGGAACTTATGCGAGGGGGAGGGAGGTTCAGAGCTGCGTTGCTTTCAAATCAGGCGACGCCTACTGGGATCCGCCACGGCCCTAAGCTACTAAGCACGTGTTCTTCGTTTCCTCTCGTTAGCTGACCCTTGTGTTTCTCAGCTTGTTGCGTTATTTGGTGAATTGGCACGTCTCCCCCTTATCCCAATGGCAGCATGCTGGATTACTCTGCGCCCTCATGGGGACCTTCTCTTTTACCGCTTATATTTTATATTTGCACTTCTTGCTTCCGCACTGGCAGCTGCCTGAATCTGTTCTCACGGGCCTGAGTCTTCGGTGTTTTATACCTTGAGGCCTCTCGCACACACAGGACGCAGCAAGCACAGCCCTTAATGTCCGCTGAACGCAAAAAACGTCGAGGGAGAATTGGGGGTCCCAACACCGTGTGGTGACAGACCCGGCGGTGACCTCGAAATCCACAGACCTCACCGCAGGGTCCGTCACCACACGGTTTTGGGACCTCGGAGGCCCCAGCCGCCCAAAACGTCCTCGAAGAACGGCCTGAGTCCCAAAACCGTGCGGTGACCCCGAAGCCCCACCGACTCACCGCACGATGTGGTCACCACCCCACTTGGGAGCCCCCGAGAGAGTGGCGGGGCAAGGCGGGAAGGATCCCCGGGACAGTCTGGAGAACCAACAAAAGAAAACGCGCGACGGCGACGGCGGGGCTCTCCCCAGAAGGCGCCTCGCCTCCGGCCGCGCCGCGCGCCTTCTGCGCGCCCAAACCCAACGCGCTCTTCGGGATCCGCCCCCTCCTCCAGGGTCCAGCGCGTGCGGGCAAGATGTATATCCATATCCAGTGTGTCTTGGACTTTCTTGGAAGGGGCAACGCAAGGCAGAGGCGAATCGGATATGGACAAGCATCGAAATTTTATAGGGGCCAAATTCTTATTCATATCCCGTGCGCCTCGGGGTTCTGGGGAAGGGAGCCCGACGCAATTCTTGCCCGCAGCGCGCTTTCCTTCCTCTAGGTGGCGATATCCGAACCCTACCCTACCCTAATTACCCCAACCAGCCATTGGTTCTCCTAGATCGATGGGAGGCGGGGGCAGGGTTGGGACTGTGCCACGCAGTCGGAGAATCTCTAAACCCTACCACCCGCAGCCCATCGAGTTGCCGGACTCGTTGATCGGCGAGGGTAGGGTTCGGATTTCGCCGGCCGTCGACCAGGCCCTCCGGGTCCTGCAAGCTTTCCTTCCTCATTGGTGACGCACTAGCCAAAGTAGGCCCGAAGCTGGGTCGGCCACGGCCCTGTTGCGGAGCCCAGAAGCTCAGGTCAGCGGAGAGCGGGGATGGGGAATCGGCCCCACGTGGTTCCCAACCCTCCAGTAATTCTCGCCAAATCTGCCCAAGACTGCGTCCCAAAACCGTGCGGCCACCACGCATCACCACTGACTCACCGCACAGTTGCGGTCACCGCACTGTTTGGGGGTCCCCGAACCACTCCCCAGTTTTGCCCACGGCCTTCCTGGGGCGCAGACCCTACAGTCGACTAAATCATTAGGGCGCACGATAAGGATGCAAGGGCCTTGCAAGGCCGTTTCGAAGCTTTTCGAGTGGGGCGCGGCCAACGAGAGTTGCCAAGGATGGACCGAGAAGGCAAGGATGCAAGGCGTAACCTTGGGAAAATTGTCCATCCTTGCTGTACGGGTTGACTGTAGGCTGGGCGAGTGAACCCAAACCAAATGATTCACATGCGAACCCTACCACTGCAGCTTGGATTTCTCAGCAAACCGGTTGGGGCTCAGAACTCAAGGGATGTATGCAACCCCTTGATCCCCAGCGGGAGTGTCCGATACCCCAGCACCGATGGGACCCGCGCGGGCAACCAATGGGCAACCAATGTCGATACCGCTACTCTCTGGACCTTTCTTGTTTTGCGTTCTGACCAAAAATTCGCGGCGAGTCCAGCCGTGGCGACGAGGGCCTCCTGGGAGGCCTAGACATACGAAAGCGAGGCATGTGTAGCGGCATCGGTATCATTTCCTTCTCCGAGCATTACCTTTTTGCTTTCGGGACGTCGCTCGGCTCCCGTGGCCTCCTGGGATGATCTGGGCACCCGCGGAACACCCTCGGCGAGGCGCACCTGCTAGAACGCCACCGACCACCCACGAGAAAACGGTAGAACACCTCGAACCTCGAAAACCCTCGGTTCGCATCGAACCTCGACAACGACCTCGAACACCCCCGAAGGCCTCGAAGGCCTCGAAAGCCTGAACACCTCCGCTGAGGTGGGGCTCGCACGTCGTCGGCACACGGCGCACCGCAGCCGGCGCCGCCGCGCTGCAGGCCCCCTTCCCCCCAGCTCGGGCCTCGTTCTTGAAGGGGCCCTGGGACACACAAACAAATACACACACACACACAACTGACGGGATTCCCCATACGTTCCTATACCTTCTGGGTCCTTTTTCCTTCCCCCCACTTCCCATACTTTCCCACATTTTCCTGGGAGTCGACGATTCATGCTGTCTGTGTGGTTTCTCCCCTCCCGAGTTCTCCCCCCCGCCCAGGCCCGACTGCGCGGGGCGCCGGATCCGCGGGCGCCAGATGCGCAGAAGGCCGCCCCCAGAGGATCCCGGCGCCGCCGTTTGCTCACAGGCGGGCGCCGTCGCGCCCGGCGTCGGGCCCCGGGAGCCTCACGGCTCGTTCCTCCTCCTCCTCCTCCTCCTCCCTCCTCCTCCTCCTCCTCTCCTCTCCTCCTCTCCTCCTCTCCTCCTCCTCCTCCTCCTCCTCCTCCTCCTCCTCCTCCTCCTCCTCCTCCTCCTCCTCCTCCTCCTCCTCCTCCTCCTCCTCCTCCTCCTCCTCTTCCTCTCACAGCTCGTTCCGGCTCGAGGACTGATGCAGAAAGATGGAGTCCTGGGCCATGGGAGCAGGGACCGGCCGTCCCGGCATTCCTATAGACCCACCACGAGATGTTCTCAGAACCCAGGAGTGCTCTACTAACGCAACAAGGCTCTTGGAACATGAGCCCCATGTGCCAAAACAAGGCAGCCCCAGCCAGAAATGTTCAGAGAGCATGTCGCGCAGACCACAAAAGGCTCTTAGAACATGCTTAGGTGGGCCTATAGGCAAGCCAGGACGCCTGGCCATTGCTTGAATGCTGCACTGTTTTTGCAACGCCAAATCTCAAGGTCTGCTCACCGTTCGGGGATCTTCTGACCCGGGTCAATCCAACCCCGAGTCAGTCAGACTCTGCAGGATTCTACAGGATCTTGCACCCAAACCAGGGTTAATGCGACCCTGGCCCTGCAGGATCCTGCAGGATCCGGCGCTCTGGCTGACCACCGTTTGCATTGACCCCCGCCTCAAGGCTGCCGAACCGCCATGCCTGGCCCCCGGGCTGGAGCGGGAGCATGCGCCCTGCTGGCTGGTGCCACGGTGCTGTGCTAGAGGCCTCCCAGACGGTGTTGGAGCAGCTGGGGTCGGAGGATCGCACCGCACCGCCAGTGCATCGACGATGCATCGGCGATGTACCGGCGATGCATCGGCGACGTCGGCGATGTATCGGCGAGGTCGGCGTGGGGAAGCACGGTCTCCACATCGAGCCGCATCGTCGATGCATCGACGATGCGGCGCATCATCAGACCCCGTCTACTCGGACCCCATCTAGGAGGCCTAGCCTTAGGAGGCCTCCTACATGGGGTCGGAGGATACAGTCTGAGGATCGCGCCGCATCGCCGATGCATCGGCGATGCATCGGCGATGCATTGGCGATGCACTGGCGACGTCGGCGCCGTCGGCGCGGAGAACGTCGGGATCCACATCGAGCCGCATCGCCGATGCACCGGCGAGGCGGCGCGATCCTCCGGCCACATCCAGGAGAACTAGATGTGTGCACCATCCTGCGGTGGTGATGCGAACATGTTGAGCAGGGACCGACCGTCCTGACATTCCTATAGCCCTACCACGACATTTGCCCAAAACCCAAAAACGTTCTAAGAACAAAAACGATGTTCTTAGAACATAAACCCGATGTGATAAAACAAAACAGACTCCGCCAAAAATGTTCTAAGAACATTTCGAGAAAACCTCAAAAGGTTCTCAGCACATTGTTTGGTGGGGCTATAGGCGAGCCAAAACGCTTCGCCACCGCTTGAACATGCCGTCTGCGGACCAGAGGCGGGGGACGCCCTGCGAGCCGACGGAGCACACAGCGAAGCACCGCGGCCGCCGAGGGCCCCAGGCACGGACTGCCCCCGAGGGGGCATCCCGGCCCGCTGGCTCGCGCGGCCGTGCCGAAGGAATGCAGGGGGCCACTCGAAGACTCGGAGGGCATGGCAGGAACGAGCGAGAGGAGGATGCGGAGCCAAGGGCGGTGCAATACTCGCCATCGCTCGGACGTCCATTCCTCCTGTATTCTTCGATTTCGTGCGTTTTTTTTTTTCGCCAAATGATCAAGGATGGCCCTCGATGGCCGTCGCCGAAAGAAAAATGCACACGTCCGAGCGATGCCAAGGGAACGAGTGAGAGGAGGATGTGGAGCCAAGGGCGGTGCAATACTGGCGCACACCCTGCACAACTCATGCCGCTGTTGCGCACATCTCGCAGTACCCTGACGCAGATTCGACTGGAAAGATGCCCCCGTGCCCTCCTGCTTCAGCTTCAACGTGGGACGTGCGTCCTTGGCCTCGCACTGAAGTGACGAAGAAGGCAAACACAGAAAGGAGATGCTCGAGCGAAGGTGCGCGAAACCAAGGGTCCACAGACGAATGGGCCATGGCGCTGACAAAGATACACACATGCGTATATATTGATATACGTAGCACCCGCAGATGCGGATCAGAGTGAGGGGGCGGTGGGGACGTCGGCAGTTTGCGAGACTCTGGAGAAGCCCGCCGAAGGCGCCAAAGTCTCACAAATTATACAACGAGCCCGCCGCAGGTGCCGATTTGTTCGTTAAACCAATGTGGGTAGGTCGCGGGTGGGTCGCAAATTGGTCGTGGGTGGGTCGCTGTTGGGTCGCGGGTGTAGAGGGCAGAAAATCCACCCCATTCAAATCACCCCAACAAGCGAAGCCGTTTAGTAAACGCACACACAAGGAATGAATCGAAAAGGGCGGGGCTGTTTAGTCAACGCCCAGGGCCGTTTTGTAAACGTCAATTGTCGGGTCTGGGTGGTGTTTTTCCTACCTTGAGGGGTGGGTCGTGGGGTGGGTCGCGGGTGGGGGTCGCAGATGGGTCGCGGGGTGGGTCGCGGGTGGGTTGCGCGGTGGGTCGCGGGTGGGTCGCGGGTGGGTCGCGGGGTGGGTCGCGGGTGGGTAGCGGGTGGGTCGCGGGGTGGGTCGCGGGGTGGGTCGCGGGGTGGGTCGCGGGGTGGGTCGCGGGTGGGTCGCGGGAGGGACGACGACAACACACAACAACAAGAACATCAATAACAACAACAACGACGACAACAACAACACCGCAACATCAGCCACGCACCCAGGGACAATGAATGACCGTCTACTACTACTACTACTACTACTACTACTACTACTACTACTACTACTACTACTACTAGTACTACTACTACTACTACTACTACTACTACTACTACTATTGCTGCTGCTGCTGCTGCTACTGCTGCTACTACTACTACTACTACTACTACTACTACTACGACTACGACTACGACTACTCACTCTCACCCACTACTACTCACTACTCCCCCCCCCCCACCCCCCCCCCAATACTACTACTACTACTACTACTACAACTACTACTACTACTACTACTACTACGACTACTACGACTACTACGACTACTACGACGACTACGACTGCTACGACTACTACGACCACTGCGACTACTGCGACTACTACGACTACTACGACTACTACGACTACTACGACCACTACGGCTACTGCGACTACTGCGGCTACTGCGGCTACTACGACTACTACGATTACTACGACTACTACGACTACTACGACTACTACGACCACTACGACTACGACGACTACTACTACTACTACTACTACTACTACTACTACTACTACTACTACTACTACTACTACTACGACTACTACTGCGACTACTACGGACTACTACGCCCTACTACGAACTTGTACTAACGAACTATAACTACTACTAAATTGACTACTACACTGTACTCGTACTGGTACGAATTCTACAATACGTACTACGACTACTACTACTACTACTACACTACTACTCTACTACTACTACTTTAAACTACTACTACTACTGCTACAGGATACTTGCTATGACTTACCACTACTATGACAATACTAATTTACTACTGCTGCTGTGCGCTGCTGCTGCTGCTACAGTACTTTACTTATCTACTACTACTACTACCACCACCACTACTACTACTACTACTACTACTACTACTATACTTTTTACTACTCCTACTACTACTACTACTACTACTACTACTACTGCTACGACTACTACTAGTATAACGACTACTACTACGACTACTACTACTACTACTACTTCTACTACTACTACTACTACCACTACTACTACTACTACTACTACTACTACTACTACTACTACTACTACTACTACTACGACTACGAATACTACTACTACTACACTACTACTACTACTACTACTACTACTACTACTACTACTACGCCTACTACTACTACGACTACTACGACTACTACGTATTCTACTTACTATACTACTACTCCAACCCTACTACTACTTTAAACGACGATACTACTTTCACCACTACTAACCACTTACTACCACTTACTACACTTACACAACTCATTTACCACTACCACTCCACTAACCACTAACCACGCCACTTACCCACGCCACTACAATACTACTACTATACTAACATACTTATCGGAATACTACTTACTACTACTACTACTACTACTACTACTACTACTACTACTACTACTACTACTACTACTACTACTACTACTACTACTACTACTACTACTACTGCTACTACTATCCCTAAAACTACTACTACTAAGAGGTCCCCCGGAGGCCCAAAAGTGAGTCCAAGAGGTTCCAAAACGCCGCCCGAGATGCTTCAAACTGCCTCCAAGGAGCCTCCGAGAAGCCAACCACGAGATCCCAACGAACGCCCACGAGGCCTCTGACCCACCACCCAAACACGGGTGCCTCACCTTGTACTTCATCGGTACCACATCAGGCATACACACGAATTTTACGAGTACAACTTGAGCACACAGACGACATCACTTCGTGCACTCAGACGACATGCCGCAAGTGGCATTTGATTGGTACCACTTCTCGGGGGCTTCTGAGAAGCGTCTCGTAACCCTGTCAGGAGCCTCCCATGACCTTTTCAAGGGCCTCTTGAAAACCATTCCTCTCGTAAGCCCCTGGGAAGCCGCTTAGGAGCGTCTCTGGAACATATCAAACTAGAACCACGCGCGCGCTACGCGCGCGCTTAGGTTCTAGTCGCAGATGAGCCACGGGTGCCGTTGTAAACCCCGCTGTGGCCACAACGACGAGTTCCAGCGTTCTCGGGTCCATGTCATAGACGCAAAAAACGCGTAGTCTGAACGCGGGGCGCCACGTTCCCGCGCACCTCACAATCTCGCTGCCGCCTTCGTTTGGTTTATCGAACTGCGTTTGTTTCTCCACTTTCATTTCCGCTCTGCCCCGTCGCAACATTCAATGATTTCGCAAATCTGCTCAATCTCCCCATGCCCGATCACGCAGACATCTGAAGGTTCCTGATGTTGGGGTTGGCTCGGGGCCTCGTTGCGTGCGCGTGGGAGCGCGTTGTTATTTTCCTCTTCCTTGTGCTCCAAGCTTCTCGTTCACAGCGGTCGTTCAGCTGTCGGATATTTGCAGAGGGCGCGCGCAGATGCCCTCGTCATCTGTGCCCTTCTCTGCAATCAGTTGCTGTCGAGTCCGTCCACGGGAGTGGGGAAACTTCTTTGTGCTGGACGCCAAACCTCATGCCGGCGATAATCGCACCCGTGGGAACAGAAGGCTCGGGGTCACGGGGGATGCTCAATGATTTGCCTGGCAAGTCCCATATATGGGGTTGCGTGGAGCTCTGACGGGGCCTCTGGCGGTACCTTCTTCGCGCTCTGGCGAGGCCTTTCAGGAGGTGGGGGAGGGGCACGAAACCTAAACTATTGTATGGTATAGCCACACCCCGCTCGCTCGGGCGGGTCCGCCTTGCAAGGGTGGGAGGAGCAAAAGCCGCGTGAAAGAGTATGGTGTAGGGATGTCCTGCTCTCTCTAACGGGGGTTTCCCTGGCGCTCTGGCGGGGCTTGCCCAGGAGGGGAGGGAAGAGCACGAAACCTGAGGAAAACTATGGTATAACCACATCCCGTGCGCTCTAACGGAACTACTTCGGGTGCGGTGGGAAGAGCAAAACGTAACAGGGACTGTATATGCTATAGCAACACCCCTCTCGCTCTGCCGGGGCCGCCCTTGAGGGGTGTGACGGGCAAAGCAACTTGTGAAATGATAGGGTATAGCGATGCCCCGCTCGCTCAGGCGGGGCCTGTCTGGCGCTCTGGCGGGGCCGTCCCAGGAGAGGAGGGAGAAGCACGAAAACTGAGTGGTGAGGGGAAGAAGAGGAGAGAGGAGGTAATGGAGAAGGGGGTGGGAGGGAAGGAGGGACAGAAAGGGGAGGCCCGGGCCATCTGGGCCGTATTCGAGCGCCCTGGGGCCTCCCGCTCCCGCTCTGTGGTCCATTTTGGGCCTATCCTGGGGCCTCTTGGGCCGTCTGGGGCTCCTCGTGTGCAATTTGCAGGTTCTCTGGAGCCGTCTTGGCGGTCTTTTGGGGCGTCTTCGGCGGTCTTGAGGCGGTCTTGAGGGCGTCTTCGACCTTCTTCGAATATTGGAAGCTCGAGGACGCGAGAAAGCGAAAATCATCGAACAAACCAATGCACATCAATGATTTGGGCCTCTTCGGGCTCTCTCGGGACGTCTCTCGGAGCTCTCTTGGGCCCTCTTGGAGGCCTCTTGGACACATGTTCAAACGCTCTCGTGCAGTCTTGGGCTCTCTTGGAGCGCTCTTGGGCCATCTTGGCGCCCTCTTGAACGTCTCTCGGCCCCCCTTGATGTTTTTTGGCGCCCTTCGCTGGGCCCGAAACGGCCGGAAAACACATCAGTGCACTTTGGGGGCCCCGGGACCCTAGAACCACGAATGCTCTTCGCGCGCGCTTAACTGGTCGACCGGCGATCTGTCGCCAAGCTATGGGCCAGGAAGAATACAGCGCTACAGCGCCATTGTGCATTATGCTATGAGCGTGGCTGCGGAGCACTTATTTTTCCCCTGCGGCTAGGAGCGACCCTCGCGGCACTCTGCACCACAAAGCATTGCTCCTCCGAGCCCGCGGGGCGCGCGCCGACAACGCGCTCCCCGACCGTCGGCTCGAGGAGCAGCAGGAGGAGGCAAACTGAGCATCGTTTAACCGATCCCTATCCCCACTGGAGTGGCGTGGGCCCTGCTGGCCGATTTACCCCTTAGATGCAAATGCAGGTCAACATCATATGTTTCCTTCTGCCCCTTCCTTATTCCTCCTCCTCCGCTCTCATCGACCGGTCGACCGGTGATCTGTCGCCAAGCTATGGGCCAGGAAAAATGCAGCGCTACAGCGCCATGTTGCACTATGCTATGAGCGTGGCTGCGGAGCACTTGGGGCAATCAATGAAACTCGTGTCAAGGAACCCGCACGTGCAAATATGCAGAAAAAACGCCATATTCTCCCCTGCGGCTAGGATCGACACTCGCGGCACTCTGCACCACAAAGCATTGCTCCTCCGAGCCCGCGGGGCGCGCGCCGACAACGCGCCCCCCGACCGTCGGCTCGAGGAGCAGCAGGAGGAGGCAAACTGGGCATCGTTTAACCGATCCCTATCCCCACTGGCGTGGCCTGGGACCTGCTGGTCGATTTACCCCTTAGATGCAAATGCAGGTCAACATCATATGTTTCCTTCTGCCCCTTCCTTATTCCTCCTCCTCCGCTCTCATCGACCGGTCGACCGGTGATCTGTCGCCAAGCTATGGGCCAGGAAAAATGCAGCGCTACAGCGCCATGTTGCACTATGCTATGGAACGCCATGATATGCCATGCTACGCTATAAAGCGCAATGCCACTATGCAGTATGCAATGCAATAACATGATATACCGTACAGTGCGCATTGCATGCCATGCCATGCTGTGCTGTGAAATGCTATGGTAATATGTTGGATGATACGCTGAGCCATATCATGCGATGTTTCCTATGAAGAACGATGCTACCGCGTTACACGGTATGCACAGACACGGCATACCGTGCTATTCAATGCAATGCAATGCTATGCCATGTTATGAACTGCTAGGCTAAAATAAACAGGACGACAGTAAGAGCAACAACGGGGGTGTGATATTTGTATGTTCACGGTTTACTCTTGCGCAGAGCAGTACGGTGCTGTTCTAGTAATGTATGCGCATTGGAATGCCATAGTACGCCACGGTGCGTCATGAGATGCCAGGCCATGCTGGGCAATGTTACGTCGTGACTTGCAGTGTGAGGCTCAGCTAAACACTGCTATGGAATGCAATACGATGGTATGCTGAACCATACTGTGATATGCATTGACACGGTTAGCTATGTCGTGCTGTGCCGTGCCATGCCATGTCATGCAACGCTGCGATGCCACGATAGGCTAGGCGGTCCTTTGCTATGCACCGGTATGTTTTGGAGGCCGTTTGGGGTGCTCTTGGGGCCTCTGTTGCGGCCTCTTTGGGGCCTCTGGGGCCTCGTGGAGCACCTAGGGGGCCTCTGGGGGGCCTCTTGGGCTCTGTTGGGGGCCTCTTGGGGCCTCCTGGAGGCCTCTTGGGGCGGAAGGCTCGAATTGTCGGTTCGTGTTCCCCCTCTTGAGCCCTTCTTGGGGCCGTCTTGGGGCCCTCTTGGGCGATCTTGAGCGCCTCGTGGGCCGTCTTGGGGGGCGCGCTTGGGCCGTCTTGGGGCTCTCTTGCGCCGTCGTGGCGCCCTTTTTGGGTGTCTCTTGGGCCGCGTTGAGCTGATTTCTGGGCCCTCGTGGGCTGTCTTGGACAGTCGGAAACACGAAACAGCGAGAACACGAAAAACCTTCAAAAACCATCGAAAATAACACTTTGTTCGCCTCCTGAGTGCCTCGTGGGAGTCCTTTTGAGAGCATCTTGGCCGTCTTGAAGCACTCTCGGGCTGTCTTTCAGCCATGTTGGACCAATTCTGAAACGCTCTTGTGCGGTCTTGGGCTCTCTTAAAGCGTTCTTGGGCCATCTTGGCGCCCTCTTGCCCCCCTTTGACGTTGTTTGGCGCCCCCCGCCGAGCCCGAAACGGCCAGAAGATAGATCAGTGCACTTTGGGGTGCCCGGGACCCCCTATCCATTCTATAAGAGAGAGAGAGAGAGAGAGAGAGAGAGAGAGTATATATATATATATATATAGAAAGAGAGAGAGAGAGAGAGAGAGAGAGAGAGAGAGAGAGAGAAAAACAAAAAAAAAACACACACACACACACACACACATCGCGCGCGCTTCGCGCGCGCTCAAGATCTAGCTAGGCTTGATCGGCCAAATAATGTAATCTCATTTTGGTCGTTTCCTGCGTCCAAGGACTCCCTTGGAGGCCCTGCGCAAGCCTCGGAATCGTATAGAAGGGAAATGCGGAAACGCAGAAATCATTAATTCATTTCCTTTCGGTATTCAACGATCTGGGGCCCTCAAATGCTTCCTGGGTTTTTTTGGGGAGGTGACGGGGTCTGAATTGTGGTGTGTTGTGCGAGAGTAGACCGGGGGCCAAACTTGAAAAACAAGAAAAAGGAATAGTGGGATGTCCATTTTTTCCAGTTCCTCGGCGTCGTTCGGCGCTGTGTTTTGTTTGTGCCTCGTGGGTTTTGTTAGCCCGGCTCCTCAGGGGTGTTGGTTCTTCCGGACCCCCTGGGGGTTCTGGAGGCCTCCTGTAGGCCTGGAGAGCCGTGTCTCGGGCTGCGCGGGAGCGTGTTGGGCCGTTCTTTACGCTCTGGGGACTCCTTAGGGTCGTCTTGGGCTGTCTTTGGGCGTCTTGGGGGTCCCCCGGGAAGCCGGGAGGCGCGGTACTGGCCAAATGTCAGGGGATGTGCGGGATCTCCGAGTCAGAGTCCCACTATATATATATATATATATATATATATATTGGAGAAAAACAAAAAAACAAAAGAGAGAGAGAGAGAGAGAGAGACAAAAACAAAAAAAAACAAAAAAACTGGAATTCTGGGCATTCCCTTTTTTCCAAACCCTCCTTGTGTTGGGTACTCGTTTTGAATAGAGCACTGTGGTATCCACCTCCCGCCCTCTCCTCCTTCTTCTCTCCTGTGTTCGCGGTGCCCTGCTGGGCTGCGATATGCGCAACTGTCGCCACTTTCGTGGGCTCCTGGGAGGCCCAGCGGAGGTACGTCCTACGCGGACCACTTTGAGGCCTCCCTGTCCTCTGCGGGGCTGCGATCTGCGCAACTGTCGCCACTTTCGTGGGTTCCTGGGAGGCCCAGCGGAGGTACGTCCTACGCGGACCACTTTGAGGCCTCCCTGTCCCCTGCGGGGCTGCGATCTGGCAACTGTCGCCACTTTCGTAAGTTCCTGGGAGGCCCAGCGAAGGTACGTCCTACGCGGACCACTTTGAGGCCTCCCTGTCCCCTGCGGGCGCACTTGTCGCACCTGTCGCACCTGGCGCCCCCTGGCGCAGTGGACGCCCAAAAGGCAAACACGCCCAAAATATCAGTTTCCCCAGAGGAAATCTACGATTTTTGCTTATTGGGATCCCCGATCCTCATCGTTCGCACGCCATGTTCCGGAGGAGCGTTCCTGGAGCACGGGGCGCCAGAGGCCCCCCCGCTCTCCCCCCCTCCCTGACTATCCTGCCGAGGAACTCTTGGGTTGCGCAAGGCCGGTCTCGCGGGCTCCCTGGGGCTTCCCGGGCCCGCCCAGGGCTGTTTGGGAACGGACCTGGAGGCGCGCTGGGCCCCATTGGAGCGTCGGAAATCCGAACAGACAAGAAGGCCAAGATCCTCCAATTCCTGAGTCAAACGAGCGATTTTGGCATGTTGGGACCCTCTTGGGGGGTGCTCCTGGAAGCGTCCTGAGCCATGTTTGAAGCCTCTTGGGAGCTATCTGAAGCCCCCTGGGGCTCTCTTGAAGCGGAAGCCCTGGGTTTTCCGAGCGCGGTCCGTCTCTTGGACACCTTTCGGGCCTGTTTGGGGCCCTCGTGGGCGGCCCTGGGCGCTTCTTGGGCCAGCCTTGGGCCCTCTGGGACCGCCTCGGGGCGGCCTTGGGCGCTTCTGGAGCTGTTTGGGAGCGGTCTCGGAGGTCTCCTGGGCCGCCTAGGAGCGTCGGACAGCCGCCGAGATCAGAAGGCCAACCCTCCAAGACTATTGAAAAAATCAATGTTTGGCCTGCTGGGGCCCTCGTGGGAGTGCTTTTGGAAGCGTTTGGCGCCATGTTGGAGGACTCTTGGGGGCCGCCCGGGGCCTCCCGGGTCACGCAGGGAAGGGGGCAGGGGGAAAAAGGCCAGAGAGCGCTGAAGGATACAAATACTGGAACCCTCTTGTGATTTTGTGGGGGGCCTCGGGAGTTGAACACGCCACGGTGCGTGCCACGGGCCTCGATGCGTTCCTTTGCCGCAAGTGCTGCACCGCCGCCGCTATTTTTTGTTTCGGACTTTCCACAAGCTTGCAGTCGACGCCCACAGACGAGCGGCCCTAGGCACCCACGGGAGCCCCAGCAACGCGTAGCGCCCTATTATTCTACAATTTTCAACTACCCACTGCCACAGAAATTATCCAGCCATTCCAATACCTCGCTCAATGCAGCGACGGGCTCGCCCGTGGGATGGAGTCCCCGCAGTCTCCGTGTTTGTTGAGGTGCCGCGAGCATCTGCAGTTGTCGAGCACCATCAGCAGACGGGGCCCAACTTGTTGGTGTGTTTGTTTTCCTTCCCCTCCTCCGCCTTCACCCCCCCTCCCCCGATTGAGGGGTGCTGCTCGTGCACGCCGCGCATCGTACGGCCTTTTGGCTACCCAGTTTGAGTCTGCCAGGGCCCTCGCGCCAGATCCTTCGCCCGGTCCTCCCAGCGCGTCGTGTCCATCCAGTGGGCTCCGGGACTTCCACCGAAAATGGTGATACATGATCTGCCAATTGTTATAACATGTGATTCCTTTTGCCCTCACGTCTCACACCGCCTGTCACTGTAATTTATATTGGCTCGAAGTGCGCCGGCAGCGGCGCAATCCATATATTACCGAGCCGTCGCGACAGCAGGCAGTGCTCAAACAGTACTGGCTCGGGCTGCACCTTGTATTGAAAAAATACATCTAGCGAGTCAGGCATCAGTCAGGGACTTGCAGTGGCACATCCTCCAGACCATGGCTAACCCAAACCCGCTGTGCGTTGTGGAAGTCCCCTTGCCTGCCCTTCAGTTTCTTGGCCCAGGGGTTAGTCCTCCCGCTCCTCTGGTCTGGTCCTCCCGCTCTTGCTGTCTGGTCTTCCCGCTCCTCTTGTTGGTCTGGTCTGTTCCTCCCGCTCATCTGGTCTGGTCCTCCCGCTCTTGCAGATGTTACGGCTTGCGCCGCACCGCCGACCTCTTTGGGGGCCCTTGATGGTTTCTTGCTGGTTCGTCGTTGTAGCAGCCTCTGGGAGCTGCGCGACCTTTCGAAAGAACGACACCATGCTGACGAGGGGTGTGGTCAGACACGTAGGGATCATGTTGGGGTTTCTGAGGACCTTATAATCGAAGACGCCTACGGCGAATCACTGCCGCCCAGTGCCTTTTTGGAAACGCCTATGTGGCCGAACGTTGGGCTAGAGCTTGGCCAAACTATCGGGCCATGAGTTCCCCGAGTCGGTTTGGAAAGCCTTCGGGGAACACGTGGGGGATAATGGACACAAAGAGGAAGAGGACTAGAACGAGGAAGAGGAAGAGGAAGAGTCGGAGGAGGAGGCTTCTTGGGAGCCTCTTCGGGCACTCTTGGGGCCTGCTGGGAGCATCCTGAGTGCCTCTTGGGGGCCTCTTGGGGGCCTCCTGCTGGGGGCCTTTGGGGACCTCGTGGGGGCCTCTTTGGCCGTCTTAGAAAATTCTTGGTCGTCGGGGGCCGTCTTGGAGGTCTCTCTGAACCGACTTGGGGTCCTCTTGGGGCGCCTCAGGGCCATCTTGGAAGCCTCTTCGGCCGTCTTGGAACCCTCTTAGGGCCGTCTTGGGGACCTCTTGGGCCGTCATGGGGCCATCTTGGAGCCCTCGTGAACGATCTTGGCGCGACCTTGGGGGCCTCTTGGGCCGTCTTCGGCCGACGGAAAGCCGAAAAGGCGCAAATGCCAAAATCTTTCAAACACCATAAGAACATCAATGATTTGTTCCCTCTTCGGGCCTCCCTTGAGGACCTCTTGGAGGCCTCATGGGCCGTATTGGAGGCCTCTTGGGGGCCTCTTGGGCCATTTTGAGGCCGTCTTAGGCCGTCTCGAGTGCATCTTGGCTCGTCTTGGAGGCATCTTGGAGCCATCTTAGCCGTCTTGGAGGCCATCTTGGTCGTCTTAGACGCATATTGGCCGTCTTGGACGCGACAGGGGGAACCGCCCAGGCATTGTCCCAGACCCCAGCGGGGCTGGCCGAAACCCCATGAGGAGATCTTTTGGAAAAAGAACCAAAACCAAAACCGAAAGGATCCAGCACGCCAGGCACCCCTGTGATGAATCAACAGGGGGCGGCGGATTTAATGCTCTTCGGCCCATGCCGCCACCGGGCCTGGGTTGTGGGTCAGAGTCCTCCAGGATGTTTCTTCTCTTCGGAACGCTCTTGGGGGCCTCTGGGAGGGCAGTTTTGATGCCTCTTAGGAGTTTCTTGGGGTTCTCTTGAAGCGGGGCCTCTGTGGGGCTTCCTGGGTGCCTCTTGGGGACCTCTGAGAAGCTGATAGGGGGGCTTTTTTATGATAGCTTTCCGAAAGGATTTCGAACGATTTGTGAAAGGATCCTGGAAGGCCCCGTTGGAAGGTTGATGGGGGGCTTATACATATAACGGCGCACCGGGTCCGGGGGCCCGGGGCCGGGACCTCGACCGCAAATGTGCACCCCGGGGGGCCCGGAGGCTCGTCGGGGCTTGCCGGAGGCCTCCGACTCCCTTGTCAGACAATGGGGCACGCAAACGAAACGCCCCAAGGATCGGCCCAAGAAAATTCCAGTAGGCCTCCATTGAGGGCTCCGAGATGCTGAAGATGGCTCAGAGTCCGCGAGGACGGCCCCCGACAAGGTCGCTCCAGCCAATAGTGTAAGCATCTCGCGCAACATTGAGTCCAAAGAGGGCCCCGCTTGACGTGCAACGCAAAAATAGGCCCATTACCTTCGTAATCGTAATTTCACAAAGTTGTTTTTTGGGCTTTCCGACGTTACAGGACGGCCCACGAGGCGCCCAAGACCGCCCCATGACGGCCCAAGAAGCTTCCAAGAGGGCCCCAGGACAGCCCAAGAGGGCCCCAAGACGGCCCAAGAGGCGCCCAAGATGGCCCAAGAGGGCCCCAAGACGGGCCCAAGAGGGGGCCCAGATGGGGGACCACGAACCGCAAGCTCGAGCCTTCCGCCCCAAGAGGCCGCCAGGAGGCCCCCAGGAGGCCCCTCAAGAGGCCCCAGGAGACCCCAGACGTCCAAGGACGCCCCCAAGAGGCTCCAAGAAGCCTCCAACATGCGTTCCAAGAGGGCCCCTAGACGCAAGAATTGGCCCATTCCCTTCGTAAAACGTACATTTTTAACAAAGTCGCCTTTTGGGCTTTCCGACGTTACAGGACGGCCCAAGAGGCGCCCAAGACCGCCCCAAGACGGCCCAAGAAGCTTCCAAGAGGGCCCCAGGACAGCCCAAGAGGGCCCCAAGACGGCCCAAGAGGCGCCCAAGATGGCCCAGAGGGCCCCAAGACGGGCCCAAGAGGGGGCCCAGAGGGGGACCACGAACCGCAAGCTCGAGCCTTCCGCCCCAAGAGGCCGCCAGGAGGCCCCAAGGAGGCCCCTCAAGAGGCCCCAGGAGACCCCAGACGTCCAAGGACGCCCCCAAGAGGCCCCAAGAAGCCTCCAACAAGCGTCCCAAGAGGGCCCCTAGACGCAAAAATTGACCCATTCCCTTCGTAAAACGTACATTTTCAACAAAGTTGTCTTTTGGGCTTTCCGACGTTACAGGAAGGCCCAAGAGGCGCCCAAGACCGCCCCAAAGAGGTCCAAGAAAGCTTTTTTTTTTTCTTTTTTTTTCTTCTTTTTTTTTTTTTTTTTTTTTTTTTTCTTTTTTTTTTATTTTTTTTTTTTTTTTTGTTTACTTGTTTTGTTTTTTTTTTTTATTTTTTTTGTGGTTTCCCAGAGGGGACCCAGGACCAGGACAGCCCAAGAGGGCCCCAAGACGGCCCAAGAGGCGCCCAAGATGGCCCAAGAGGGCCCAAAGACGGGCCCAAGAGGGGGCCCAGAGGGGGACCACGAACCGCAAGCTCGAGCCTTCCGCCCCAAGAGGCCGCCAGGAGGCCATCAGGAGGCCCCTCAAGAGGCCCCAGGAGACCCCCAAGAGGCCCAAAGGAGGCTCCGAGAAGCCCCAAATCGGCACCCAAAATGCTTCGAACCTGCTTCCAGGAGGCCCCCGACAGGTTCAGAGGCTCCCGAGAAGCTACGTCAAACTCCCAGCGAGCGACGGGACGAGGCCCCCCACAAAATCAGAAGAGGGTTCCAGTATTTGTATCCTTCAGCGCTCTCTGGCCTTTTTCCCCCGGCCCCCTTCCCTGCGTGACCCGGGAGGCCCCGGGCGGCCCCCAAGAGTCCTCCAACATGGCTCCAAACGCTTCCAAAAGCGCTCCCACGAGGGCCCCAGCAGGCCAAACATTGATTTTTTCAATAGTCTTGGAGGGTTGGCCTTCTGATCTCGGCGGCTGTCCGACGCTCCTAGGCGGCCCAGGAGACCTCCGAGACCGCTCCCAAACAGCTCCAGAAGCGCCCAAGGCCGCCCCGAGGCGGTCCCAGAGGGCCCAAGGCTGGCCCAAGAAGCGCCCAGGGCCGCCCACGAGGGCCCCAAACAGGCCCGAAAGGTGTCCTAGAGACGGACCGCGCTCGGAAAACCCAGGGCTTCCGCTTCAAGAGAGCCCCAGGGGGCTTCAGATAGCTCCCAAGAGGCTTCAAACATGGCTCAGGACGCTTCCAGGAGCACCCCCCAAGAGGGTCCCAACAGGCCAAAATCGTTCGTTTGACTCAGGATTTGGAGGATCTTGGCCTTCTTGTCTGTTCGGCTTTCCGACGCTCCAATGGGGCCCAGCGCGCCTCCAGGTCCGTTCCCAAACAGCCCTGGGCGGGCCCGGGAAGCCCCAGGGAGCCCGCGAGACCGGCCTTGCGCAACCCAAGAGTTCCTCGGCAGGATAGGGAGGGGGGGAGAGCGGGGGGGCCTCTGGCGCCCCGTGCTCCAGGAACGCTCCTCCGGAACATGGCGTGCGAACGATGAGGATCGGGGATCCCAATAAGCAAAAATCGAAGATTTCCTTTGGGAAACTGATATTTTTGGCGTGTTTGCCTTTTGGGCGTCCACTGCGCCAGGGGGCGCCAGGTGCGACAGGTGCGACAAGTGCGCCCGCAGGGGACAGGGAGGCCTCAAAGTGGTCCGCGTAGGACGTACCTCTGCTGGGCCTCCCAGGAACTTACGAAAGTGGCGACAGTTGCCAGATCGCAGCCCCGCAGGGGGCAGGGAGGCCTCAAAGTGGTCCGCGTAGGACGTACCTCTGCTGGGCCTCCCAGGAACCCACGAAGTGGCGACAGTTGCGCAGATCGCAGCCCCGCAGGGG
The DNA here is from genome assembly GCA_963575745.1 of Prorocentrum cordatum. NCBI lineage: Eukaryota > Dinophyceae > Prorocentrales > Prorocentraceae > Prorocentrum > Prorocentrum cordatum. The sequence continues at coordinate 323,158 of CAUYUJ010015440.1, forward strand.
ACAGGGAGGCCTCAAAGTGGTCCGCGTAGGACGTACCTCCGCTGGGCCTCCCAGGAGCCCACGAAAGTGGCGACAGTTGCGCATATCGCAGCCCAGCAGGGCACCGCGAACACAGGAGAGAAGAAGGAGGAGAGGGCGGGAGGTGGATACCACAGTGCTCTATTCAAAACGAGTACCCAACACAAGGAGGGTTTGGAAAAAAGGGAATGCCCAGAATTCCAGTTTTTTGTGTTTTTGTTTGTTTTTGTTCTCTCTCTCTCTCTTTTTGTTTTGTTTTTTCTCCAATATATATATATATATATATATATATATATATAGTGGGACTCTGACTCGGAGATCCCGCACATCCCCTGACATTTGGCCAGTACCGCGCCTCCCGGCTTCCCGGGGGACCCCCAAGACGCCCAAAGACAGCCCAAGACGACCTGAGGAGTCCCCAGAGCGTAAAGAACGGCCCAACACGCTCCCGCGCAGCCCGAGACACGGCTCTCCAGGCCTACAGGAGGCCTCCAGAACCCCCAGGGGGTCCGGAAGAACCAACACCCTGAGGAGCCGGGCTAACAAAACCCACGAGGCACAAACAAAACACAGCGCCGAACGACGCCGAGGAACTGGAAAAAATGGACATCCCACAATTCCTGTTTCTTGTTTTTCAAGTTTGGCCCCCGGTCTACTCTCGCACAACACACCACAATTCAGACCCCGTCACCTCCACCAAAAAACCCAGGAAGCATTTGAGGGCCCCAGATCGAATACCGAAAGGAAATGAATTAATGATTTCTGCGTTTCCGCATTTCCCTTCTATACGATTCCGAGGCTTGCGCAGGGCCTCCAAGGGAGTCCCTGGACGCAGGAAGCGACCAAAATGAGATTACATGATTTGGCCGATCAAGCCTAGCTAGATCTTGAGCGCGCGCGAAGCGCGCGCGATGTTTTTGTTTATTATTATTATCATATGTTTTTTTCTCTCTCTCTCTCTCTCTCTCTCTTTCTATATATATATGTATACTCTCTCTCTCTCTCTCTCTCTCTCTCTCTCTTATATAATGGATAGGGGGTCCCAGGCACCCCAAAGTGCACTGATCTATCTTCTGGCCGTTTCGGGCTCGGCGGGGGGCGCCAAACAACGTCAAAGGGGGGCAAGAGGGCGCCAAGATGGCCCAAGAACGCTTTAAGAGAGCCCAAGACCGCACAAGAGCGTTTCAGAATTGGTCCAACATGGCTTAAAGACAGCCCGAGAGTGCTTCAAGACGGCCAAGATGCTCTCAAAAGGACTCCCACGAGGCACTCAGGAGGCGAACAAAGTGTTATTTTCGATGGTTTTTGACGGTTTTTCGTGTTCTCGCTGTTTCGTGTTTCCGACTGTCCAAGACAGCCCACGAGGGCCCAGAAATCAGCTCAACGCGGCCCAAGAGACACCCAACAAGGGCGCCACGACGGCGCAAGAGAGCCCCAAGACGGCCCAAGCGCGCCCCCCAAGACGGCCCACGAGGCGCTCAAGATCGCCCAAGAGGGCCCCAAGACGGCCCCAAGAAGGGCTCAAGAGGGGGAACACGAACCGACAATTCGAGCCTTCCGCGCCCCAAGAGGTCTCCAGGAGGCCCCAAGAGGCCCCCAACAGAGCCCAAGACGCCCCCCAGAGGCCCCCTAGGTGCCCCACGAGGCCCCAGAGGCCCCAAAGAGGCCGCAACAGAGGCCCCAAGAGCACCCCAAACGGCCTCCAAAACATACCGGTGCATTGCAAAGGACCGCCTAGCCTATCGTGGCATCGCAGCGTTGCATGACATGGCATGGCACGGCACAGCACGACATAGCTAACCGTGTCAATGCATACCATCGTATTGCATTCCATAGCAGTGTTTAGCTGAGCCTCACACTGCAAGTCACGACGTAACATTGCCCAGCATGGCCTGGCATCTCATGACGCACCGTGGCGTACTATGGCATTCCAATGCGCATACATTACTAGAACAGCACCGTACTGCTCTGCGCAATAGTAAACCGTGACCATACAAATATCACACCCCCGTTGTTGCTCTTACTGTCGTCCTGTTTATTTTAGCCTAGCAGTTCATAACATGACATAGCATTGCATTGCATTGAATAGCACGGTATGCCGTGTCTGTGCATACCGTGTAACGCGGTAGCATCGTTCTTCATAGGAAACATCGCATGATATGGCTCAGCGTATCATCCAACATATTACCATAGCATTTCACAGCACAACATGGCATGGCATGCAATGCGCACTGTACGGTATATCATGTTATTGCATTGCATACTGCATAGTGGCATTGCGCTTTATAGCGTAGCATGGCATATCATGGCGTTCCATAGCATAGTGCAACATGGCGCTGTAGCGCTGCATTTTTCCTGGCCCATAGCTTGGCGACAGATCACCGGTCGACCGGTCGATGAGAGCGGAGGAGGAGGAATAAGGAAGGGGCAGAAGGAAACATATGATGTTGACCAGCATTTGCATCTAAGGGGTAAATCGACCAGCAGGTCCCAGGCCACGCCAGTGGGGATAGGGATCGGTTAAACGATGCCCAGTTTGCCTCCTCCTGCTGCTCCTCGAGCCGACGGTCGGGGGGCGCGTTGTCGGCGCGCGCCCCGCGGGCTCGGAGGAGCAATGCTTTGTGGTGCAGAGTGCCGCGAGTGTCGATCCTAGCCGCAGGGGAGAATATGGCGTTTTTTTCTGCATATTTGCACGTGCGGGTTCCTTGACACGAGTTTCATTGATTGCCCCAAGTGCTCCGCAGCCACGCTCATAGCATAGTGCAACATGGCGCTGTAGCGCTGCATTTTTCCTGGCCCATAGCTTGGCGACAGATCACCGGTCGACCGGTCGATGAGAGCGGAGGAGGAGAAATAAGGAAGGGGCAGAAGGAAACATATGATGTTGACCTGCATTTGCATCTAAGGGGTAAATCGGCCAGCAGGGCCCAGGCCACTCCAGTGGGGATAGGGATCGATTAAACGATGCTCAGTTTGCCTCCTCCTGGTGCTCCTCGAGCCGACGGTCGGGGAGCGCGTTGTCGGCGCGCGCCCCGCGGGCTCGGAGGAGCAATGCTTTGTGGTGCAGAGTGCCGCGAGGGTCGCTCCTAGCCGCAGGGGAAAAATAAGTGCTCCGCAGCCACGCTCATAGCATAATGCATAATGGCGCTGTAGCGCTGTATTCTTCCTGGCCCATAGCTTGGCGACAGATCGCCGGTCGACCAGTTAAGCGCGCGCGAAGAGCATGCGTGGTTCTAGGGTCCCGGTGCCCCCAAAGTGCACTGATGTGTTTTCCGGCCGTTTCGGGCCCAGCGAAGGGCGCCAAAAAACATCAAAGGGGGCCGAGAGACGTTCAAGAGGGCGCCAAGATGGCCCAAGAGCGCTCCAAGAGAGCCCAAGACTGCACGAGAGCGTTTGAACATGTGTCCAAGAGGCCTCCAAGAGGGCCCAAGAGAGCTCCGAGAGACGTCCCGAGAGAGCCCGAAGAGGCCCAAATCATTGATGTGCACTGGTTTGTTCGATGATTTTCGCTTTCTCGCGTCCTCGAGCTTCCAATGTTCGAAGAAGGTCGAAGACGCCCTCAAGACCGCCTCAAGACCGCCGAAGACGCCCCAAAAGAGCGCCAAGACGGCTCCAGAGAACCTGCAAATTGCACACGAGGAGCCCCAGACGGCCCAAGAGGCCCCAGGATAGGCCCAAAATGGACCACAGAGCGGGAGCGGGAGGCCCCAGGGCGCTCGAAGACGGCCCAGATGGCCCGGGCCTCCCCTTTCTGCCCCTCCTTCCCTCCCACCCCCTCCTCCATTACCTCCTCTCTCCTCTTCTTCCCCTCACCCCTCAGTTTTCGTGTTTCTCCCTCCTCTCCTGGGACGGCCCCGCCAGAGCGCCAGACAGGCCCCGCCTGAGCGAGCGGGGCATCGCTATACCCTATCATTTCACAATTTGCTTTGCCCGTCACACCCCTCAAGGGCGGCCCCGGCAGAGCGAGAGGGGTGTTGCTATAGCATATACAGTCCTTGTTACGTTTTGCTCTTCCCACCGCACCCGAAGTAGTTCCGTTAGAGCGCACGGGATGTGGTTATACTATAGTTTTCCTCAGGTTTCGTGCTCTTCCCTCCCCTCCTGGGCAAGCCCCGCCAGAGCGCCAGGGAAACCCCCGTTAGAGAGAGCAGGACATCCCTACACCATACTCTTTCACGCGGCTTTTGCTCCTCCCACCCTTGCAAGGCGGACCCGCCCGAGCGAGCGGGGTGTGGCTATACCATACAATAGTTTAGGTTTCGTGCCCCTCCCCCACCTCCTGAAAGGCCTCGCCAGAGCGCGAAGAAGGTACCGCCAGAGGCCCCGCCAGAGCTCCACGCACCCCATACATGGGACTTGCCAGGCAAATCATTGAGCATCCCCCGTGACCCCGAGCCTTCTGTTCCCACGGGTGCGATTATCGCCGGCATAAGGTTTGGCGTCCAGCACAAAGAAGTTTCTTCACTCTCGTGGACGGACTCGACAGCAACTGATTGCAGAGAAGGGCACAGATGACGAGGGCATCTGCGCGCGCCCTCTGCAAATATCCGACAGCTGAACGACCGCTGTGAACGAGAAGCTTGGAGCACAAGGAAGAGGAAAATAACAACGCGCTCCCACGCGCGCGCGACGAGGCCCCGAGCCAACCCCAACATCAGGAACCTTCAGATGTCTGCGTGATCGGGCATGGGGAGATTGAGCAGATGTGCGAAATCATTGAATGTTGCGACGGGGCAGAGCGGAAATGAAAGTGGAGAAACAAACGCAGTTCGATAAACCAAACGACGGCGGCAGCGAGATTGTGAGGTGCGCGGGAACGTGGCGCCCCGCGTTCAGACTACGCGTTTTTTGCGTCCATGACATGGACCCGAGAACGCTGGAACTCGTCGTTGTGGCCACAGCGGGGTTTACAACGGCACCCGTGGCTCATCTGCGACTAGAACCTAAGCGCGCGCGTAGCGCGCGCGTGGTTCTAGTATTTTGTATTTATTTAAACAGGGATGGTGTGGGGGGGGGGGGGGCGCATCGGGTTGGTTGCGCATGTTGCGCATGCGCCGATTTTGAAGGCAGAGTGTGTTTTTTTTCGTATTGTTTTTGACAACGATGGTTGTGTGTGTGTGATCATGGGGTCTTCACTGTTCCTGGTTGGCTGCCGGTCGCCTGGGGGAGGGGGTGTATATTCATAGGGAACAGAGATACACCCCTCCCCCAAGTGGAAGAGGGAGGGGTTTGAAGAGAAACCGCTTTAGATCACCTACGCCCAGAACGCTGGTGGGATTCGGGCTATTCGGGCTATTCGGGCTATTTGGGTTATTCGGGCCCCGGGCCAGGCTATTCGGGCTACTCGGGCCCATTCGGGCTATTCGGGTTATTCGGATAAGAATGTCTCGTGCGCTTGGCCCATTCGGGCTACTCGGGCTACTCAGGCTATTCGGCTCACACGGTATGTTTTGTGCGCCGGGCTTATTCGGGACTCGGGCTATTCCTACTCGGACTATTCGGGTTATTCTGGCTATTCGGGCTATTCGGGCCCATTTGGGCTATTCGGTCTATTCGGTCCAATCGGAATGTCTCGTGCGGGGCCGGGCCCATTCGGGCTATTCGGGCTATTCGTATTCGGGCTATGCGGGCTACTCGTGCTCATTCGTGCTGTTCGGGCTATTCGGGTCAATCGGAATGCCTCGTGCGCTGGGCCCAGTCGGGCTGCTCGGGCCTCTCGGGCTACTCGGCTCAATCGGAATGTTTTGTGCGCCAGGCCCATTCGGGCTACTCGGGCTATTCGGATTCCATCCGGGCTATTCTGGCTATTCGGGCTACTCGGGCCCATTCGGGCTATTCGGGCTATTCGGGTCAATCGGAATCCCTCGTGCGCTGGGCCCAGTCGGGCTATTCGGGCTACTCGGCTCCAACAGAATGTGTCGCGCGTCGAGCCCATTCGGGCTATTCTGGCTAATCGGGCTACTCGTGCCCATTCCGGCTATTGGGGCTATTCGGTTCACAGGTGTTATGACGGTAATAAGGGCCATAGAGGTTTCAGGGCTCATAGGAATGATAGGCGTTAGAAGGGTTGAAGGCGTGATATGCGTTTTAGGGGCCATGGGAACCATAGGGGTCATAGTGGTGATGAGGGCTACAGGGTTATACGGGTTATAGTGTTCAGGGGTTATAGGATTCATAGGAGTTATAGGTGATAGTGATAGAGGTGATAGTGATAATAGAGGTTGCAGGGTTCATAGGGGCCATTGGAGTTTGAGGGGTCATAGGGGATGTAACGGTTCAAGGCGCCATCGAGGTTCTACGGTTTGTGTGTGTGTGTGTTCTTGGTGCTTTACGGGTCAAAGTGGCCATAAGGATTATATGGGGTCGTAGGGGTCATAGGAACTATAGGGCGCACAGTGGTTATAAGGTTATCCAGGTCATTTTACCGGGGTTATATGGGGTCAGGGGTGCCGTCGTCGTCGTCGTCGTCGTCGTCGTCGTCGTCGTCGTCGTCGTCGTCGTCGTCGTCGTCAGGGGTCAGAAACGTTATAGGGGTTCTGGGGATCATACGGGTCATAGGGGTTCCGCGGTCTATAGGGCTATCGGGCTTTTTGTGGTCACAGGGGCTATCGGACTTGTAGGATTATAGAGATCATAGGGTTGATAGAGGTGATAGCGATTATAGAGGTTACGGGGCTTATATGTCCAAGAGGCCACAGGCGGCTCCAGAGGGGCTCCCAGAGCGCCAGGAGGCTCCAGGAAGCCTTTAGGAGCCCTCAGGAGCCTTCAAGAGGCCCCAGGAGGCTCCAGGAGGCCGCAGGAGACACTCCCGAAGGAGATACCGGTACTCCGCTCTGGTCGATTCAGGCATGTCCGATTTAGGCAGAACCATACGAAAATGCTATTCGACCTCAGGCAATACATTAAGTTTTTACGCTGGGGTTTCCTAAGGATTTTGGCATGGGCGCTGGCGGACGCGGGCTTGCGTTCGCGCGTCGTGCTGGATGGGGGGCTGGAGGCGCGCTGTGGCGCGCGCCTCCGGCGCTATTCGGACTGCTCGGGCTGTTCGGGCTATTCGGGTCTCACGCCGGACCTTTGTGAGTAGCTAGTCGGGCTAATCGGGTCAACCCAGTGGAGGACACGCTTGGCCGACGCAGGGATTAATCGGGCTGAATAGCCTTTTCTCGTGCAGACGAAAGTCTCCCAGGAGTTGCTTCCTAGTTCTGTCTGTCTCCTGTCTGGTCTGCGTGTGCGTGAGGCAGGTGCGTCTGACTATGGGTGCGTCCGGCTATTAGGGGGGAGGGAGGAGGGGCAGTGGGGAGGCGGTGTGACGTGAGGAGGCGGAGACATGACACTAATTACGAGAGCCAGTTTGGGAACATCTGCTGTGGAGGCACATGCAAAATAGTCAACAACAAGGCACCGATTGCCAGCGTGATGGCGACTCCGATATATTTGACTGTCCAGTTCTCTCACCAGTGATGACCATTATGGTGTTTTGATGTGTTAACGTGATGCCTGGAGCAGGCATTCAGTCCACATATAGCACCATTTGTACTAACGCGCGGGTAGATGTCATCATCATCCCCCGATTTCGTGAGGGGTTCGCGCGTTTAGGTATTGCTTTGTCTTGCCCCCGCCCGTGCTTGCCTTCTCCATGCAGCTCCGTCCAGAGCATGCTCTAGTATGAGTTCGAGTCGTCGTTGGCGACGAGCGGGTCTTCGCCCCAGAGAGAACGTGCTAAGACTGCTGATCCGAGTGGCAGTTGGCTTCGCTGCGGCGAGCGAGGGCCAATGCAAGGCTTGGTATTGCCGAGAGGGGTCTTGCAAGGTGGGTTTGCATCCGCGAGCGACAGCGACGATTAGTTCCCCCCTCAAATCGGAGAAAGAGGTCCTTCTGTGCCAAGCCAAGCCGCAGGACGACCGGCGGTGGATTGGGTGGGTCAGTGTCGGCGACGGAGCGGGCGCAGGCGCTTCTTGTAGCGAGGCAGAGCGTGCCGCGCCGAAGGGAAGGCCACGCAGCCGCAGCCGCGGCGGGAGGGAGTTCTGCAAGGACCCCCTGCCAGGAGGCCGCAGAGGAGAAGGCATGCGCACACGTATCCTGCTCGTCGTCGCCTTCATTTTTCACATTGCCTTACTTTCTGTGTGTGTGTGTGTGTGGGTGGGCGGGGGGGTGGAGGGGCGGAAGGGGGTGACTTGTTTTGGGGTGGGCCCCGGGTAACCAGCTTGTAAAACGCATTAAGTTGGTCCAGTTGAAATGGCTCGGGGGAACTGTTCTCGAAAGTCTTCTGAGTGAGGGTTGTTGATCGTCGACTTGCGCCAACGTTGAACGTGGCCAGGTTGAGCAGCACCTTCATGCCCTGGCCACCCTTGTCCGCTGCATGCTGCGGATCCCTCTAGCCAATCAGTGGACTTCTGCGGCGGGGTCGCGCAGGGCGCAGGGTGTTGATTTAGTTCGCCTTCGTGACCTGCGGCTCGCTTCTTTATCTGAAGCTAGCGTGGTCGATGTCGGAATGCCGGTCATCACAGGGTACTTTCATATCTGATCGCTCTTGGAGTGGGTGCATGGCCGGCGTGTCCGCGAGCTCGTTTCAGACATCACCCGCATGGTTTCGGCGTCACCCCAACATGCTAATATTATGTGTGGGTCGCCCCCCATCCCAGGGGCGACGCGCGCGCCGAGAAATCTTATAGTGTAGGCTCCGTTGCGTGCGCTTTCTGGCTACACCGCTCGGGAAACCATCAACTACTATGATGGTTATACTGTACGTTGGGTCAGACGCACGCGTCCAAGGAGGACACAGCACGAGCACGTCCCGGAGCGTCTCATGGCTCTTGACCTGTTGGACATCGGCGTCGTTGACAGGCAAGGAGTCTAAGTAGGCAGCGATAGTGAATGCAGGTATGGAGGTGCCTGCGAGCGGTTAGGATGATGATGATGATGATGATGATGATGATGCTGATGCTGATGCTGATGCTGATGATGATGATGATGCTGATGATGATGATGATGATGATGATGCTGATGATGATGATGATGATGATGATGCTGATGCTGCTGTTGATGATGATGATGATGATGATGATGATGATGATGATGATGATGATGATGATGATGATGATGATGAGACGACGAGGACGACGAGGATGATGATGATGATGATGATGATGATGATGATGATGATGGTGATGATGCTGATGATGATGCTGATGATGATGATGCTGATGCTGATGCTGATGCTGCTGCTGCTGCTGCTGATGATGATGATGATGATGATGATGATGATGATGATGATGATGATGATGATGATGATGATGATGATGCTGATGCTGATGATGATGATGATGATGATGAGAAGGAAGAGGAGGAGGAGGATGACGAGGAGGAGGAGGAGAAACATGGAGGAGGAGGAGGAGGCTGGCGCTCAAACCGTGGATGTGTTCACGCCTCTGCGGTGAACATTAGTGGGTGAAGATCTCTTGAGTGAACGGCGTCGGGGTACACAGAAGACGCTAGGAAGCAAACAATCTGTGCGCAGTGGCAGGCAAGCAGCAGCAGCAGCAGCAGCAGCAGCAGCAGCAGCAGGAGGAGGAGGAGGAGGAGGAGGAGGAGGAGGAGGAGGAGGAGGAGGAGGAGGAGGAGGAGGAGGAGGAGGAAGGAGGAGGAGGAGGAGGGGGGGAGCAGTACGCACAGTTGCAGGAGCAGGAGCAGGAGCAGGAGCAGGAGCGAGCAGGAGGAGGAGGAGCAACAGGAGTGAGGAGGAGGAGGAGGAGGAGGAGGAGGAGGAGGAGGGGAGGAGGAGGAGGAGGACCAGTGAATACCCACGAATCATCAACGGCGTTGTAATAAAGCCTCCCTCCAAGCTCCCTCTTCAGAGGCCACCATAACGGTTCATTTCCATTGATGGAATTGCCTCGTCGGAAGACAACCGTCTGAAGATCTTCAAGCATGCCAAAACATTGTTCTCGGGATTCCAACGCCACGGATCCGCCTGACGGTTGCGTGTTGACGATCCTGAATCGTGCCAGAACGCCATTGTTGGGACTTCAGCACAGCGAATTAACGTAATTGTTGCGCCCGCGTAATCCTGAATCGTTTCATCGAAACGTCATGTCTGGTACGTTGATGACGGGAACTCGTGAAACTCTTGCAACTCTTGTAAACGAATTTGCGCAGCGCTCAGGTGAGAACCACATTTTGAAAACGACCCGCACTCAATCCGTGATTCTCTGGCAAATGTTTAACACGAATGTGCGCCGCGCTAAGTCGAGAGCCACATTTTCAAAACCACCCGCCCTCCATCCGTGAAGCTCTTAGAAGTGTTTCAAATGAATGTGCGCGGCGCTGAGGGAGAGCCACATATTGAGAACGACCCGCCCTC
>CAUYUJ010015441.1:0-70000 GCA_963575745.1 Prorocentrum cordatum
AGGAGGAGGGGGAGGAGGAGGAGGAGGAGGAGGGGAAGGAGAAGAGGAGGAGGAGGAGGAGGATGAGGAGGAGCGACAGCCGCGTCAGGGAGAAGTCGAGCCCGCGGAACAAGATCGGCAGGCAGGCCGGCCTCCGCCGAGAAAACGTCGGAGCCAAAAGCTCTCGGGAGGCAACTGCTGGGAGGCCCTCGTCGGAAACCCTATAGGAAAAGAAGGAACCATCATATGAGCGTAAACTATTGGCGCTCCGCGCGGATTTCTTGGATTCGCGCTGGACCCCCCTCGCTGGCGCGCGGAGCGCGCCAGGGGCGGCGCCGGAGGCGCCGCCAGGGGGCCCAGGCGCGGATCCAAGAAATCCGCGCGGAACGCCAAAAGTTCATGCTTCTGTTTTTTTGTCCTTCTTCGATAGAAGGAGAATTAAGTTAAGCTCCAACGTGAGGCTTCTACGCTGGACTAGGTGGCGGATCGAGCGAGATCTAGCCGGATTAAGCGGGATTAAGCCGGACTAAGCGGTTTAAGCCAGATTTCGGACCAGGGCAAAGTCAACACCGCATGCACTCGCCTGAAAACGAACAAGACCTACACTGACGGAGGGCTACTCGTTTTCGAAAGGTGGCTCTCACCCTAGCGCCGCGCACACCCTTCTTAAACATTTGCTGCAAAAACGTCACGGATGGAGGGCGGGCCGTTCATGTCTCGGGCGCCGCGGCCCTCTCAGAGCATTCCGGAACGCTCCGAAAGCGTTCCGACACGCTCTAGAACGGATTTGTCCTCGTCCCAGCCCCGTCCGACATCCCCCCTGAGCCTTGGATGCTCATTCTGGGGACCGCTTTGGAGCCAATCGCTCCGCTCGTGCGCCGAAGCTGCGTCGAACTTCCGTCGACTCAGGTCGAACCTGAGTCGAACCTGAGTCGAACTCGAGTCGCAAATTTGAGTCGAACTTGAGTCGAGAACTTGAGTCGAACTGGAGTCGATAGGTGTGGCCCAGGAAGGCCCCCAAAACGAGCATCGAATGAGCCGATGCCTGGGTGGCTTCTGGGTCCTAACTTGGTGGACGCCATGCCATGACAATGGACACTCTAACAATTCTATCCTTGAATTAAAGATGTGTTTAACATGTGTACGTAAAACATGTTCGAAACATGTTTCAAACATTGTTTTAACATATGTAAAAACCTGTTGTACACATCTTTTAGACATCTGGAATCATTTGGCAGCATGCTTCCTTTCCACTGCTCGATTCCCACAATCCTAACTCGGCCCTCTGGCGGCACTTCGGCATGAGCGGGACCCCGGGGGGACGCTCCCGGCGAGGCGCGGCCACCGGAGCGCACCCCGAGGCCCGAAAGCCGCCGAGACCCGACACAGACGTCCGAAAATGAGGGGCCTGCTTTCCACCACCACCACAACCACCACCACCACCACCACCACCACCACCACCACCACCACCACCATAACCTGAAGTGGGAGGGCTCCTCCGTTCCTCCTCCTCCTCCTCCTCCTCCTCCCCTCTTTCCTCCTCCCCCTCCTCTCTCCTCATCCTCCATCTCCCCTTTCCCCTCTTCCTCCTCCTCCTCCCTCCTCCTCACCTCCTCCCTCCTCCTCCTCCTCCTCCTCCTCCTCCTCCTCCTCTCCTCCTCCTCCTCCTCCTCCTCCTCCTCCTCCTCCTCCTCCTCCTCCTCCACCTCCTCTCTCCTCCTCCTCCTCATCTCCTTTCCTCCTCCTCCTCCTCCTCCCCTCCTCTACTCCTCATCCTCCTCCTCCTCCTCCTCCTCCTCCTCCTCCTCCTCCTCCTCCTCCACCCCTACCCTCCTCCTCCCCCTCCTCCTCCTCCTCCTCCTCCTCCTCCCCTCCTCCTCCTCCTCCTCCTCCTCCTCTCCCTTCCTCCTCATCCCTCCTTCCTCCTCCTCCTCCTCCTCCTCCTCCTCCTCCTCCTCCTCCTCCTCCTCCTCCTCCTCCTCCTCCTCCTCCTCCTCCTCCTCCTCTCTCCCCCTCCCTCCTCCTCCCCTCCTCCTCCTCCTCCTCCTCCTCCTCCTCCCCTCCTCCTCCTCTCCTCCTCCTACTCCTCGCCTCTCCTCCTCCTCCTCCTCCTCCTCCTCCTCCTCCTCCTCCTCCTCCTCCTCTTCCTCCTCCTCCTCCCCCCCATCCAACTTCTGGTGGTGGTGGTGGAAAACAAGCCCATCAATAAGCCCAACGATGCCCAGGAGCCCCGCCGCTGCCCCCCGGCGTCCTGCACGTCCTCGTCGTCCGACTCCGCGGAGCTGTCGGAGCCCTGCGCGCGCCCAGAGGCCGGTGCCCCCGGGGGGCGGCCCCGCAGCTGCTGCGCCGCCCGCGCGGACCCCCGCCGCGCCGCTGCCCCCACGGGCGTCCTGGGGCGCCCCTTGCGACCCGACGCTGCTGCCAAAGCTGCCACGCTGCGAACAATCACGACCCACAGGGGGAGCGAGCAGTGGCATAAAACATGGAGACTCGGAGGTCCGCGCGGAGTTCTCGGATGGGCGCTGGACCCCCCCTCCCTGGCGCGCCGGAGCGCGCCAGGGGCGGCGCCGGAGGCGCTGCCAGGGGGCTCCAGCGCCGATCCGAGAACTCCGCGCGGACCTCCGAGGTGTCATGTAGATGTCATTGGTCGTTCCCCTAACCAAAGCCCTGGACCCCGTCCTCCTGCGGTATTTTTCGAGCCAGATCGATCCGCGATGGTCCACGCCCAGGGCTCGGCGGTGGACAAACCTCTCTTTAGTAAACCACCCTTTAGTGAAGGCGGCCTAGGACCGAAACCGACGGACCTGGACCCGCAAAAATAACGGCTGCGACGCCCTCTCGCGAACCGAAAACGGCCAATTCACTAATCGACGTGTCCGGGTAGGAGGTCTATCCAACTCCGAAGGGCGCCCACGCCCAAATGAGGAAGAAAACGCGCAGCGCCCCCATCTCGGGGTCCTAGGCGTCCGACTCCGCGGAGCTGTCGGAGTCGTACGCGCCCAGGCCGATGCCCCCGGGCGGCTCCGCGGCGGCGCCGCGGGGCGCCGCCGCCACGACCTCGCCGGCGACGTCGTCGACGTCGTCGCCGTCGCCGCCGTCGGCGTCGTCGTCGGCGTCGCCGTCGTCGGCCACGTCGTCGTCGGCGTCGTCCTCGTCGTCGTCGTCGCCGTCGCCGCCGTTGACGTCGTCGTCGTTGGCGGCGGCACCGTCGTCGTCGTCGTCGCCGTCGGCGGCGGCGGCGGCCTCGCCGGCGGCGGCGGCGGCGGCCTCGCCGGCGGCGGCAGCGGGCGGGCGGCCTCCGCCGCGGGGGGCGCCGCGCCCGCCTCGGCGGCGCGCCGGCGGCGGCGTCCTCGGCGCCCGCGCAGCGCCGCTTCGCGGCGGGCGGCGGCGCCTCGTCGGCCAGGGTCTGTGCCTGCTCCTCCTCCTCCTCCTCTCTCCTCCTCCTCCTCCTCCTTCCTCCTCCTCCTCCTCCCTCCTCCTCTCCTCCTCCTCCTCCTCCTCATCCTCCTCCTCCTCCCTCCTCCTCCTCCTCCTCCTCTCCCTCCTCCTCCTCCTCCTCCTCCTCCTCTCTCCTCCTCCTCCTCCTCCTCCTCCTCCTCCTCTCCCCTCCTCCTCCTCCTCCTCCTCCTCCTCCTCCTCCTCCTCCTCCCCCTCCTCCGCCTCCTCCGGATCGGCGGCCCCGTCGGCGGGTCGGCCGAGGGTGCCGTTCTGCCGACGGGGCCGCCGATGCGACCCGACGCTCCCCGACCTGCTCCGACCCGACCTGAGCGAGGGAAACGGGCCTTAATTACGCGAGGCATGAGGCAGGAGGGCGGATCAAGTAGATTGCGACCAGTCCCTCCCAGAGAATAACAAAACACAGCAAACACAGATCAACTCTTGAAGTAGGAAGGCACTTGAAGTAGAGTAGCATCTGAGCATCGAATAATACCCACTTGCAACGACCGGCGTGTACCGACCTTGCGCGGGCGGTGGCTTACGCGGGCAGCCAGCGCGGAACGCTGCCTTGGAAGCGAGACACCTACACGCGACCTTAGCTACGCGGGCAGCTCACGCGCGCATGCTCCTCCTCCTCCTCCCTCCTCCTCCTCCTCCTCCTCCTCCTCCTCCTCCTCCTCCTCCTCCTCCTCCTCCTCCTCCTCCTCCTCCTCCTCCTCCTCCTCCCGCGAGGATCGAAGAAGAAGAAGAAGAAGAAGCAGCACAAGCAGAAACTGTCGGACCTCTCGGCGCTGGCGCCCATCGGGCGGCGCCTCCGGCGCCGCCCCTGGCGCGCTCCGGCGCGCCAGGGGGGGGTCCAGCGCCCATCCGAGAAATCCGCGCGGACCTCCGAGTTTCTATGTTTTATGCCACTGCTCGCTCCCCTGTGGGTCGTGATTGTTCGCAGCGTGGCAGCTTTGGCAGCAGCGTCGGGTCGCAAGGGACGAACCCCCAAAACCGCGCGGAACTCCAACAACCTATGTTCGTGCTGTGATTCTTCTTTGGTCCTCGCAGGAACGGCCAGCATCGAATCGATAAGTCGGGTCGGATCGGATCAGTGTAATGGGCCAGATCGGCAGCACCGTCGGCGGCGGCGCCCTTGAAGCAGGAACAGAGCCAACATCGGATCAACGAACCGGATCGGATCGGATTGTGCATTCTATCAAGCCGCATCGGCACGAAACCAGAACTATGTCGGAACCGGCACGCCATGTATACTCATCCGGCCGCCACGGATCGACAGAACATCCGAATCGGATCGGATCGACAGAATAACCGAGAAGGAGGAGGAGGAAGAGGAGGAGGAGAGGAGGAGAGGAGGAGGAAGAGGAAGATTGATTGGATCGATATGGGCCCTGCCTCGGCGCCACTGTCGGCGGCGGCGCCCCTGGAGCCGCCCACTCTGAGGAAGCTGGGGAGCTTCCGCTTCTCCAGCTTCTGCGCCGCTCTCCTTGTCAGGGCTGGACCCAAACGTTGTGTTTCGTTTTGTGCTCGTTCCTCGACCCCCCCCCCCGCCTGCCAATCCGACAAACGAAACACCGCCGAACTCCAGCACACCAGCCTTCAGGTCCAGCCGTGCTCCTGGTGGCGTCCTCGTCGAGGAAGGCGCTGCCCTGGCTGCTGGTCTTCTCGCCCGAGGAAGAAGAGGCGGCACGAACAGAAACTTTCGGATGTCCGCGCGGGTGTCCTGGATCGGCGCTGGACCCCCCTCCCTGGCGCGCTCCGCGCGCCAGGGGTGGGCGCCGGAGGCGCCGCCAGAGCGGTCGAGCGTCGATGCAAGGAATCCGCGCGGGCCTCCAGAAATTTACAGTCAACACGTGTGCTAAGGACGGGTGGTAAGGACGCGAGACCCTTGGAGGCCGCAAGGGGGGGATTGTGTGGGCGGCGGCCGACCGGGGAAAACGGCAAAGGACGGGCCGCAGGGGCAAGGACACCAGGGCATAGCCCTAGATGAGGGCGCGCGCGCCCTTGCACTAGGCGCGTCGACGGTATGCTTGTGCGAGCTGCTCTTCCTCGATCTTGGCTTCTTTGAACTCCTCCAACTCCGCGTCCTTCCGCTGCCGGTCCCGCTGCCGCTCGGCGGCCTCTTTGGAGTCCCGAAACGGTGCGGTGACAGACCGTGCGGTGACCTCGAAATCCCCCAAGACCTCACCGCACGGTCCGTCACCGCACGGTCCTGGGACCCCGGAGGCCCCAGACGCCCGAGACGTCCTCGGAGAAGGCCTCGAGTCCCAAAACCGTGCGGTGACCCCGAAGCCCCACCGACTAACCACACGGTGTGGTCACCACCCCGTTTGGGGGCCTCCGAGCCTCCCGGTCCGCGCTCTCCTGGTCGAGGACGACGCCGGAGCTCTTCATCTGCAGGAGCAGGGCCATGCTCCGGGGGTCGCGGGAGGTGTCCGCGGCCCAAGTTGCCCCAAGCGGGAGGCTCCTCCTCCTCCTCCTCCTCCTCCTCCTCCTCCTCCTCCTCCTCCTCCTTCCCCTCCATCCAACTCCTCCTCCAACTCCTCCCCCACGCTCCCGTGCTGGGGCCCTCTGAAGCGCTCTGCGCCTCGTGCTCTAGGGGTGCCTCTGGAGGGGGCAGCAGCGACAGGCTCAGCCAGGACGAGCTCGGCCAGGCTGAAAAACTCGGCCAGGCGGAGCTCGGCGGGCCCAACTGAAGGGGCCCAGGGGCAGACAAATAAGTAGGCACAAATGACAGGATTCCCAATCGTTTTCCGTAGTTTCTGTGTTTTTGACTTCCCCCCCACTTCCCATACTTTCCTATATGTTTTCAAAGATATCGACGATTCATCGTGTCTGTGTGCTTTTGTCCCCTCCTGACCCAACTCGGCCAGGCTGAGCTCGGCCAGGCCGACCTCGGCCACGCCGAAGCCAGCCCGTGCCGCGTTCAGCGTGGCAGAGCTCGCCGGGTCGAGGTCGGCTTGGCCGAGCCTCGCCTGCCTGGCGAGCCTGTCCCGGGGGGTGCCTCCTCCTCCTCCTCCACTCCTCCTCCTCCTCCTCCTCCTCCTCCTCTCCTCTCCTCTCCTCCCTCCCTCCTCCTCCTCCTCCTCCTCCTCCTCCTCCTCCTCCTCCTCCTCCTCCTCCTCCTCCCTCCTCGTCCTCGTGCCTGGGTGCCTCCTCGGGAACGCTGGGGCGGCACCTCGGGCCAGGGGGGACGCCCCCGGCAGCACCCGGGCTGTTGTCGGTCCTCTGCTGCAGCGCCCGGGCCTCGTTGAACTCGCCGTTCTTGCTCTTCGTGGCGGCCACGGCCATGATCTCCAGCATCTGGGCCTCTCGGGGACCCTCGGAACTGCATCTCTCTCTCTCTCTCTCTCTCTCTCTCTCTCTCTCTAAATACATAGACATACAAAAGCAGGCGGAGCTCCGCAAGGGCTTCTTGGATGGGCGCAATGCATGTGGATGCAATTCGAGCAAGGACCGACCGTTCTGGCATTCCTGAAGGCATACCACGAAACGTTCTTAGAAACTAGGAGTGTTCTACTAGCCAGCATTGTTCTTAGAACATAATCCCGATGTGACAAAAAAGACAATATCAGCCATACATGTTCCAAGAAGATTTCGTGCAGACCACAAAAAGGTTCTCAGAACATTATTTGGCGGACCTATAGGCGAGCCAGGACGCCTCGCCACTGCTCGAGCAGTGGGCTGCCCCTCGAGCCTCGGCATCGATGCCCTCGTCCACCGCCGCGGCTGCGTCGGCGCGCGCCTGCCTGCTGAAGTCGTTGCGGCCGAGGAAGTCCAGCGTGGACGCGCCGGCCATCGCGAGCCGCCACGCAGCGGCGAGAGGGGGGCCCCAGGGCCCAAGACCTCTGGCGTCGTGAGCATCCCCGGAGATCCTGGCGTCGCAGCCGTGTGAGAACGGGCGACTCTGCTGATGCTGCTCCCGTCGCACCTTAAGGGCCACAAATAATTTCGAGCACCCGGAAAAGTGCCGAGACAGCGTCGGACGAGTGTCTCCCAGGGCCCGGCACGTGAACACCCTCGAGTTTGGGTACTTTTTTTGGTGCTCGGAATTCTTTCCGGCGGTCAAGGCTAAAGTAGGTTGGAACATCATCAGACTTTGCCTTGCTTCGGGCCCCAGGGCCATCACAGATCGGTCCGGCTCGAAGACTGCAGCATCAGGATGGGCTCCTGGTTCCAGGGCTCCCATCGTGATTTCTGCTTGGATGACCGCGGGAGGTGTGGAGGGGATAGGGAGGTTATACGAGGACACTCAGGTGGCCTGTAGCAACAGGGCATACAAGTGGGCTAGAAGTGCCCTATGTGGCTCAAGATCTGCACGAACTTGGCTGCGCCCACTTCAGCGGAGTTATCGAACCCACCCAGGCCACTCAGGGCACTTCAAGCAAACCTCCACGTCAGCTTACGCCAGATATGCCCCACCTTAGCATCCACGTGTAACCCCCCCCCGCGGTCCCCTTAGCAACCCCCGCAGTCATCCCAGCACAAGTCTGCAGTCTTTGCGCGACGTCGGATCTCAAGGCCGACCGGCGTTGTCTCTCAGCGTCTCGGCCCCCGAGGCCTGCTCCAGGGCCCGGGGGCCGCCCCCATCGGAAAAGATTACCCAGGAGCAGAAGCGGCGGTCGCCATGGAGGGAGTGAGGGGCCTGGGGGGCCCAGTTGACCCTGCGATCCGACACTGCGAGAAAGAAGGTGCAACATCCCGAAAAGTCACGCCTGGAGTCCTGGACCCCCTCGTACTGCGGCGACCTTCGAGCCGGGCCCGAAGCAGGGAGAGAACGCCCGGTGGTGCGCCCAGATCTCCAAGGACGTCGCGTCAGGGGTCCGAGGCGCCGGGAAGGGGGCTGGGCGCCGGCGCGGGCGGGGGGCAGAGAGGAAGGAAAGACTGCATTGAAGGGGCCCCAGGGCACACAAATAAATACACACAAATCAGAAGATTCCCCGAATTTTCCTATATTTTCTTGGTTTTTGTCTCCCCCCCCACTGCCCATATTCTCCCATACTTTCCTGGGAATCGACGATTGATCGTGTCTGTGTGTTTCTTCCCCTCCCGATGCATGAGCGCAAACTTTCGGATCCCCGCGCGGACTTCTTGGATCGGCGCTAGGCCCCCTCCGTGGTGCGAGGGGCGCGACAACGGCGGCGCCAGAGGCAACACAGGGGGGCCCAGCGCAGATCCGAGAAATACGCGCCGAACTCTCCGACAGCTTATGTCTGTGCAATGCGTCTTTCTTCTTCGACGGCAGCCAGGAGGAGCCCCGCGTGGGGGCACCCGCCTGCACAGCAGGCGACCACAACCACATCGAAGACACACCCTGGGGGATGTCAGTCATCCCAAACTTGTCGCAACACCGAAACCAGCTTCGTACCGGTTTTGTGGGTGGTGTGGGGCCCCAGGACGGCCAAATCGACCATCACTCATGTCGAGGTCGGTGGGTTCTCCCCCGAGGGACCCTCCAGAAAGAAAGTTAGCTGTGGTGGTGGTTCTTTGTTGTGCCCGGAGTGCAGTAAGATGTAGCCATGACGAGGATAATTGGGGCGAGATGAATCGAGAATCTCTGACGTCAGGCGGCTCTGGAAGACGTATCGGGCCTCGCGGCCTTCTCAGACGCTCTGAGAGCGTTCCTGAATGCTCTGGAACGGATTTACGGGCCTCTCGTGGCCGTTCGGGACGATCCTGGCACCCCGGGAACGCCCGCGGCGAGGCGCAGCCGCTGGAAGTCACCTTTAGGCTGGAAAACCGCCGAGAACCGACAGCAATGCCCGAAAACCTCGAAACCTCGATTACGAGAAAGCCCTCTCCCCCTGAGCCTGTGCTCCCTCCCCCTATGCCTTCTGGCCCCCCCGAGGCTCTGGAATCTCCCCGTCTGAGCGGGAACGCTCAGGGGGGACTGGCCCAGTGGAAGAAGAGTCGATGTGAAATCGGCGATGAATATCTATAGGTATGTCTCTCGCTATCTATCGATCGATCTATCTATATGTATATATAGTTATCTCTATATATATATATATCGATAGGTCTATATATATATATATAGAGATCGACCGTTATATATATGTATATATAAATGTATATATATATATATATATATATATGAACATTTGTCTATATGCGTGTATGCGTATTTGTATGCATATACTTGTGTATATATATATATATATGTATTTGATCGCCGGTGGATCGGCGATGGGCATTTCAGAGCGACACCCTCGTCTCCGCCCCGTCCGATGCAAGGCCCGGCCCGCGTGCAGGCACCCGCGCGGGCGCAGGCGGGCGCCGGGCGCCCCGGCCTCCGTGTGCTGCACGGCGGCGGCGGCGGCGGGCCGCACAGAGCAGAGCGAGAGAGAACGACTGATATATGTGGAGAGAGAGAGAGAGCGAGAGAGGGAGACAACAAGCAACAAAACAAGGGACACAACCATAGACAGGGGAGGGTGATATCTATGTGTGTTTTCACAAAGAAAAACACAAACAGACAAACAAACAAACAACAGCAGCAACAGGAGCAACAAAAGCAACAGCAACAACACACATGTGTATACGTATGTATGTATGTGTATACACATTATATATTTATATACATAGAGAGAGATGGAGAGAGAGGGGAGGAATCAACTGTATAAGCGCAGAGACTGGTGGAGGTGCGGGTCCGCGCGGGCCTCCCGTGCGCGCGCGGAGCGCGCCCGGGGCGGCCGCCAGCAAGGGCCCAGCGACGGTCGTCGACATGCGCGGAACTCCGAATGTTTATGCCATGCCGCTTTGCTTCCAAAAGGAAGAAATGGATTTCCCGTCGGTCGGACGAAATGGGCAGAAGCAGGAAGCAGGAAGGCGTTGGAAACAGATTGGGCCTCCGTCCGCCCCCTGCAGAGGAGGGCAGAGGGAGAACCGCTCGACTCGACTCTTGAAATAGGAAGGCAGCTATTGGTTTCCCCTCGGTGTTTGATGGTTTTCGCCATTCTCACATCTTCAGCTTTCCGACGCTCGAAGGCGGCCTAGGAGGCTCCCAAGATCGCCCCAAGACGGCCCCAGAGTCCCCCAAGAGGGCCAAAAGACGGCCCAAGAAGGCCCAAAGACGGCCCCAAAGAAAGGCAAATGGGGAACCCGAACGGACATTTCGAGCCCTCGGCCCCAAGGGCTTCCCAGGAGGCCCCCAAAGAGGCCCCGAAGAGGCCCCAAGAGGCTCCAAGAGGCTCCCAAGAGGCATCAAGAAGCTCCCAAGACGCCCTCAGCAGGCTCCCAAGAGGCCCCTAAACTGTCCCAAAAAGGCACCCGAAAGCGCCCCGAAGAAGCATCCCTGAGAACTCTGACCCTCAACCCAGGCACGGTGGCAGGAGGATGGGCCGAAGGCCATTCGATACCTACGTTCAACGACTGGCGCGCATCGCCGCTGATGCCAACCCATAGGTCTCCGACTCTAACATACAAGCTCCTCCCTGCTCTTTCTCCTGCTCCTCTCCGCCGTCCACCTCCCCATCCTACCTCCCTGCATCTTCTTCCCCGTCCTCCTCCTTCTCCTCTTCCTCCTGCTCCTCTCCGCCATTCGCCTCCCCACCCTACCTCCCTGCATCTGCTTCCCTGTTCTCCTCCTGCTGCTCCTCCTCCTCCTCCACCTCCTCCTCTTCCTTCTCCTCCCTCTTCCCTCCCTTCCTAAACGGCCAGACCCTATTGGCCCTGGCACTCCCACGGCGGTAAGAGATTGGCCTTTCTTCCTGGGACTGCTATCATATCCAATCCCTCTCCTCTTCACCCATGCTCGAGGGACGAGGAGGCAGGGGACGAGGGAGGACGCAAGCTCGCGCTGGCGCGGGTAGGAAGGAGGGGGACGAAAGGGAGGAGGTGGAAGAAGGAGGAGGACCTACACAAAGCAAGATGCATCAATGGTGCGTCCCCCCATGATGACACAGCAACGTGCGAGGCGCAGGGGCGAGAGCCCATTTCGACTAGAAAACCACCGCCGGTCCATCCGTGAAGCTGGTGCAACAGTTGAAGACGATTGCGCGTGGTGCTCAGGCGAGAACCTCCTTTCGAACACCACCCGCCCTCCACTTGTTCTTTAAGCCTGTTGCAGACTTTAGGACCGATGAGCGAGGCGCTAAGGCAACACCCCACTTTGAAAAGCACCCCCCCACCTGCATCCTCCTAGCCGTTGCAAGTTGCAAACTTCAGGCCGTCTCAGAAAGAGAGCGCCCGGGGTGCGTGAGAGAGGAGTTGCCTGTAAGGAAGGAGATGGTGGAGCCTCTCCTCCTCCGCCTCCTCCTCCTCCACATCACCCCACTTCCTCCAAGCAAGGGCGTCCTCGAATGATCCCCAGTGGAGTGCAGCACAAAGCATCCGTCCCAAAATGGCAGGCATCGGCGTTGAACCCCAAAATGGTAGGCATCGGCGCGAAACCCCAAACTGGCAGACATCGGCGCGGAGTCCCAAATGACGGAATCGGAAAAGACAGGAGAAGGACGAGGAGATCAAGGAGGGAGAGGATGACAAGGTGGACAATGATGGTCCACCTTTCTACATGGGCACCTACATGTCAGACCTTCTGTGCATGTTTGGGAGTAAACGAGTAAATGTCAACAGCGGTGCCAATTCAAACATCCGCGCACCTTCGACATGTTGTCAACCCCTTGGCTTGCATGTGCAAGCTTCTGCCTCGTGGGCTGATTCGGTGGTCAGCTGTAGCCTCTCACCGAGGCTCGGTCGAGGTGTTTGAAATTCCAACGAAAACTGCAATCCAAAAAAGGATGCTTAGCTGTTGGTGGCAACATGAATTGGTCGCCACTCTTCACCAACAAGATATTTGGGGGCATGTTCAACAAATCGAAACGTGTACATACCTGTGCGTGAGCGCCTTCCGTGGCAACACGCCGACACGGATCCAGGGTGCAAACTCAGATGGCGTGCAGCATCTCTCACAGATGGATACTCTGTTGATTCCTTCTTTAACAGATGATGTGCTACCACAGCTTTGCACATCGCCATGGGGCCCCTCAGTCGTGCCTCATTCGTCATGTAAGAATGTATGATGTTTTCCTGTCGTGAAGCCCATTGCAAATTAACAGCTTGGTTATTTCCCGGATCGCCATCGACGTGGTTGACCTCACGATGCTCTGGATCTGGTGGCGGCCCGATAAACACACGGGCCACAATCCTATGCACATTAATGTTCTGACGATTAACTTGAATTTTAAAATAGCCCGAGGCACAACGAGTGCCCAAGCCAGCAATTCTCCTTGAAGAGTGTACTCGGCCCTCAGAACTTACACTCCAATTCAAGAGACCCTCCCCCGTGTCTGGATGCACCGCCTGCCTCCATTGCTCACCAGGAGCAACATTCAACACATCCACGTTTGCGTACTTGAACTCGTAGCCTCCACTTCGCTTGGTCAATCCTCTGCAACACGATGAAATACTTGAGCTATGTACGTTCAGTTGTCGCGCAGCTAAAACCAGCGATGGGTACCAGTTCCACATTTCTGTCCCGACGAATCTGCCACATACTGGTTTGGCAAGCAAGCGTCCACCATGTTGTCTACTTGAGTTACTGCAATATGAATGACGAATATTCTGTGAGGGTGTAACGTACTCTAGGTTCGTCACGCGATTATTCTCCCTATCTCCATCTTTGTGATTGACCTGGCAGTGCTGCAATGATGGGGGATCCCCGAGAAACGCCTCTGCCACAAGACGATGGACCAAACGGAAACGTCCTCCTACTCGAGTTACTCGATAGCCATCTGGATGCAAGCAACCCAATCCGATTGAGCCTGTAACGTACTGCAAACGGCCAAAGCTACTCACCATGGAGCACCTCGGATGCGTCGTGGGCGTGTTCGAAACATGTCGAGCAGCAAAACCTGTACGCACCAATATCGCGAACGATGAAGCCACAGAGGGTGAACATACGCCGCGAGACACTGCAAGTTGTAGCATCCTGACCGATTAAACGTTTCAGCGAGGCGGAAAAGGCAAGGACCAGGTTACTCGCAATGACCCTCAGACTAGCAGGTGCCGACATGGCTAAAGCTGCATGTTTTGAGCTGCAATGGGCACCGCTTGAGCCAAAACGATTGAATCAATAATGGTTGAGCCGAATGGCTACGGAAAAGGAGGACAAAGGGGATGAGGAGGAACACATGGGGGAGAGGAGGACCAGGTGGACGAGGATGGGGTCCTGATCTTCATCCCCTCCCAGGGCTTGTCTCTGTGGGCCTCTGGCTCACGCCGATGGCCGCCCTGAGCTCGGGCCCCACTGCGCTCATGGAGCTTAGGTGCGCTCTCCATTTATAGTCCAATCTCGTCGCCCTCCTCCTCCCTCTTGGCGGCGCGCGCAAGGGGGTGGAGGGAGGGGGGAAGGCTTCTTAGAAGGAAGCTGTTTCTGAGAAGGCGCCGGTCTTACATCTAGTTATAGATAGGTCCCGCGCCTTCTAAGAAGCAGGGGTGCTTCTAAGAAGTCCACCCCATCTGCGCGTGGCTGCCCCTTCGTCTTCGGGGAGGAGGACTCCGATCCCCTCCCTCTCGGAGCAGGGCGAGTTGAGAGACAACGCCACCTCAACATCGGTGCCCGGGCCCCCCGCCCGGAGTCCAGACGCACCAATTTTCTAATGTGCGTCCATCCGTGGAGAGGAGTGGGATCCCTGGAAGGCCAGCTACCGCTGTCTCAAATCGCCCTCCTCTGATCGTCGTCGTCGCCAATGTTGCCGCTGTTTTTGGTTCATAATTCGGCTCTCCGGCGGCCGGTCGGGACGATCCAGATCCCCCCAGAACGCCCTGGGCGAGGCGCAGCTGCTGAAGGCATCCTGAGGCTGGGAAGCCGCCGAGGCCCGACGAAACCGCTTGAAAACCTCGAGCCTCGAGTCCGAAAAGCCTCGACGCCCCCCCGAAGGCCAACTACCGTTGTCTTATATCGCCCTCCTTTGACCCTCGCCCCCCTTCTCCTCGCGGGGCGAACGCCCCGATGGGAGCCGACACAGGCCCGAGCCCTGGACCAGAGGCTTCTCCGCCTCGCCCTGCCCCCTTCCTCCTCTCCTAATTCCTCTACGTTCTTCTTCTTATTATTATTATTATTGTTATTATCTTCCTCCTCCTCCTCCTCCTCCTCCCCGCCCTTCGTCCTCCTCCTCCTCCGCCACTCCCCCTTCTCTCCCAATTCCTCCGCTTTCTTATCCTTACTATTACTCTTCTCCTCCTCCTCCTCCTCCTCCTCCTCCTCCTCCTCCTCCTCCTCTCGACTTGGGCATCACTTGATGGGGAGAAATAAAATGGAAGGCGAAGAAACGTGCACCTGTCGTTCCCCTCATGAGCGCCAATGGGTACCTTTCAAGTGAATACAAGGTGCCGCTTTATTTCACCCATCTTCCCCCCGCCATTTTCCCCAACCTGCGACGTCCTGTCTTTTCCAGTGCGGGCTCCCCGGAAGTCCCCACCCTGCCCCCAGGACTGGCGTTTCGTCCCGAGTCGTTTTGTTTGCGGCCCTGGAGCCCCGGGAGGGGCCTCTGGAGGCAAAAGCACGTAGACATGCACTCGGCGCCGTGTTTTTCAGCGCATCGTGGATCTCTGGGGACCGCCCCGCCGCCCCATGGCGCAGCGCCCCATCGATCGACGGCGCGTCTCGACGATCCCGCCGGGGGAAGCGCCTGGAACAGAGAGCCCCTCTCCCCCCGCGCGCCCGCGCTCGCTCGCGGAGCCGCCCCTAGTACGAAGCGCACGGGGCCCTGAAGGCAACGGGTCTTGCTCCCTTTATGGGAACGAAGAATGACACAAACATAACAACTCGGAGATCCGCGCGGATTGCTCGGATCCGCGCCGGACACCCCTGGCGGCGCCTCCGGCGCCGCCCCTGGCGCGCTCCGCGCGCCGGGGAGGGGGGTCCAGCGCGGATCCAAGAAATCCGCGCGGACCTCCGAGTTTTCTTGCGTATGTGTCAGTCTTCGTTCCCCTGTCCCTGGGCTCCGCCCGGGGCCCTTCCTCAGGACCACCTACCAGCCGTAGAGTTAGGTCGGGCCTGTCCCCCTACAGGCGGATTTTGACGAAAAAGTAAAGCATACCCCAAAAACGCTCAAAAATAATCAAAAATGCTAAACAAAATCCTCACAGGACTATTCTTTCACTTCTTGTGCATACTCCTCCTGTAGAGGGACAGGCCCGACTTAACCATAGAGCCACTCTGCTGTTCGCGATGACGCCCGTGGCCAGCCCCGCCCCACCCCCCACCATCCACCCCCTCTGGTCACGCCAGGATTCGCGCCGGCGCCTTCTGGGACCACACTACAGGCATTCCCAGGAGGCGCGGGCGCAAACCGTGACGTGACTGGCCCCTCCCCCCTCCTCCCTGGTCACGCCCGGAGCTCGCCAGTAGGGGGCACATGCGAACCCTACCCCTACCCCCCACGATTTCTCAGGGGGAGGGTGGGGCTCACTTCGCTCGGGAGCTCCCGAGCGAAGTCAACCCCACCCTCCCCCTGAGAAATCGTGGGGGGTAGGGGTAGGGTTCGCATGTGGTGGCCTCCTAGCCAGGGGGTAATCGTGGGACGATAGAGTGGCCCAAGATGCGCTTCAGGATTTCCAAGGCTAGCGGTCTTCGTTCCTGGAGCCCGGGCGGAACCGTGGGAATCTGGGAAATCCTGAGAACCCTGCATCTGCACTGCATTGTTATCCTGAGAGCCCGTGCGGAACATTGGGGAATCCGGAGAATCTAGGAAACCCTGCAATGCATTGTTCTCATGACCTCGTGGTCCTCTGAAGCACAACGGCCTCCTATTCGTCCTGGCTCGGGGGTCTGCTAACCCGGGTCAATCCAAACACGGGTCAGCCGGAAGCCAAAAAACTGAAATGCAGGACAAAAAGGCTGCAACGCCAGTCTTCGCAAACCCGGGTCGGCCAATATGCGCGGCCGCCCCGCGGCCACGAGCAGCTCGCTAACCCGGGTCAGCCAGAGGGGGTCTTCGCAAGATCCTGCAAGACCTGGTGCCCTGGCTGACGCCCGTTTGCATTGACCCCCGTCTCTGGAGCCCCGACTGACACGTTCTCGGACCGTCCCCGGCGCCCGTGGAGGGCCACGGTAGGGCCTGGGGACGGCGACACACCTCGGGACCCGTTCCCGCAGGACCCGCATGCTTCATGGCGGCCACACCCCGCGGAGCTGTCCCCTGGGGGGGTAGCAGAAAGGTAGCGTATACCGCCACTCCCTGGACCTCTCCTGAGGCTGCGCCCTGGCCAAGCACTCGACGCGAATCCAGCCGCGGCGACGCCCAAAAGGATCAAGATGGCGAGAGCGAGGGAAAGGTAGCCGCATCCGTATCGGTACACATTCGGTGGCGAAAACGGGGGAAAGGTGGCCATCTTGGTACATATTCGGAGGAAGACGTGACATCGGCATCAGCATAAAATGTCGGAGCTCCGCGCAGATGCCTTGGCTCCACGCTGGGGGGGGGGGCCTCCGCTGGCGCGCGGAGCGCGCCAGGGGCGGCGCCAGAGGCGCCGCCTGGGGGCCAAGCGCAGGTGCAAGAAGCCCGTGCGGAGCTCCGACAATATGTATGTATATACATATATATATATAGAGAGATAAACATATATACACATATATATATATATATATATATAGGCATCTATGCATAGTCATAGATATGATTAACACATGAATACTTTTTCGAAGACATCCTAGATGGGGTCCGAATAGATGGGGTCGGAGCACCGCGCCGCCTATTAGATATCATGATGCACCTGCTTCTTCTTTAGAGGCCCCCTAGATGGGGTCCGACTACGCAGATGGGGTCGGAGCACCGCGCCGCCTCGCCGATGCACCGCTGATGCATCGGCACCGTAGGCGTTGAGAACATCGAGCTCCACATCGAGCCGCACCGGCGACGCATCGGCGATCCTCCGAGCCCACCTGCAGCATGCGGGAAAGGGCTCCTGCGAGGCACGGTTCCTGGGCCCCCGGGGCTTCCCCCCAGGACGAGCTCTTCATCCCGAGTCCTTTCCTCTGAAAAACAGCCCCCGAGACGCGATCCCACCCCAGGCCAGGGCGGACCTGGTGCAAGCACGCCTCTACGCCTCCTTCGAGGGCCCGCTCCTCTACGCCCAGAAGGTCCCGGGGCAGGCGCCCCGAGAACCCCAAAAAACGGCAAAAAACCTCTGGATCCGTTCCCCTCAGGACCCGCTTCCCTCAGGACCCTCCTCCCCCCATCGGAAAAACCTAGATTTGAGTCGGGCGTGTCCCCCTACAGGGGGATTTTGGGCGAAAGATAAAAACGAATTCTCAAGCAAGACCCCCCCCAATGGGCAAAAACAGTCAGAAAATCGTGTAGCTGATCTTCCCGGCGCCGGAGACGGCCATGTATCGAGGAATGGGCCCCTCGGTGGGGCCGAAACCAGCTGCATGCAGCAAATTTCGTAATTAACCCCCCTTTTCCCAATCCCCCCCCTGTCGTCCGGCCCGAGAGGCGCGAGGCGCGCAGAACCTCGCGCCCTCGAGGGCGCCCTTCTGGGTCCTTCGAGCAGCGGTGTGCCCGCTCCCCCGCGGACCCCCCGCGGCCCCCTGCGCAGGGGGCCCTTCTCGCGCGCACTGCCCGGCGGGCCCGCCCGGCGGGCCTGCTCCCACTTGGTGGAGGAGCTGCCGGCGGGCCGCTGGGCGGGGGTGCTGCCGGCGGCGGCGCCGCCAGGGGTGCTGCCTCGAGGCGGCGGGGGGGGGGGCCAAAGAGCCAACGCATTGGAACAAATCCAGACGGAGGTGTTTTTCTGAAATTTCGGCCCCTACTGGGATGCACGCCCTGTTTGGGGTGTGCTTCGGTCCCTTAGAAGTTGTTTGGTGTGTTTACGTTAACCTACTTATGTGGGTCTCTTAGCCATGTACATTAACGCACATGCTAACCTCGGGAAGTACTTAACCCCAATCTTCGGTAATCAGGTTCCTAAATAGGATGCGCAGCACAAGTTCGAAATAAACACTGTTGGAAATGCAAGACATGTTCACGCAGTCAAAGATAAAATCCGTTCGTGTATTCTTGTTTTCCAACGTTCTGTCATTCCAAAGCGAAGGCAACAGTGCAGAATACTGCGGCGAAAAAGTGTAAAGTCGACGTCGGCCGATCGCCCCCCCCTCTCTCCGTTGGCGTCGTCGGCTACCTCTTCCTCCTCCTCCTCCTCCTCGTCTTGCTGTCGTCGTCGTTGGCCTCACCCCTATCATCATCCCATTCCTCCTCCTCCTCCTCCTCCTCATCCTCATCCTCTTCCTCTTCCTCCTCCCCCTGCTCCTCCTTCCTCCTTCCCCCGCTCCTCCTCCTCCTCCTCCTCCCCTTCTCCTCCTCCTCCTCCTCCTCCTCCTCCCCCTGCTCATCCTCATCTTCCGCCTCCTCTTCCTCCTCCTCCACATTATTTCTCCCCCTTCTCCTTCCCACCCCCTCCTCCTCCCCCCATCTATCCTCCCCACCTCACCCTCATGCCTTTTTTACATCATTAAGCGCAACAGGTGGACCTCCGCTTTGCGGTTCTTTCTTGTCTTGCGCCAGCAGTACCTGAAACGCACTAGACGCGCAGCTGGTCGAAACAACAGTTCGCAATGTAGCCAAACGCTGACACATTGCCATCACCATCATCATTACTCTGATCATTATCAACATCAACATCGATGTCATCATCAACATCATATGTAGTGTCATCACCACCAGCCATCATTATGACCATCTTCATTGTACGCATCATTATCGTTGCCAGTGTTATTGTCATTACACTTATCATTATATCAGTATCCGTATAATCCTCCTCATCCTCATGTTCTTCCTCGCATTCATCGTCATTGTTCCTCCTCCAGCTTCTTTTTCCCTCATTCCTCCTCCTTCTCATCTCCTTCCTCCTCCTCCTCATCGTCGTCCTCCTCCTCCTCCTCCTCCTCCCCCCTCCTCCTCCTCCTCCTTATCCTCCTCCTCGTTCTCCCTCTTCCCTTGTCATGCAGAGCCACGCTATGCCTGCTTGGCACGAAGCATTAGCTTCGGGGAAAAAAGCAAGTGTGAGATGGACCCAAGCTCGGCCGTATAAGAAATGCACGGTTCCACTATTGAACCAGTCGGAAACATTGTTGGGTTTTCTTGGACAACGCATCTGGCCGACGAATCGCCTATGTCGAGAGTCTGCCAGACGCTGATGCACGACATCACCACACCTGCTGTTTTTATATGGAAATACACCTCACCGAAAGAAAGACTGCCTGCACGATCGTGAAACGAAACCGTATCGCCTGCCGCAACAGCACGGCACTGCACGTACGCAACATGTGCTGTGAGGACATCATCACCGATCACATTCAAGTGTTGGCGCAAGGCTTGCACCATTTTTTGGCATGCAGGCCGCGGTTCCTTCAGATCTACAGCCGAAATGCCACGAGCTCGCAACACGTACAAATGCTGACAAGTCAAGTCTGTGAGTAAGGATTTTTCAAACGATGACGTGTTGTGTCTAAGGTCAGCATACTGCTTCACTGTTTTGTGTTTCCTCTCGTGCATGAACGTGCTCACCAACATTCCTTGGTCCTGGAGTTGCCTGGGCAAATGCGCTACGTAATGCGATTTCGGAAGCCAGCACTCTAGGCCCCACGCTTTTTGTTGAAGGGTCAGGTGTGTCATAATAGCTTTCCCCAATTCCACTGGCGTCACTAAGCCGCTATTCGATATTGTTAAAAAGGTCCAACACATAACACCCTTGAATACAGCTAGCTACTTTGTCCTGGAGGACGTTGGCTTTTACAACAACGTTTTGAAGAAACTCTCGTAACACAGGAGCGGCGCTGAGATACACAGATGCCGATCCAGCGGGTACTCCTGAGTCTTTGCTGCACATATTTTCCCGAAGCGTATTCTTTTGGCCAGCGCCAGTGTTGCATGTATGTGTCCAACGCCTTGCCGCCTAGCCCGTGCTTGCCGAGCTGGCTAAGCAGAGCCTTGACCTCTATTGTGAAGACGCCTGTCATGAGATGGCAGTGCAACCAGTCCCACCCCCACGCAGTCGAGAGGTCGACCGCAAGGTCCTCGTCTTGTAGAAGGGACCCCTCGACGAAATTGAAACCAAAACGCATTTGAGCATCATTTAAAGCCGTCTTGGAACCACGACCTGCATCTGATAGCCTCTTGAGCTCTTTCTGTATAGCTTTGAAGTCGTCCGCCGAACGCCGACGGTACTTCGTAATATCCAAGTCGTCTGAACTCACATAGTTTGGATTTGGTAGCCAAGTAGACCAGTAGCTCACGACGTTGTCACATTGAGCGCACAGCACATGGCCGCCAGAGCCCTTGCAGTGGACTGCGAATTTGTGCGCGCGCTCGTCCTGCACCATCAAGGACAACGTGCCTCGAAGGATCCTGGTCCCTGCAGGGTCGCCTGGAATTGCGAAATGCACCCCATTGCGCAGATCGAGCCTGTCTGGCTGCCCAAACAAGAACCGTAGAAGGTGTTTGCTGACTCCGCTCATGCCAGCTGGCACGTGTGCAACCAAACTCGATCTGATAACCGACAGCGTAAACCACAAGTTCTCGTTGTTCAGGTTTGGGTGCCCAAGTTGCTTGAAACTGAAGTAGACCGCCTGCACTTTGCGATCGTTGGCGTCCCCCATGGGGTTGCCTGGGGTAACCTCGTCCTGATAGAAGCAAATATCCATTCTATTCGAAGATTTGTTGAACGTGTCGATCAAAAGGCGGGCGAATGACTCACTCTGCCGACATGCGGTCTCTAGAAATCCGAAAGCCAATTCAACACGTTGCAATAGCGGACCGTACGTTGTAAGTTGAAACGCCTCCGATTCCCGATGCCGATATTGTGTTCCGCGGGAGAAATGTTCAGGTATAGATTCCCCACGCAGCGCCCTCAACAGTTTGGCCAAAGCATTGCCTGTAATATGGGCATCGCGACCTAACTCCAACAATCTAGCCTCGGGCTTGTCACCGAGGCGAGGTTTCTTGTGGGGCGGTTCTGACATCCGGTGCCGCTGGAGAGCTCGCACTGCAAGCTTGAGCCAAAATTGGCTACGTAAGTTGAGGGATGACGGATTGGGTTCAGACGCGTTTCGGCATATTTAGACGAGTTTCGTGAGCAGGAAGGAGGGGGGCGCGGAAGGCAGGAAGTAAGGGTGTGGATGAGGATGATGAGAAAGAGGGGGAGGATAATGGCGAGGAGGAGGAGGAGAGGGAGGAGGGGAGGAGAAGAGGCTGCGGGCGATGGGGGCATACGGAGGGAATGGTGAGGAGCACGGGGGGGGGGGGGGAGGGACGGAGGAAAACGAGGAGGAGTCGGCACCATACCATCTCTGCAAGTGAATTGCTCGCGCCGACCTTGAGAGCAAGAGTAGTTGCGATGCATCAGTGGTAGTACACATGAGTGGTCATGGTGGTGAGTGTGGTGTAAGTAGCGGGTGTGCCTGTAAACGCCGTGAACATAACGATTGCGATGATGATGTTGATGATGTTGATGATGCTGCTGATGATGATGCTGATGATGATGCTGATGACTGAGCTGTTGTTGATGATGATGATAATGATGATGATGATACTGATGATGATGATGACGACAATGCTAATGCTGATGATGGTGATGGTGATGATGATTATGACGACTGGGGTGCACGATCAGTGTGAATGGTGTGCCCACATTGCCAGCATAGGGGACGCGATGCGAACGATGTATTTGGGGCCGTCGGCTGAAATCCCTGTGAGGCGCGGTCCATGCGAGGGGTACGCCGACAGGTATACTCAGTCATGATGCGTACCAGCTGCTCTGGTGAACACGCTGTTGCGAAACTGGAGCAAGGCCAACTGCGCTCTTTTCCAGCGAGGGACAACTCAACGCCTGAAAACGAGCAGCGTGTGACATGTGTGATCGAGCCGCCCCTCGACACAATCCGAACCCTACGCAACAGGACGCTGCGTGGCCATGCCCTGCGACCCGCAGGCATGGCTCGCCAAGCCCATCAATCACGAGCCTGACTCTGCGAATTCGACATCGCCCTCACTTCTGGCATGATTGCCAGCACTCAGCTGCGTCAGCCCAGGCCTGTTTCACGAAAGCGGATGTCATTGCTGGAGAGCAGCCAGCCCATTTGCACCGAGTCTTGGTATGATGGTAAGCGCGGCTGCAAAAGTGGTTGCGCTGACTCACCCTAGCGGACTTCTTATCGAGGAGGTCTGACCAGTCTACGCTCGGCGGGACCTTGCCACCTTCGCACACGAAAGGGAATGGGGGGTGGCGCTGCAAAGCGAAAACGGCTCAAAGTTTTGGACCTGGGGCTATACCCTGAACAAGTGACGTTGCACTTCACTATATACCCAGAAACATACCCCCGCACCCAAGGTTACTCCTGTGTTTCCCCACAGTGAAAATATACACCGCCCTCAACACCCTGGGCCGTTCAGTTTCGCATTCTAGCTCTGAAACGGTCGCCCAGCACAGCGGAGGTTAGCATTGTTACAAGTAATATGTTGCATAAGTTGCTAGCCCCGATTGCATTATGGAACGGACTCCCACCCGCTCTAGACTCCATAGTGTCAGCCAACAGTTTCAGAGCCTGGGCCAAACAGCCCATGTCGGATAGACACAGCCTCACTATAATTGCACATGCGCCCAAGGCCGACCTTTGATGGTCGCAGCCTTGGCCTTGGCCTTGGCCCTGGCCTTGGCCTTGGCTTTGGGCGCGCCCGCAGCCTTGGCCTTGGCCTTGGCCTTGGATGAGCACTTGGCCTTGGCCTTGGCCTTCGGTCCACTCTTGCCGTTGTCGACGGCCTTCGTCGCGGGCTTGCGCTTGACTGGGTGGTCGACCTCGTCGTCGTCGCCTGTGTCCCCCGCACCGACACCTTGAGCTGCTGCAAGAATCTGAGCTTCGAGGGTAGCTGCATCATCTTCCACGTCAGTGCGGTCAGGAGCGCCCACCAGAGCGAGCGGCTCTGCTCCAACCGCGGGGGGCGGCGATCCCCCATCTAGCGTACTCGAGTCTCCAAGCGGGCTCAGAGCCTTCATGCTGTGCTGGGGCATAGGCTTGTAGTCGTTGAGGCTTGGGTGACTTGGAGCGGGGATCCCATGAGCAAGGTGTCCGTGATCATGATGCGCAAAAGCATGATGACCATGGAGATGCCCAGGTGCATGATACGAGCCAGGAGCTCCGCCGAACGTCTGCCCATGGACGTTGAAGACACTCTGGTACTGCTGATGGGGCGCACACTGCTGATAGGGAAAGCCGCCGTGTCCTGCTGGAGCAGATGCTTGACGAGGAACTGCTGAACCTGACGAGCCCAAACAGTGCCACGCTCATCGAGCTCGCCCATCCCGTCCGCCCTCCAATCGGGAGGGCAGATGGGGCGGGCATGGTCGTAGCACGTGGCACCATTTGGGCGCGAGAACCAGGGCTGCCACCACGATGCGACTTAGCGTTGCTCCTGGAGAAAGGCTCTGCCAGCATAGACTCGATGATGTGTATCATATCTGGAGGGCACTTGACAGGGCCCATGTCTTTCTCGTAGGCCCGAGCACGTAGACACTCAGGTAGCGTCGCAGGGTCTAATGGGTAGTGGACCACATGAGTCGGTGGCTTACCATGCTGAAGCTCCAAGTGTTTAACAATGGACTGCACTTTCTTACTCCAGGAAAGCTTCACATGTGCAGGCGTTGGTGGAGCTGTGGGGTCGAACGACCCTGCCATGGCAATGGCTGCAGCGCGCGCCTGCAATTTCTCGCCTGGGCACGACATGCCAGCCTCGAACATTCGCAGCGATATGCACTCGAGTTTCGAGAGGATGGTGAGGTGCTGGTCGCGGATGATTGCCCAGTCGGAGTCAATGAGGTAATCTTGCAGCGCGTCGCATCGTTGCTGCTTGCGGGACGCTTCTGACGGCCCTGTCCGCAGCATCGAGTTGTCCAATGCCCCAGCCAGCGTGGCTTTCTGTTCGTTTGTCCACGGCCCCCGCGTGATCTCAGCCGAGACCGCAGTGGCGCCTTCCAGGCTGAGTCCGCTCACCGTATGGAAGTGCATGAGTAGTTGGTTGGACTGCGTCTGTAGAATGGCATCGCGAGGGATTCCTGCTGCTACTTGGTTTTCCAAGAATGCGACCCGTGCCTGCAACAGGGATATCAGTTGGCCCGCGGCATCAGGACCAGACGCCATCATAGCGTTGCGACGCCCCTGAAAGCCGAACGCGCAGACGCAGCTACCCCGCACAGGCAACTATTGACACGGAGCGGTTGAGCCAGAAAAAGGAGCGAGGACGGCAAGGAGGGACGAGGGGGGGGGGGGATGATCACTCTCTTGCTCCCACCATCCGTCGTCCGTCTCGTCCTCGTCGTCCTCGTCTTCCTACCCCATCGCCGTCGTCGCCGCCGTCGTCGTCGTCATCGCCGTCGTCGTGGTCGTCATCGTCACCGTCGCCGCCGCTCGTTCGCGCCCATGTTTGACCTATGGTCCAAACCCTGGGTGGCATATCGCACCTATGTTCCAGGCCCTGGGTGGCATCTCGAACCTACGTTCCAAACCCTGGGTGGCATCTCGAACCTATGTTCCAAACCCTGGGTGGCATCTCGAACATGCGTCCCAAGTTTCACATACTATGCATAACAACATCTTCTGTACACGTGAGATGACCTATGTTCCAAACCCTGGGTGGCATCTCGGACCTATGTTCCAAACCCTGGGTGGCATCTCGAACCTATGTTCCAAACCCTGGGTGACATCCCGAACCTATGTCACAAACGTTGGGTGTCATCTCGATCAGATAGTCGAAGCCCCCCCTTCAGAGTTTGTAGCGTTGGCCATGGGGGGTGGCAGTGAGAAGGATGATGAGGAGTTGGTATCTGTTAGATGTGCGTCGGGGCTGCATTTTGCGAGAAGTCTGGGGCCACGCCTTTATGTTTAGTCTCATTTGTTTTGGTTTCGGGCCGTGTCGCCACCGTCGAAATACGTGCCACCCCAACTCTACGGCCGTGGCGAGGTGGTCCGCTTTGAAAGAGAGAGAGGGATGATGAGGAGGGGGGATGGGTGATACGGGGGAGGAGGGCGAAGGGCGATGATGGAGGATATTGATAATGGTGGCCAGCACTGCAACGCACGGGCATCTGCGGCACTTGCGTCAGGGATTGGGGTGGTGGCTATCGGAAAGGATGGCGATGATGATTATGCCGATTAAGATGATGTGGGTGATGGTGACGATGTTTTTGTTTTTTTGTCCATCGCAGCGCTATATCGGAGTTGACCCAACTAGTGGGGACGCGCGCCAGTGTCCCACCTGGCGAGCCAGTTACGTCCCCATCGCAACCGAACGCATGTGGCACGTGGTGCCGCGCATTGACAACAGAGGTGTTGACATGGGTCCCTAATCGCACCCGCGCCTAGACGACGGTGCAGAAAGTGCGTGCATGAAAGGATGCTGCATGCATCCTGCCCCTATAGTGCAGCTCAGTCCTGGTCCCCTGCGGGCGACACTCCGTCACAGTTGGATGGTGGGTCCGTGTGCTTGCGCAAGTAAAGCTCATCTAACCCAGCTACCGCAGCGTCGACGCGCTCCTGAAACTCCGAACCGAGGCTCACAGTGATGGACTTGATGCACCACTTGCTCTTCTCGATGCTGAAGTACTTGAGGCGCACGGCATTGCGAGACCCGATCCATTTCATCTTATCCGAGCTAATGTTCGGTTGCGGAGGTGGCTCGTCAGGAAGCCTGGGCGCAGCCAGCAACAGGTCCATGTTCGATGGCGTGAGTTCCAGGGAGAGCCGAGCACGAATCGTGGCGGTCGTGAGGACTCCCGCAGTGACCTCGCACCCATCGGACGTCGTGACGGAGACCGACGCGATCTTGGCGATCTCGTCGGTCAGATCTCGCTTCGGCTCCTTGGGCTTACTCTCGCCCATGTCGCCGTCTAACATGGCCTCTCGCTCGGACATCTTCTTGCGCCAGTGCTCCAGCACCAAGGAATCAACCGCCGCGTTGCGAGCTGCAATGAGATGGTCCAGCATATCGAACCGATGATTGCAAAATCGTGCGAAGCACGTGTTTTGCTTGTCACACACCACAAACTTAACGCCATCCACGTCGTAGACCTTCGGCATCCACGCGTAAACCGATATATCATCGGCGCCATCACGTCGCACCGACGCGAAGCCCTCATCGATGACCACCATTGTGTCTAGAAGCGTTGGCTGGGACGACAGGCCGATTCGCAAATTGCTTGAGCACAAATTCTCACGGTTGGTGGACACGGCAGTGATAGCTGCAATCGTGACAATGGTTCTGATTTGGCATTCTGCATGGAACTTTGACGTTGACCCTCCAAGCTCACAGGGGTAGTCTTCCTCCTCCTCCTCCTCCTCCTCGTCCTCCTCCTCCTCCTCCTCCTCCGCCTCCTCTTTCGGTTGTGTTGAACCTCGGCTTACAAAATACGTCCTCCTCCGCCTCCTCCTCGCCCTCCTCCTCCTCGCCCCCCCCCCATCCCCCTCCTCCCTCCCCCCCGCGCGGTCATTTCCCCCCCCCGTTCAGACGGCCTCCAGCGCCCATTTCACCTGGCCAGTGTGACGACCGCCCCGCCCCCGAGACTTAGGACTGCACGGCAACCCGCTAACCTTTTTTTGACTCCTCGCTCGGCCAGCGAAACTGCAGGAGCATACCATCGCACGTGCGAGCGCGATTGTGCATGCAGAGTGGCATCTTTACGACACCATCGATCGGCTGCGTTCCTATCGCGTCCCTCTCCCTTCCTCTGTATGTGTGCACATACATAACTATATATATCTATGTGCATAAGACTACGCCTCTCTTAATCCTATAGACCTTTAACCCTGCATACTCTAAGCCGACCGACCTTACTCTGCAGGCCCTATCCCCAAATACCATAACACCACGACCCTAACCCTACAGACACCTAACTCTACAGACGCCCACCTGTGCAAACCCTAACCCATACATACCCGACTAACCCTAAAGACCCGACCCTGCACCCACACTACAGACACCCCACAGACCCCTCGCAACCCAACATATTCCAACCCTATACAGGCTCGAACCCTACGGACCCTACCCCACCTATACAAACCACAACCCCGCACACCACACGCCCACCATACCCTAACGACTCTAACCCAACCGACCGTAACACTACACACTAACCCTACACACCCTACCCTACACACCATGCACGGCCCTATACACACGTGCCCCCCCCCCCACCTTGACACTGAACATGTACCCTTACCCTACACGCCAATCCCCGAATACATCGGGCTTTTTTCCCTCTATCTCGCTCTCTCTCTCTCTTTCTCTCTTTCTGTCTCTCTCTCTCTCTATCTCGGTGTGCCCCCTCCCATCTCGTCGAGCAGACGCAAGAGACCAGCTGGGCGACCCCCAAGACGACTCGCAAGCCCACAGCAGTCGCTGCATACGTCGCCCCTTGGCGCTGGGAGCGAACGAAAAACGGTGGAGTGATCAGGGAGGATGGGGAGAAGGGGAGGAGTGAGATGGAAGGATGGGGATGGGAATTGGCGAGGGGGGAGGCGGTGCAAGACGAGGACGGTGGGAACTAGAGACGCCCCTACTCGGGGCGATCACGTCCTGGCCCTTTTCGGCGTCGGCGGCCTGGCTGCCCTCGCAGCGGGAATATTCGGATCGAGCAGCAACAACTCTTCGTTCTCTGCGATTGGCTTA
Organism: Prorocentrum cordatum; assembly: GCA_963575745.1. Classification (NCBI taxonomy): domain Eukaryota; class Dinophyceae; order Prorocentrales; family Prorocentraceae; genus Prorocentrum; species Prorocentrum cordatum. The sequence goes on from CAUYUJ010015441.1 coordinate 28,074, forward strand.
ATGTTACACATGATCGGGATCCTAACCGTCCAAGGGCTGGGGGTCGTCTGCACATCCGCCATCAGGCTGACTTTGAGCGTGCTCAGTGTCATGTGGGATTGGGTACTGTCCGTCGCTTTAGGCACACACCAGAAAGGGATGACGAGATTCCCTTGCTTCGGGGGCTCTGTGAGCTCCAACTTAGACGTCACGTACACGCGTGCGCCCTGCTTCTTAAATATATCTACAAAGATTTCGTGACCAGCCGTGGGGACCTTGGCGCTCACCGAGACCGCAGGCGAAAGTGGGATCAACCCCAACTGGCCTTTGGGGAACTTGCCACACGAAGACACTTTTGATACCTTATTCTTACTGTAGTGAACGCTGACCCTTGCCCCTCCCAAGTGTTCATTGAGTGCGTGCTGGAGCGCCTGCCTCCCCAGGGACTTGGCAAGCTCGCAGGCGATGTCTTTGTGGTCCTGCGGGTGCGGGGCGCGAGGGGCGTGGGAGGGGGTGGGGGTGAGGATGGGGCCAGGTCGAACTTAGGGAGTCAACTTTGGCTCATACGTGAGGGGTCAGGTTTGGCTCATACTTGGGGAGGGGGCAGCTCAAAAGTTGAGGGGCCAAGGATGCGCTCCCCCCCGCGCGCACACACGAGGCGCGTGACATGCTCAAGCGGGGAGGGCGCGTTTAACTATAGGTATACCTTCCTCCTCATTCCCCTCCCCCGTGCCTTCGTATTCTCCTCCTCCTCCTCCTCCTCCTCCTCATCCTCCTCATCCTCTCCCTCTCCTCATCCTGCTCCTCCTCCTCCTCTCCTCCCTGGCCGATGGACCTCATGCCCTCGACGGGGGGGGGGTGGTGGTTGAGGGGGGGGGGGGGGGGAGGGGGGGGGGGGGGGGGGGGGGAGGGGGGGGGGGCAACATTTTTTTTGAGGGGGAGGGGGGGGGGGGTGAGGCGTTCGCTCCTACTCGCTCCTCCTCCTCCTCCTCTCATCCTCCTCCTCCTACTTATCCTCATCGCCCTCCTCCCCCTCGCCCCCTCCCTGATTGGCAAGAGCATGCAAAAGCAAACAAACACAAGTCCATCATGTTGCCATTCTCGTGAGCGTTCACCGTGTAAATGGTCTCGACCGTCACCAGCTGAGATTGTTTGATTGCACATGCGGGATGCCCTCCCTGCCCGTTCCCTCACTGAGCCACCGTCTAAGTCGGGGCGCGGGGTCACGACGAGATGAGAGGGAGAAGATGGATGCGGAGGTGGAGGAGGAGGGAGGAGGAGGTAACGGACCAGGGGGATGATGAGCAGGATCAGGGGGAGCAACATCAGGAGGAAGAGGAGGAGGAGGATCAGGAGGAGGGGGAGGGAATACAGGGTGCCGCGCTAGGGGCCCATGGACGCCCGGTGGGGCAGAAAGACTCGCGCTTCGCGCGATCGGGGGTGGGTCGATCGGTCCTGAGTTTAGGGCCCGCGGCGCAACAACCCCCTTCCTCATTCCCATCCCCCTTTTACCATCCGTCTGCCCACCGCTGCCAACTAGAAAACGCGGGTCCTGAAACTCGTCAACCAGCTGGCCAATCCGAATGTTGAAGCGGGTGGCATCGGCGGTCACCTTGGAGTCCTCCGTCTCGCCCTTCTTGCCCTTCCCGCACTTCGGGTCATCCTGGCCCTTCTTGCCCTTGCCCCTGCCCTTGCCCTTGCCCGCCTCGGACTGGTCGGAAGAGCCGCTCGAACCCCCCACGACGGCCTTCAAAGCGACAATCCCCGCCTCGATCTTCTCGATGATGTAGTGCTCGTCCCGAGTCGCCTGTGACATCGGCTGGATCAGCGCGTTCACCACGAATCCGCGAGATACCAACTCCTTGCTGCTCAGCCCGTTTTCAGTGAATGACCTCATGCTGCCCGTGACTGCATCATTGTTCTCGATGGGTTTAGGCCGCTCCCACGGCGGTGCAACGTCAGCTGCTGCAGGGTGAGCTTTGATCACCTCGACCATGAACTCCTCACATATCTCGCCGAGGTCGGAAAACTCCTTGCGGCCTCGAGCGCGCTTGTTATGGACGTGCATCACCATCCGAACCTCGGCCGTGCTCATGATCTCAGACTTCTTGCTCAAACTCATGTGGCCCGGCTCTGCAAGGAACCGCTTGGCTGCCCTGATCAAGCACACCGCTTTGTCACCGCCGCCTTCTTGCTGCCAGTCATGGCCGCTGCGTCTGCACTTGACATAATCCATTCTGGAGATTGCGTCAGCGGCACGCCCGCCAGCAGCTTGAAGGTCGCGGGCGGGATCTGCTTGCGATTGTCCATGAGGGACTTGGAGTGCATGTTGAGGTCTCGCAAGAAAATCGGGCCCTCCCCGCCAGAGAACGCCTGCACGAATCTACAGAACGCCTCCAAGTTGTTCTTCAGCAGCGGCTGGTTCTTCCCGATCGCGGCGATGATGTTTTTCCACCTCGGGTCGCCACCAGTCTTGACGTTCCGAGAAGCACGTTGGTGTATCTGGAGCATCGTCTGAATGGGGGTCTGGACGCGAGCTGCCCCATGACCCGCATTACCTGCATCTTGCAGGAACCCTGATAACCCTGGGCACGCCACGTCTACCTCGCAGGCCCGAGCACGCAAATTCCGAATGCAACCGAAACCGAATCACAAAAGCAAAAATCTCGAAACTGGCATGGGTATGTCTAGTTTCAGTTGCCATGTAATTTAGTGTTCGGTTTCCCCGCCTGGTGGCGCACCACCACCCAGGTCAGCCCTGACTCCATGGGCTCCTTGTAGGCTGGACAGAGCGCCAGCACCTTGTCCACCGAGATGCAACCGTCGCTGCCCTGAATCTTCTCGATGGTCGTCTTGGCCCCGTGTTTGCTAGCACGAAGCCCAGCGTTGGCATGGCCCTTGGTCAAACTCAAGACCTTCATCTCGTGGGGCTTGATCGAAGGGATTAATCCACCCGAGGACGAATGAAGGCTCTTCTGAAACTCGTACTGTTGCTCGCCAGCTGCACCTGGCTTCACCTCGACGCACCAAGCGCCCTTTACCTCGTTCCAGTCCCAGCCTATGTCCAGTACGATCTCTAATAAATCGTGTAGGTCGATGGCGTCGAGACCGAAGCCGAATCGGTTCGTCTCATGGCATCCAACTGCCTCTGGTACAATCTGTTCCTCATACGCAAGGTTCGCATCCAATAACCACCTGATGATAGTATGTGCTACCGATTTCTTGGCTTTGGCAGCCGTCTCGTCCTCGCCGCAATCTACCTCGAACTCCAAAATCTTATCGTTGATGATTGGCGCGAGTCGGTCCAGGGCGACCGCGATCGCGCTCTCCATTGTCGAGCCGACCCTTGCTCTGAAGTGCTACAAATATCGTCAAACCCAGCCTTGAGCCAAAATGGCTATGTAAGGAAAAATAATAGGTGATGAGAAGGACGATGAGGAGGAGGAGGAGGAGGAGGAGGAGGAGGAGGAGGAGGAGGAGGATGGCGACAACGCCCCCACGGGGCGTTCTTTATAAAGGACCACTGTCCGCATTTTGTGAAATCCAACCGCACGTCGAGAAAATCTGTTGGAACTATGACACAATAGCCTCAACGTGCGTCGTGTCGGGGCGTCTGAATAACCAGGTTGCTAAAGTACTTGCGAGCTCTACTTCCCGAGTATACATCCTATATATGCAATGTCATTACACATCGGAGAATGTGCTTCGGCGACTTACAACACAACCACCCTAATCAAGCTGGCATATAAGATCCGTCCGCCCACGCGGGCTTCCAAGTGCGTGAGTACTTTGCCACTTAACCAAACCAGATCGTGCGTGTGTATTCTATATGTGTAGCTTACATATAGTGTACAAATAGCCTACAATGTATATTTATACATATATATAACGACTAACAACATAGCAAGCACAGCGGGCATCCCAGTAGGGGCCCTCGCCGGGCCTCGGGACCCTCAACAAAACGACTCAGGATGAAGAACCGGTCCTGGGGAATGGGTCGAGACACTTCCGGAGACCGCGCATTGAAAAAAACACGACATCGGATCTCTGGGGGGGGGGCTGACTTCGGGTCCGCCGTGCTGTGGCTTCGGGGGTGGGGCGGGAGGAACATCGACCGCGAGGGCTCGTGTCGGAAAGGGCACCCCGAGCGGAGCGAAGAGGCCAGGGTCGCAACCTTCCGCCTCGAGAACAAAAAAAAGGCTCATAAACATCCCCGCAAAGGTTATGGCGGAAACGGCGACGGTTGCGGCAAAGCAGGTCGGAGATCGGGACGACAAGAACTTTAACAATACTCCAAATCCCGTTTTCATCGTCCCCCACCAGGCCCGGTTTTTCAAGGCGCCTTTTTTGTTTCTGGGGGGGGTCTGGTTTGTTAGGGCGCTTTCTTTGGATTGGAACTTGGGGGGTCCGGTTCATCAAGGCGCCCCGTCGAAGAGGGGGGTCCGGAATATCAGGTCTTGGGGTCCGGTTTTTGAGGATTAAGTTGGGCCTGTCCCCCTACAGGGGGATTTTCGACGAAAAATAACAAATACCCCCAAAATACCCCATCAAGGTCACAAAATGCAGAAAAAATAGTCCCCAGACCCTTTTTGGCTTATTTTTTGACTATTTTCGGGGTATGTTCTATTCTTCGTCGAAAATCTCCCTGTAGGGGGACAGGCCCGACTTGACACTTTTGGCGCTCCGCGCGGCTTTCTTGGATCTGCGCTGGACCCCCCGCCCGCGGCGCACGGGGAGCGCGCCATGGGCGGCGACGGAAGCGCCGCCGGGGTGGCCCCAGCGAGCATCCAAGAGAAGTCCGCGCGCAGCACCAAGAGCTTCGGTTGATGGGGATTTTTCTTTTGATCGCATCAGGTCGGGAATGAAGGTCGCATGTGTACACCCTGCGAAATGCTTAAGAAATCATGGGTTAAGAAATTCATAGTCTCAGAACTTGAATAAAAACCCAAAATTTCCTTTCAAAGCTTAGGATTTACATTGAAAAGTTAAGAATAATCGAGACTCTGGCCGAAAATTTAAGTTTTCTTAAGCATCGCCTGAGGTGTAGGGGGGTCCGGAATATCAGGTCGCATCTGGAGGGGGGTCCGGTTTTCGGGGGGGGGGGGGCGGGGTCGATGAGTGAGGGATTTGGAGCAGGGCGGGAATCTCCGCCCCGCCCAATCCAAAGTCCTGCGGAGCCGAGGTCGGCAGGGGCGCCGCCGCGCTGCGGCGGGCGGGATAGGGCAGGCCCGAGAGCGGGCCCGCCCACGGCTGCAGCAGGTCATGGGATGCTGGCAGAGGTGCTCAGAGCGAGGCATGGGGGGGAGGAGGAGGGGGGCAGGAGGCAGGAGGCAGGAGGCAAGAGGAGGAGGGGGAGGCACGAGGCACGAGGAGGAGGAGGAGGAGGAGGAGGAGGAGGGGGTGGCACGAGGCACGAGGAGGAGGGGGAGGCACGAGGGGGAGGCACGCGGAGGAGGCATTGGGGGGAGGAGGGAGGAGGGAGGAGGCAGGAGGCACGAGGAGGAGGAGGGGGAGACGGAGGAGGAGGAGGCGCAACGCGGTGGAGCTCCAAGTCGAGCTGGCAATCGATCGAACGAACTATGCGAACTGCAATGGCAGCTGACCTCGCTCGCAGGCGCAGGTCGCCTGTCGGGAGGAGGAGGAGGAGGAGGTGGAGGAGGATGAAGCGGGAGGAAAAGGAGGGAAGAGGAGGAGGATGCGGTGGGGGGAGGAAGGGAGGACGAGGGAAGAAGGGGGACGGGACGAGAGATTTCGGGTCCTGGGGCCACCACAAGGCGACTCTGGATGAGAAACGGGCCCCGAGAGAGCGAGAGAGAGAGAGAGATAGAGAGATAGAGAGATACAGAGAGAGAGAGAGGGAGAGAGAAAAGCCTCGGAAAAACATCGAGCCGCTGGGTGATGAGTGGGACGACGAGGACGAGGGAGGATAGAGGATCCAGGGCCGAGATGTGGAACGTCGTTGGTTTACGCATTGGCCTCATGGGAGGCCCGGCCCTCGGGTGAAGCCCAGACACCCTAGCGATGCAAACCAAGAACCATGGCGGCCTGTTCGTGCTTCCTTACAGTGGACCTTTGGAGGCCCGTGTCGGCCCCCAAGCCCAATTAAAAGCAGATGCCTGCGAAAAACAAGTAGGTCCCCGGGATGGGCCCAGTGCCCTGGGCCCACGTACCGAGGGCCATCCAGGCTTCGGAGGTCCGAGATGACGGGGGGGAGGAGGGAGGCAGGGGGAGGAGGGAGGGAGGGAGGGAAGGAGTGAGGAGGGGGGATGAAGGGGTCCCGGGCTCCAGGCACAGAGGCGCCTGGAGGGAGGATGAAGGGGGGGGGGGGAGGGGGAGGAGGGAGGCAGGAGGGAGGAGGAGGAGGAGGGAGGGAGGAGTGAGGAGGGGGGATGAAGGGTTTCCAGGATTCCAGGCATAGAGGCGCCTGGAGGGAGGATGAAGGGGGGGGGAGAGGGAGGAGGGAGGCAGGAGGGAGGAGGAGGAGGGAGGGAGGAGTGAGGAGGGGGGATGAAGGGTTCCCAGGGTTCCAGGCATAGAGGCGCCTGGGGGGAGGATGAAGGGGGGGGGGAAGGAGGCGGAGGAGGGGGAGGCAGGAGGGAGGAGGAGGAGGAGGAGGGAGGGAGGGAGGGAGGGAGGGAGGGAGGGAGGGAGGGCCGCCCACTCCCTCCGCCCTTCTGCGGGCTGGAGGCCCTCCGCCGGGCCGGAGGTGCCAAGTCTCCCTCGATCCTCGAAGGCGAGGGCCCTCCGGGCGCGCCCCAGGAGGAGGAGGAGGAGGAGGAGGAGGAGGAGGAGGACGAGGAGGAGGAGGAGGAGGAGGAGGAGGAGGAGGAGGAGGAGGAGGAGGACCTCTTTGGACCTCTTTGCTCTCGGACCTCTGTCCCTCAGTCTTCGTCCTGGCTTACGGGCATCTGCCGTCAATCGGAAGACTCTGAATCCTCCCGCGGCGCCCGCACATGCGCAGCCGTGCCTCTCGCAGCAGCCAGCAATCTCTGAACGTTTACCTGGAAGCGCGACTCGTCGGCTGCACTGCTCGGCAGACCCCGCTCGTGCCCGTCGTTGCGGGCGCGGGTCGCCGCGGGAGGCTCGGTGGGGCCCCCCCCACGCTCGCTGTTCTCCTGCGAACCCCTAGCCTCGTGGGCCGACACGACACGACCCTCATCTCTGCGAGCGATGGCCATCTTTATGGCTCGGGGGGGCCCTCACGCCGAGGGAAAAGACCTAATTCAATTCGACGAATATTCTCGGCACCGTTCGGTGTGAGACCTCGACACTTCAGACGCAAAGACCTCGAGTCCACAGTCGCATACATGCCGCAGACCGAACAGATCTGCAAGAACCATCGATCGACCCTAGTGATCGTGTGGGATTCGTGGATCTCGAGGTCCACTCCTTTAAACGGATGGAACTCTGGGGCCACCGACCTGGTTTTGCCAGGGGGCCCAGGACACGGAGAAACCGAAAAACGCAAAAACCTGGCTCCAGTCGCGATCGCGTCGCACTGTGAGCACCTCCATTTGTTTCCAACACGCTCTAGCTGGTGGGGAGAATCCCTGATCAATCTCTCCTGCTTTAAAAGTCTCTTACTTACTGGGGCTCTACCAGCACGCTCTGACGTCTCCGACGCGGCGGCCAGTAGCAAAGCTCTGCGCGCTCGCTTCCGCACGAGGTGTGCGATCGCGTCTACCTTGTCAGTCTCTGGGGCCCTCCCCACCAGCCCGAACTCCCAAGCCAGCTCCGCCCCGACTCCCGCCCAGACGTCAGCAGCTAAATTCCCTGCTGCCAAGAACAGCTGCCGCGGCGATTCGAGCAGCTCAGGCGTCTCGTCCAGATGGGACGCCGTCCACTCTACCTGCACAAATCTGTCTGGGTGAGTCTGCCAGGCCACTCTGGCTCGGGCCCAGAGGTCCTCATTGGGACCCGTGGCTTTAGGGTGCTCCATGCGGTATTTCCAGGTCTTCGCGATCGTCCTATGATCAGTAATGAAAATGAAATCAGCGTGGCACTCTTCGAGCGCCAGGGCGAACGCTAAAATCTCCGAGCGGGGAACCGTTTGCCTGCGACCGAGGAGTGGGACTGCAACAGCACGACCCACACTCCACTCCCCGTCGCGCACCTGCAATGCTACAATCGCTGATCCACAGCGGCGTCGGCGAGGGTCCGAGGAGTGCTTCCCTCCAGAGCCGTCGCCGAAAATGTGGATCTCTCCTTCGTACCGACACTCCTCCCAGTCCCCCAGCTCACCGAACCGAACCTCCCTCCCCTCAATCAGATCATCATTAAACCTAGGGTGCGTGAGAGAGGCTGGCGGCAGTCCTCGCAGCCACAGCGCTGGCTCTGCTTCAGCTTGCGCCATCGCGGCCGGCAGGAGGTCCGCCGACTTGGTGAAGTCCTCGTGGTCCACGTTCTTGGGGCATAGCCAGATCCGATGCATCAAGGTCTCCTCCTCCTCCTTGCACCTATCGCACTTCTTGCAGTCCAGGAGGTATCCTTGGTCGACGGATCGCTGCTTCGGCCACTGTCCTCCCGCGACCACGGCGATGTTGGCTCCGACCATGTCCAGCTGCCCCTGCTTCTCGAACCTTCGCTGCTCTGCGCGGATCTGCCAGACATCCGCTCCATCCTCCAGACCTTCACCATGTGGGTGTGCTGCTGCAGCCTTCCAGTATTGAGCTACTATGTCGTCCTCGAAGTCGTCTATCAGCTGCTGGAAGCACCCCGTGTTGTCGAACGTGCCGTCCGTGGCGGACGGGATATCCCACTGTTCTGCTGGATCCTCATCTGCTCCGACTGGTCGCATCCACACCGTCGCCGTTGGTGCATACCAGCCCACGTCCATGATGGTCGCCTGCACCGCTCCGACTGGTCCGCGCACTCCTCTCCAGCGTTTTGCCCCAAGCTTTGACAGACGGTCGAATATCCGCGGCCATGCCTTGACGATCCTGGCGTGGTTCTCTGGGTAGCGCTGCCATAGGTTGATCCACTCCTTGACCACGGCAACTCGTATTGCCACCCCTGGATCGCCCTTCCACAGCTCGACCGCCAGTGTCGTCGTCAAGCATCGGCCACGCGCCTTACCTCCTGCCACCTGTCCAGCTTGTCGTCGTAGGCGTTGGAGCTCATGGACTGCGAGCCCGAAAGCTTGGTGGCCGTACACTGCCTGTGGTACTGCTCCTGCCGTCCATAATCCTTTACTCTCTTTGGCCAAGGCCGCGGTACGACGCAGCCTCACGATCTTGGCGAACCTGTGCTTCGCTCTCTTGGCACGCTGCTTCGCTTTCGTAGTAACCCTTTTCCTCCCAGCCGACGAATCCAGGCCTAGGTCCAGTGCCTCCGTGACTGCGTAGACGGGGATCTGCCTCTTCCTCATGGACTTAGCCGTCCGCTTCACGTCCTTCGGGTGGGTGCCTATCAGGACCGACTTGCTGGAGATCTTCATCCTCTGCTCCTTGAGGCCGTCCGTGATGATCTCCGTGACCTGGATGATGCCATCGCCGACTGTTTGCCTGCTACCTTCTTGTCTCGCCACCGTGTCGTCCACGAAAGTCCACAGCGAAGCTTGTGGCGACCTCCGATGCGCCCTGTCTAATATCGGGTGCAAGAACAGCTTCGCCAACCCCACGCCTCTGGCAGAGCCTGCTACCAGAGACCTCGTGGGCCAGATCGCTTCGCTGAGAATGTTGCGCTCCTGCAGGTACCTCGGGCCCACGAAAGCGGTGATCTCTAACGCCACCACCACTGCGGGGAATCCCACTCTGAGGGCGATCTGGGACAGGATGACGAGCGAGACTGCGTCGTAGAACTTCTCAATGTCCAACAGAAGCGTCATCGCCGATGCTCCGAGCTCTGCCCCCACCTCGTCCAGGCACGCCCTGATGAGCCCCGCACGGAGGGCTGAGCTACCTTTGAGGGCTGTGTCCCAATGGGCCGATAACGCGTCACTCCATTCTGTGCAGCACCCTCCCCGAGCCCTAGACCAGAGCTTGATGGGGAGGGCCAGCATACCGAGTACCCGATCTCCTCCTTTGGGCTTGGCCGCCAGGGCGCACTTGGTGGCTGCCCATTGCCTCGGCCATGTGACTTCCTGTTCGCAATACTGTAAGATGTGAAGTAACCATATTCTTGCGTCTCTGGGAGCCCGAGCCAGATCGTGCGGGCCAAGAAGATCAACTCCTTTTGCTTTGGCCGACGACGACGCACCGATGGCCCCGTCGAGCTGCTCCAGCGTGAGGGGCTCCAGCACGTGCTCCCGGGACTGATCGCGTAGCCTGCCCAGCTGGTACGCGATGTCCTCCTTCGTGTCCACTGGGTCCGTCCATATGCGCTCCCACTCGTGCTTCCTGATGCCAATTAGGGCGTCTGGGTCCGCGATGCCCTCCATCTCCTCCGTGCACAGCTCGAACCTCGGCGCCTGCTGCTCCTTCACGTGCCGATGGAGGAGGCCGACCTTGCCTGCCCATGCCTTCTTTGCCCACGCCGTGAAGTTCTTCTGCTGCGCCGTGAAGCCACGCGCCTGCGCAGTGGCGAGGTGGCCCTCTGCCTGCGTGACTAAGTTGCCGAGCTGCCCCTCATCCAAGTCCGCCAGGTCGTCCAGTATATCGTAGAACATCTGCTGCTGTGCAGTGCCGTGCTTCCTGCCAAAGACCTGACTCTGATCCATCTGCTGGAGGACCTTGCCCTGCGCCTTTGCCTCCACCAAGCACTTTGCCTGCTGCCTGCCGTCGGTGCCGTTGGTGTACAGCGCCTGGTACCTGATGAGGATGGCGTTGAGGATGCCCCACTGCTCCGCTGGACCGAACTTCATGTGGGTGCGACCTGGTGTCGAGCGCGCCTTGACCCACTTGACCTCGAAGCCCGAAGCCCGTCCTCTGTAGTGCTCGGCCTCCTCCTCGTCGATCTCATCCGTGAGGATCGCCGCCTCCTCCAGACAGGTGACCCAGTCGCCGTACATCCTCGTCGCAGCTGCCTCTGCCTCGCGGTGCCTGGCGTCTCGGATGATGAGCTTGTCGTCCCATGACTGGAGCTCCTTCGACAGGTGCCAGCATGAGGTCCTCTGAGATGCGGCGGGCCAAGCAGCAGGGAACGCCAGCACCCCATTATCCTCCATGCTTGGAGGGCCGACAGCCTCAGGCGGCTCAACGCTCGCAGGGAGCGGCCACGCGCTGGAGGCTGGGGGTGGGGTGCGGCCCTGGCTGCCCCCGAAAAGAATTATCTGGGACGCCGAGGGTGTCGCGCTCGAACCTGATAAGCTCGCCGTCGCCACCGCCACCGTCCAAGTGCCATCTGTGATGTAGAAGTCCTTCACCTTCTTCTCTGACTCCGCTTCTTCGATCATGGCCTGCTCCTGGAAGGCTTCCCGAAGGTGTGGCTCCAATCGCTCCTCTGCTCGTTGCCGTTCTTCCTGTCGTTTGCGGGTCCTTTTGCTGTTCGGATCCGCCATCTTCTTCGGTCGCGGCGGTGTCGCCAGCTCCTTCGGTAACTGCATCTTGCGGTGCCACCAGGCCGTCGCCGAGCCTTCCAGCGTGAGCGTCAGTCCACAGTGTGTTCGCCACGGCACCGTGCGGACTGCCTCCAGCTTGACCTTGTGCGCGAAGTCCTTCCTTGCGATGCCGTAGTCGATGAGGCTGCCCTTCCCCTTGTCGCATGTGACCTCCACGTCTGGCTTGACCAGCGCTCCGCCGATCTGCTGCACGTAGCCCGTCTTGGCAATGTCCGCGAAGGTGACGTTCCAGTCCGCCAAAACCACCCACGGGTCCGCCAACGCCTTCACGAATCCTGCCAGCGCTCTGACCCTCTCTCGGTTGGGTCCGTGCAGACCAGCTCCTGGTAACCAATAGGCTGTGACCAAGACCACGTTGCCCGCCTTGGTGTGGAGATTCACCGCCGTGAAGCCGTAGAAGGGGTCCTTCTTCCCGTCATTCTGCAGCCTCTCTCTGATGGTGTCGTAGGTGGAGCAGGCGATGTGAGACTTGACCAGGATGAGCTCACCACCCGAGGTCCCGTTCGCCGAGCGCTTCGTGGGCACCGCCGCTGTGCCCGCCGACTTCCACCCGTCCTTCGCCACGTCCACCTTCACCTGCTTCATCTGGTCCTGCGCCAAGTGCGTCTCGCACATCATGATTATGTCCATGTCGTTGCCTTGCTCGTTGATGAACTTGTGGGCCTTGGGGCCCCACTGCGTGATGTTCGAGAAGAACACCTTGCTAAAGGCGATGGCCACCAGCAGCAGCAGCGCCTTCAGCTTGAGCAGGCTCCTGCTTCGGATTCGTCTTGCCCTTCGCGTCGTTACGGAGCCTGTCCAACCTGTCCTTGCGCTGCTGCACCTCCTCCTCTGACGGCTGCTTGTCCGCCTCAGAGCCAGCAGCCTTGGAGTCGTCGTCGGTTGCTGGTGGAGGTGCCGCTGCTGGTGCCTCTTCACCTGTGTTCGCCTTCCGCTTCTTCGCCTTGTGGGAAGCGTGGATGGCGTCCGCCTGCTTCTTGAGCTCCGTGAACTCCGTGTACTGCTTCTGGGCGCTCTCCAGCAGCTTCGCGAGGGACGACAGGTCCGACTTGAACTTGAGTAGCTTCTTCTTATCCTCAGGCTCGAAGTCGTCCAGGTTGTCGAAGAGCGTGGGATCCACCTCGGGCGCCTTCCACTCCGTAGCCGAAGCCTCGTCCTGAGAGGGGATGGCCTCGCTGGAGTACGCCCGCAGGACTGCCTCGTGCTCCTCCTCCGCGTCAGCTGCCTCCTCCAGCGCCTTGTTGTGCCTCTCCGTGGCGACGCCGAGAGAGCGCTCCGCCTCCGCGAGTTGGCTCGTCGCCTTCGCCAGCGCCGCCTTCTTCTGGTCCAAGTTGTTGATCGCCTGCCTGAGCGCCTTTGCCTTCGGGATCTCCGCGGGCGTCGGCGCCTTGGCTGTGAGCTGGGCCTGGAGCGCCTGCAGCGGGCCGAGGTCGACCGTGGCCTTGGCTGTGGCGTAGGCGCCCTTCCCCTGCTGGAACTTGTTGATGATGTGCTGCAGCTCGTCCGCGGGCGAAGTGATAGGCTGCTTTGCCCACGGGGGTTTGCCATCCCCTCGTTGGCTGCGGCCCGCAGGCGGCGGCTGCTCACTCCATCCGCTGAGGTAGTCGTTGCACTTGTTGCACCAGCCTCCCGTGCGCTGTAGCTTCCAATCATACACCCAGTTGCTGCAGCCGCTGCAGACCGTGTACGTCTGGCGCCTCGGCATGGTGGCGCCGTGCTCACGAAAGCGGCCCGACCTGGGTGTCGGGCGGTCCTGACCTGGGCGAACAGGCCGCAACTGCTGAGAGCTGTCCTCGGATCAGAGGTCTCCACTCTGACCCCGAGGGAATCAAAACCTTGAGCCAAAATGCTTGAGCCAAAATGGCTACGGAGGAGGAGGAGGAGGAGGAGGAGGAGGAGGAGGAGGAGGAGGAGGAGGAGGAGCTGGAAGCGCGGAGCCCTGCAGGGCTGCGACCGCGCAGTGCTCTTCCTAACGCCCGGCTCGTCAGCGTGCCGCCAGGCCGCCAGACCCGCGCCTCGGCAGCTCCGGACCGCGCCGCACGGGCGTGCGTGGGCGGCGGCGGGCAAGACGGCAGCGACGGAGAAGACGAGGTCTGCAGGAGGAGGAGGAGGAGGAGGAGGAGGAGGAGGAGGAGGAGGAGGAGGAGGAGGAGGAGGAGGTGGAGGAGGGAGGAGGAGGGAGGAGGAGGAGGAGGAGGAGGAGGAGGAGAAGGAGGAGGAGGAGGAGGAGGAGGAGGAGGAGAAGGCAGGAGGAGGAGCATTGCATTGCACACGGCTGTTGGACGAATGACTCAATGGGAACTCCACTCTCTGAGCACTGTGCTTCTTATGAGCTGGGGCGGTGAGAAGACGTGCCAAGACGGAGGGACCGACACACCACGAAGGGGGCCGACCGAAGGACCGAGCAGGCCGAGGCGACCGAAGGGCCAGGCCGAGCGACGAAAGGCGAGGAGAGAGGCGAAGGAGGGAGCGGGCCCTTCCCATTAAGAAGGCAACAACGTTACTAGTCCGCCGTCCACACCCTAAAGTGATTCTGAAATGCCAGGTGCACTCGGCTGCGCAGCCCAAGCTCCCCATCCGGGGGTGCTATCTGACGACCACGATTTCGAAGCGAAGCCAGCCGTGGCAACAGGGGAAGGGCACAGTCGGACTCAGGACAGAAGAGCATCCTTCAAGAATTCAAGAACGTGAGGCCCTCCGCCAGCCCAAACTAAAAAGCGCTCGACGATGCCCTCCCCCAGGATGCACCCAAACATCAAACAAACACTAAGGACATTAGGGGGTACCCTCCCCGAGCAGAGAACGATCATATGATTTCGGTCCGACCGCAATCCCTTGACACCTCCCGGGGTGCCCTCTGACCACGATCTCGAAGCGAATCCAGCCGTGGCAACAGGGGATGGTAGCGGCATCGCCCTGACTTCGGATCCGCCGTGCTTTGGTTGATTATCCGACTTGCCCATGTGTCGGGAATGCACCCAACACCATGTGGAACCAGAAGAGAAGTCCCGCCTCAGAACAGTCAGGCGGACATGTCCCACCAAAGCGTGGCGGAGAACAGCGACGGCAGAGCAGGGCGGACATCGACCTCAAGAGGCGCTTGCAGAGGAGAGCGTGGATTCCCGCCATGATTAGCAACAGTAGCCCGACGCACGGCGGATCCGCAGGCGGGACGGAACCGCTTCCTCCTGTGATCTTCGTTTGGTGTCCGTTCCATAGGAGCCTGCGTGGCCCCCGGCACTTTCCAATTTGGGCCTGATTTGGACCGGGTTTGGAACAAATTTGGGCCGGATGTGGACCGGACTTGGACTGGATTCGTGGGGGCTACGTGAGAGAACGAGGAGGGGGAGAGAGGGAACAGGGGGGGAGAGGAGGAGCAGGAGGATGGGCCAAATGCGGTCCCCACGCTGTCCACATACAGAAAAAGCTGATTTCAATGTCGCCGCCCAAGGCTCCCATGAACAGACACCGAACCTTCGTCCTAGCGTTAAGTCGGGCGTGTCCCCCTACAGGGGGATTTCCGACGAAACAAAATAGTCTGGGGACTATGTTTCTCATATAGTTTAACCTTTTTGGGGTATTTTTTTAGGTATGTGTTCCATTCTTCGTCGAAAATCCTCCCGTGGGGGGACACGCCCGACATAACCCTGGCGAGGGGGCCTCCCCTGCGCCTCCCCCCCGAGGGGCGGCCGCCGCCGGCGCCTGCCCTCGACAGAGGGGTGAGCTTCTCCCCCAGCTCCTCCTGCCGCCGCGGCCGGGCTCCCCGGAGGCTGCTGCGCCGGCGTGTCCGTAGGGCGCTCGCCGCGAGAGCGAGAGGACGGGAGGAGGATGTTCTGGAATGCCGCGCACGCCTCCACCTGAATTTCTGATCCCGACTGGAAGAGGAGGAGTAGGAGGAGGAGGAGGAGAACGAGGAGGAGGAGGAGGAGGAGGAGGAGGAGGAACACGAGGAGATGAGGAGAGGACTCGGAAGAGGAGGAGGGGGGAGGAGGTGGAGAAGGAGGAGGGGCAGGGGGAGGGGAGGGGGAGGGGGAGAGGAGAGAGGAGGGGAGGAAGAGGGAGGAGGAGGAGGAGGAGGAGGAGGAGGAGGAGGAGGAGGAGGAAGGAGGAAGGAGAAGGAGGAGGAGGAGGAGGGAGCAGCAGGAGGAGATGGGAGGAGGAGGAGGAGGAGGAGGAGGAGCAGGAGGAGGAGCAGGAGGAGGAGGAGGAGGAGGAGGAGGAGGGAGGAGGGAGGAGGAGGAGGGAGGAAGGAGGAGGAGGGAGGAGGGAGGAGGAGGAGCAGGAGGAGGAGGAGGGAGGAGGAGGAGGAGGAGGAGGAGGAGGAGGAGGAGGAGGAGGAGGAGGTGGGAGGTCGAAGCAAATGTCTGAGGCAGACCGTCGTACGCCCTGCAGGCGAGACCCACTGGGCCCCGGGGGTGGGCCTGGACCTCCCTCTGCCGATGCCTCGACCCGGCCCTGGCGGTTTCCGTCGGTCTCGGCCCCTGGAGGCCCGCTCCGGGCCCACGGGCCGTCAGCGGCACAGGGGCTCGGGGCGAAGCGCGGGCCCCGCGTCAGCTTCGGGGGGCGGCGCGGACAGGGAGAAGCACGGCGTCGGGGGAGGCGGCGCGGACGACGCGGAGGCGTGAGGAACAGGAGGAGCGTCGGCTTCCCAAGGAAAGGCGGGCGACCGCGACGCACAGCAACAGCCCGACCCGATGGGCCGTGCGCTGCAGCACGAGCGGGCACGGAAGTGATGAGTGGTCGCGCACTTTTGGCTGCCCGATCGTCATCTCACGCTCTCGTAAAGCTTCCTATCAACTGGAAAGGCCGAGGCTGATAAACAGGGACGGATATCCGTTCTGGACCTGCGAGGACCTCTTCGGATAACTAAGAGCACCCATCCACACGACGGGGCGACATCATGCAACTAACTTCCCTGACTGATCTCAGAGCCTACACGCAATGATTATGCAATCCCTCAAACATCTTGCGAGGCTCCCTGCAGACAAGCTGCTGAAATTCGCCGGCCCAACGGGCCAGAGGCGTGCTAAGATCTCCGGTAATTGGTTAACAATATTCTAGTTCGCGCGCGCGGGGCCGCCCCTGGGGGTCTCCGGGCGAAAAGTACCCCGGCAGGGTCCCGGCAGACTCGGGTCAGAGATGCCTGATTGGGCAATTTTTCAACACCCCTCACGAGGATCGTGGCCTCCGAGGGGGGAGCCGCAATCGACTACCCCCCCTCCCGCCCCAAGAGGCCCCCAAGAGACCCCCAAGAGGCCCTGGGGTCCCCCAAGACGCCGCCAAGGAGCCCCAAGAGACTCCCAAGAGGTCCCCAAGAGGCCCTAAAGAGGGCTCCAGGGCCGGCGGAATGAGCGAAGCGATTAATAAGGAACGCAACATGTTATTTGCATATCCTGCTGTCTGTCCTACTTCTGCTCGTTGACCTCATCCCCCCCTTGCAGTGATACCCTTGCTCACTATCGTTCCCCTGTCCTTGTCATGGCATCCCCTCCCAATCATCATCGCCAACACCATCACCATCACCACCACCATCAGCATCAACATCATCATCAGCATCATCAGCATCACCATACTCATCATCAAAAACATCAACATAACCATGATCAGAACCATAACCATCATCACCACCCCAACCCTGGTCCTCCTCCCCCTCCTCCTCCTCCTCATCCTTCTCATCCCTCTAGTCCTCCTCCCTCTACTCCTCCTCATCATCGTCATCATCATCATCATCATCACCATCATCATCTTCAGCGTCGTCGTCGTCGACGTCGACTTCGTCGTCATCGTCGTCATCTTCGTCATTGTCAGCATCAGCAACAGCATCAGCATCAGCATCGGCAGCAGCATCAGCATCAGCATCAACATCATCATCAGCAGCACCATCATCATCACCATCGTCATCATCAACACCATCATCACGATCACTATCACACATATCATCATCAGCACCACCATCATAATCATCATCATTATCATCAACACCAACACAATCATCAACATCATCATGCATCCCCATCCGTCTCATGACGCTTCCCTTCCTGCTCACTCGTGCTTCCTCCTACTTCACACTCCTCCTCGTCGCTCCGTACTGAACGGGGAGGAGGAGCACGAGGATGACGAGGAGAGGGGACTATGCGGGAGGAGGAGGGAGGGAGGATGAGGACGATGAGCAGAGTAAACCAAGATGCACCAAGGAGGGAGGAAGAGGAGGAGGAGGAGGAGGAGGAGGAGGAGGAAGACGGTGACCAGAATAAGCCCAAGCTGCATCCACGATGCTGCCATACACCCTCCCGTCCCAAATCCCCTCCTCACACGGGCCCTACAAGCCGGCCGTTCCACTCCGAGCGGCGGCCCCTGGAAGCACGCACCCACCAGTCAGGCGAGAGCCCCGCCCCGAGCAAGAAATAGAGCGCCACGCATGTGTCCAGCTAGTAAGAGTAAGTCGGGCCTGTCCCCCTACAGGGGGATTTCCGACGACAAACGAAAAATACCCCAAACATACACCACAAAGGTAAAACAATACTCAAACAATAATCCCCAGACTATTTTTGGGTTTGTTTTTCCTATGTTTGGGGTATCTTTGTATTTTTCGTCGAAAATCCCCCTGTAGGGGGACACGCCCGACTTAATAGTGAGACTGGACGGGCGAAGGCGTGATCATACGCTTCAGAGAGAAGCGTCGAGCCAGGCCCACGTCTTGGAGGAAAAGACGCCCCCTTTACATATGTAACTCGGGAACGCACACTCACTTCTGAAGAGGGGCCGCCCTCCATCCGTGCAACTATACCCCAAATCCCACATTAATCGTCCCCCGGGTCCGCTTTCTTAAGGCGCCTTGTTTGTTCCTGGTGGGGGGGTCCGAATTACTAGGGCGCTTCCTGTGGATTGGACCTTCGGGGGTCCGGTGTATCAGGGCGCCCCGTCGAAGAGGGTGGTCCGGAATAGCAACTAGGGCGCTTCCTGTGGATTGGACCTTCGGGGGTCCGGTGTATCAGGGCGCCCCGTCGAAGAGGGTGGTCCGGAATAGCAGGTCGCGTTTGGAGGGGGGTCCTGCTTCTTTTTGTGTTGGGGGGGGGGCCGATGCATAAGGGATTTGGAGCACCCCGTCCGAGCTTCGGAGCTGCAAGCGAAGAGCGCCTCGAGCCAAGCCGCCAAGCGTGGACGCGGGGCCGCGCCCTCCACCCCCCGTGCACCGCCATGCCCAGGCCGAGCTGCCGGGTATCGTTTCACCGATCCCCGTGCCCAGCGGCGTGGCCTGGGCACCGCTGGCCGCTCGACCCCCCTGGAGGGGGCTACGGGCCGTCCCCTTCCCTGCCGTCGCTCGAACGTCCGTGTCCTGTGCCTTTTTCGGTTTCGTGCGTGTTTTTTTTGCTCGATGGTCCAGGAGGGTCCTCGATGGTCCTCGCCGAGAAAAACATGCACACGTCCGAGCGATGCCAAGCTTCGGGCTTCGAGGGGTGCGTCCCCAGCTGGGGTGGGAACTTGGTGGGGGTCTCGAGGGGGATGGGGATGGAGATGGGGATGGGGGTCGGTGAAACGAGTCCGAGCTTCGGCTCTGCAGCGCGAAGGAGCGCCTCGGGCCAAGCCGCCGAGCGCGGACAACGGGGCCGTGCCCTGCACCCCCCCCGTGCAGCCAGCCCGTGGCACGTGCGGGGCCGCGTCTCCACAGGAGGGCACGCGCCGCGCTTGGACACCGGGCCCCCCCCATCCTCGTCAGTGAACCTGCAGCAAGAATTGATAAACAAACAAGCAAGCAGTGGTAAGCAACACATTGATGACACACAGACATACAACACTTTGACGCCGTCCCCCCTCCGCATCCGTGAACCTGCAGCAAAAATTGCTGAACAGAAAAACAAAAATTGATGAGCAACAAAATGATAAACAAACATACAACACTCTGACACCGGCCCCCCTCCGCATCCTTGAACCTGCGGCAAGCTTTGAAAAAAACAGACAAAAAACTTTAGGCCGGGCCCGTCCCTCTCTACAAGGGGATCTTGGACGAAAACTGAAAAATACTCCAGACATGCACCACAAGTGCTCGAAGATGGTCAAAGCATCGTCTCCAGACTATTTTTTGAATACGCCTCCTGTAGAAGGACGTGCAAGACTTAAACCTATCTGCGTGGCGCTGATGCGAGAGCCCACGCTTTGAACACGCCCCCCCCCATCACGTATGCACGCGGCGCTGAAGCGGCAGCTCCGTTCTGCAAAACGACCCCCTCTCCATCCTTGAAACAGTTACGAACTGAGACGACGACAGGCCGCAACGCCAAAACGAAAACTCCCATTGGAAAACGAAACCAACTCCATCCGCGCACCTGATAAGTTGATGCGAGCTTTTACAACGAACGCGCACAGCGCTGAAGCGAGAGCTACACCTTGAAAAGCCCCCCTTCCACCCCTGAAGCTGCTGCACACTCTTAAGCCGCATGTCGGCGCCTATGCGAGAACCACATTTTGAAGACACCCCCCCTGCACCCACGAATCCGCTTTACCACCTGTAAGACGACTGTGCGCGGCGCACAAGCGATCATCCAATGTTCTGAGAACGAGCCGCACACACTGTTGCAGAAAATTAGGATGCCTAGGTTCGGCGCCAAAGCCATCGCCGCATCTTGAGAACTACCCATTCCATCCGTGGAGCTGATGGAAAAATGTTGGGTCGAGTGCAGGCGGGAACTCCGTTTCAAAAGCAACCCGCCCTCGATCCCTGATCCTGCTTCCAATTTTAAGCTTCAAGGTCACGGGTGGTGAGAGAGTCTCAGACAAAACGCCGAGCCTGCTCAACCAGCAAGTCTGGGGGGTGCAGCAGAAGAGGATATCGGCCGATCTGGCGTGTGAGTTTACAAAAGCTACAGCCTGAGCTTCAACTCTGTGGGGGGGGGGTTCCTGGGTGGCTTTGCCGGGGAGGGGGGAGTGGGGCGGGGGGGTCTACACTTTGCAGAGGGGGCTCTCTTGGGCCCGTCTTGTGCCCTCTTTGGGGCGTCTTGGGCCGTTGTGGCCTTCTTGTGCCGTCGTGGAGCTCTCTTGGGGGGGCCTCGTGGTCCGTGAGGGCCTCTTGGGCCGTCTTCGACGCTGTGAAAGCCCAAGAGGCGAATATGCTGAACGTGTGTTTTCCAAGGGAATGTGGCAATTGTGCCCTCTTGGGAGCACTCTTGGAAGCTTCTTCGGGCGTCTTGGAAGCCCTCCCTGGGTGTTCTGGCGTCTTGGGCCGATCGCTCGACGACTCGGGGCCGTCTGGGGCCGTCTTGGGAGACTATTGGGGTCCTCCTGGCCCGTGGGGAACACAAATGTCATTTCGAGCCTTTGACCCCAAGACGCCCCCAGGAGCCTTCAAGAAGTTTCCAAGCATGATGATTCCCCTCTTTTGTCCCCCCTCCTGCGCAGACTCTCCCTCCTTCTCCTCCTCCTCCTCCTCCTCCTCCTCCTCCTCCTCCTCCTCCTCCTCCTCCTCCTCCTCCACGTCCCCTCCTCCTCCTCCTCCCCCTCCTCCTCCTCCTCCTCCTCCTCCTCCTCCTCCTCCTCCTCCTCCTCCTCCTCCTCCTCCTCCTCCTCCTCCTCCTCCTCCTCTGTTCCTCTGTTCCTATCATGATGCAGTTCAGCTCCCGACGGTCCTCCTCCTCCTCCTTCTCCTCTCCAAGCTCCTTCCTCCTCCCCCTCTTCCACCGCCTGCTCCTCCACCTCCCCGCAGCTGCGGATAAGAATGATGGGGGCGGCGGGGACGTCGGCAGTCTGCGAGGCTTTGAAGAAGCCTGCCGCAGGCGCAAACATTTTCAAGGTATACAATGAGCCCGCCGCAGGCGCCGATTTTTGTTCGTGGGTGGGTCGCGGGTTCGGTCGCAGGTGGCTCGCAGGTGGGTCGACGGTGGGTCGCGGCGGGTGGGTCGCGGGTGGATCGCGCGCGGGTCGCGGGGAAGGTCGCAGGTGGGTCGCGGTTGGGTCGCGGGGTGGGTCGCGGGTGGGTCGCGAGGTGGGTCGCGGATGGGTCGCGGGCCGGGTCGCAGGGGGGACGACGACAACAACAACAACAACAACAACAACAACAACCACAACAACAACAACAAGCAGAATCCTCACCACGGATCCGCACTTCAGCCACGCACCAAGGGACAATGACCGTTCGGCCCCCTCACTCTGATTACTATTTTCCCTCCCCCTCCTCCTCGTTCTCTCCACTTATTTTTCTTCGTCCAGTTCTTTTCCCCCTCGTCATGATCCTCCTCATGTTCCTGATTCTCCTCCCCCTCCTTCACATCCTCTACCTCCTCCTCCTCCTCCTCACCCGGCCCGTCCTCCTCCTCTTTGTCCCTCTTCTCCTCCTCCTCCTCCTCCTCCTCCTCCTCGTCCCTCTCTACGTCTCCTTCTTCTCCTCCTCCTCCTCCTCCTTCTCCTCATCCCCCTCCTCCTCCTCCTCCTCCTCCTCCTCCTCCTCATCATCATCATCATCATCATCATCACCATCATCATCATCATATCAGCATCATCATCCGCATCATCATCAGCATCATCATCAGCAGCAGCAGTATAATCATCATCAACATCATTAAGAGCATCGCCATCAGCAGCATCATCTACTATTGTCCATCGCCATCACCGCCATCGTCATCATGACCATAATCAGCATCACCATCACCATCACCATCATCATGATCACCACCACCAGCACCACCACCATGATCATAATCATCATCATCAGCAGCAACATCATCATCAGCATCACCATCATCGTCATCAACATCATAATCGTCATCACTATCATCATCAGCAGCATCACCAGCATCATCACTATCATCGTCATCATCATCATCATCATCATCATCATCATCATCATCATCATCATACGCATGATCATCATCAGCATCATCATCAACAGCATCACACATATCATCAGCATCAGCATCATCATCACCATCATCATCAGCATGATATTAATAATAATACGCAGCATCATCATAATGCTTTCCTCATCTTCCTCCGCCTCTTCCTCTTCCTCGTGCTCCTCCTCCTCCTCGTCCTCCTCCTTTTCCTCCCCCCCTCCTCCCCGTCCTCCTCTCCTCCTCGGGAGTCCAACGCGGGCGTGATGATCCTGCTCGTTTGTTGCTCGTCCTCCGCAAACTCTCCCTCCTCCTCCTCCTCCTCCTCCTCGTCGTCGTCCCCCTCCCCCTCCCCCTCCCCCCTCCTCCTCCTCCTCCTCCTCCTCCTCCTCCTCATCCTCCTCCTCCTCCTCCCCCTCCTCCTCCTCTCCAAGCTCCTCCTCCCCCTCTTCCACATCCTGCCCCTCCACCCCCCCGTCTCTATCAATATGTTACTATGTTCCGTCCTCCTCAATCTCTCCGCTTTTTCCTCGTCCTCCTCCGTTTCCCTCGTCATGTTCATGCTCGTGTTCCTCATCCTCCTCCTCCTCCTCCTCCACATCCTCTGTCTCATCCTCCCCCTTCCCCCCGTTACCTCTCATCATCAACATCATCATGGCTCTCGTCATCATCCCCATCACCATCACCATCACCATCACCATCATCAGCATCAGCAGCAGCATCATCATCACCAACATCATCAACATCATCAGCATCAGCATCATCAGCATCATCATCCTCAGCAGCAGCAGCAACATCATCATCATCGTCAACATCAACAACGTCACCATTATCCTCGAACCGTCTCCTCATCCTCCTCGTCTTTTTTTTATAGGTTGTCCTTCCCAATCAACGTCTTCCTCTTCCTTCTCCTCTTCCGGCTGCACATAATCCCCCCCCGCGTGTTCTTGCTCCGCCGTCTCCTCCTCCCCGTGCTCCTCCACCGCCTCCTCTCTCTTTCCTCCTCCTCCTCCTCCTCCTCCTCCTCCTCCTCCTCCAACTCCTCCTCCTCCTCCTCCTCCTCCTCCGTCACCTCCTCCTACTCCTACCGCCCCCCCCCACACCAACCCCCAACCGACAGCCTCGGGCACGGCCAAACTGTGTTTCTGCACATGGCCCCCCTAAGTGCAGCATGTCAGGCTAATCATCATCAGCATCATCATGGTACTCGTCGTAATCATCACGAACATCGTCACCATCGTCGTCATCATCATCATCAGCATCACCATCAACATCAACCACATCATCATCGTCATCGTGGCATCGCCGTCGTCGTCATCGTCAACGCCACTAACATCAAAATCGTCATCACAGGGCTCACAGCGCCTCCGTCATCAAAATCGTCATGAACAAGCACTGGTGACCCCAACAGAGCCCCAAAATGGTCGCCAATGAGCCTCTTGGCGAGGTCTCAAGCCAAATGGGGCCCGATACCTAGTCAAGCAACCATCCTCGAACCTTCTTGATGTCCCAAGCTAGCCCTGAAATGGCCCGAAGAAGGCCCCAAAAAGCCTTCCCAAGGACGACGAAAAACGCCGAGGATGTCCTCCTCCTCCACGTCGTCCACGTCCTCCTCTCCCTCCTCCTCCTCCCCATCCTCCTGCTCCTCCTCCTCCTCATCATCCTCGTCCTCGGTCTTCTGCTCTTCCTGCTTCTCCGACTCAACTCCTCCGCCTCCCTGTCGTCATCCTCATCCTCCTGTCCTCCTCCTCCTCCTCCTCCTCCTCCTCCTCCTCCTCATCATCATCATCATCATCATCATCATCATCATCATCATCATCATCATCATCATCATCATCATCATCATCATCATCATCATCATCATCATCATCATCATCATCATCATCATCATCATCATCATCATCATCATCATCATCATCATCATCATCATCATCATCATCATCATCATTATCATCATCAGCATCATCATCATCAGCATCAACATCATCATCAGCATCAGCATCAGCATCAGCATCAGCATCATCATCATCAGCATCAGCATCAACATCATCGTCATCATCATCGTCATCGTCAGCATCGTCATAATCATCATCAGCATCATCAGCATCAACATCATTATCATTATCATCAACATCATCGTCATCATCATGTTCACCATATTTAGCGGCATAATCAACAGGATACTCACCAGTAGAATCGTCGTACTCAGCATCAGCATCATCATCACCATCACCATCATCATCATCATCAACATCATCATCATCATTATCATCATCAGCAGCAGCATCAGCATCAGCATCACCATCATCATCATCAGCATCATAAGCAGCATCATCATCATAAACAATAAGATTCACCATCATCACCATCATCATCTTCTTCATTCACATCATTATCTGCTTGTCTCCTCCTCCTCCCACCTCCTCAGCATCCTCCCCTTCCGCCTCCTCCTCATCCTCCATGCTCCCGTTGACCCATCCTCCTCCTTATCCTCCTCCGTATCCTCCTCCTCCTCCTCCTCCTCTTTCCCATGCTGGCATGTCTTGCATCGGCTGCCTAGAAGTGCCACATCCAATTCTCCGCCTCTTCCTCTTCCTCCCCCTCCCCCTCCTCTTCCTCCTCCTCCTCCTCCTCCTCCTCCTCCTCCGCATCCATTCCAAAATGTTCTGCGGTCCCCTCCCGGGTCCATCTGGTGCAGGTTGTCATTCCCGGATCGATGCCCCAGAAACATCCAGTATGCCTCCAAGGAGGGAGGAAGGAGGAGAAGAAAAAGGAGTAGGAAAAGGGGTAGGAAAAGGAGGAGCGTCGTCTTCGTCGTCTTCGTCGTCGTCGTCGTCGGCGGCACTGGCCGAAGGCCACTATAATATCTATAAAGCAAAACTTGTGAGGACAATTCTGAAGGCCTCGCGCGACTTACGTCGGATCCACGGCGGATTTCCGCAAGGCTCACAACGGATTGCGGACACACGTCGGATTTGTCGAAAATACTCCAAATCCCTTATTAATCGACCCTCCCCTAAAAAACCATACCCCCTTCCAAATGCGACCTACTATCGCGGACCCCCCTCTTCGACGGGGCGCCTCAATAAACCGAGCCCCCTATAAGCTCCAATCCGAAGAAAGCGCCCTCATCAACTGGACCCCCCTCGGTTACCAAAAAGGCGCCCTAAAAAACCGGACCCCGGGGGACGATGAAGAAGGGGTTTGGGGTACGTCGGCACGTCGCCGCGCGAACGACATCCCACATCCAACGGGGGCGGACCCCGTGGACGCGACGACACGAGTGCTGCGCGCGCCGCGCGGGGCCTCCAGGCCGCTTCCGCGCAGCACGGGGATGGCGAAGGGCAGGGGGGGGAGGGCGTCGGGCGTCGCTTGTTCAGGGGGGGGGCGATCAAACGGGGGGGGGCGGGCACCTTGGGCCCTCTAGGGGGCCTCAAGGCCCCTCTTCTGCAGCCATCGCTGCGCCAGCATTCCCCCCTCTCCCACCTCTACCCCCCCCACCCCTTACGCGACAAGTGGCAAAAGTACATCCAAATGGAATACCAACAGTCACCAAACTATTCCCTACTGCTCTTGAGTATGTCTCCTGTAGGAGGGACACGCCTGACTGAAATCCAGGATGCCCCTCGATTCGGGGGCGGCAAAGAGGGGGGTGTCCCAGAGAGGGGGTGCAAATCATGGCCGGCGGCATGTGCGCGCCCCAGGGGGGTGGCCGGGCACGTCTTGGAATTAGAGGAGGCGCCATGAGATCTGTGGAAATATCATGGCTCCCGTCATGATATCTACCACCCCCCTAAGTAGGGGATGTGTCGACCCCTATCCCAGGCTTCGTGGGGTTTCCAAATGGACCAGAAATTTGGGGCCCAACCCTGGGATATACGATGGGGGGGTGTCCATGCTCGGTAGGGGTGCGTCCGAATGGCCCCTTTGGGGTGTATCCCAAGATTTTCCCATTTTTCTGAGCGGCGAAACTTTTCGGGCGAAACTCGGGGATTGGGGGAGAAACATCGCCCGCGAGTCATCACCCCCCTCTTTGCCGCCCCCGACCGATGGCCCCCACCGAAACGAAACACCTGCACGCGCCCGAGCGCTGCCATGGCCACAGCGAGAGCGCGCGGCGGCCCCCCCGGGCGGGCTCTCCTCCGCCTTCTGGTGCACCGCCTCCAGGGTCGTGGGGCCGTCGCCAGCGCGCACGGCCTGCGGGCGATGGGCGACGACCGGGTCGTTGTCGTCGTCGTCGTCGTCTCTCCTCCTCCTCCTGCTCCTCCCCCTCCTCCTCCTGCTCCTCGTCCTCCTCCTCCTCCTCCTCATCCTCCTCATCCTCCTGCTCCTCATCATCCTCCTCTCCTTCTCTCCTCTTCGTCCTCCTCCTCCCTCCTCCTCCTGCTTCTTCCAGAACGAGAGAGAGAGAGAGAGAGAGGAGGGGGAGAGGAAGAGAAAGGAGGAGGAGGAGGAACATGGGCAGGATAATGGAGAAGGACGAGGGAGGATGACGACGGAGAAATCCTGGAAGCAGAGGGGATGTGGACGCAGTGGGGGCGGAGAGGAGGCAGAGCAGGCGACCCAGACCCCCGACGTAATGATCCTTTCGTTGCGTCGACCCCCAGAGGTCCCGACCCGTTCCCCATGACCGGCTTTGCATCCCGAATTCCTTTTTTGACGCTCCCGAGGCCCGGCGAGGGCCCCCGGACGCCGAAAACTCAGAACATCCTTCCGTCATGATTTTCTCATTGCTCGAGGGGGTCTGGGGAGGGTGGTACGGTGGCGAGACGGCGGTCGGAGGCCCCGCGCGGCGGCTGCCCGACCTGGGCCTGCAGACGGCCCCTGCGTGCCGCCCACGGGCGCAGAGGCCCCGACGTTCTGCGGTGGCCGGCCTTCAGCCGCCGAGGCGGGGGCGGAAGGGCCCCGCCCTGTGGCTGCCTGGCGTGGCCACGAGAACGACCACGCACGACGCGAGGGGCACGCGCCGCGGAGACGGACTATGGCGCCCCATCGGGTCACAGAAAAGTCATGACGGAGGAGGGCGTTTCGCGATGTTCGGCCTCTGGGGCCCCTGGCCAAGGCTGGGGACTGCCAAACAACGATTCAGGGTGAGAAACTGGTCCCGGGAATTGAGTCGAGACCCCCGGGGGTCGACGCTATGAAAAATTCAAAACGTCGGGGGTCTGAGTACGCGGAAGGGTACATCAAGAGCTCGCCCAGGAGAACCCTGCCACAAGAGACCCAACCCAGAGACCCCAGGACGTCCACTGCTTTTTGATGCGGAAAGGTCACGCTTTCCACAGCAAAACCATCGAAACCCAAGAAACCCAGGTCACCCTGGAGGCAAGCAGTGTGGTTCGTGGCATGGGTTTCCACTGTACTCGGAAGGGTACCGATGAGTGTGGCGTCGGCAATGGGGAGATTTTAATTATTCCTAGGGCATGCCATCGGCGTCGTGCAATCTGTGGTGCGCAGCATATGAAATCCAATTACTGTGGGAAGTGTTGAAGTCGCCATCCCGA
Organism: Prorocentrum cordatum; assembly: GCA_963575745.1. Classification (NCBI taxonomy): domain Eukaryota; class Dinophyceae; order Prorocentrales; family Prorocentraceae; genus Prorocentrum; species Prorocentrum cordatum. Next base: position 55,874 of record CAUYUJ010015441.1, read on the forward strand.
TAGCTCGAGCAACTGCTTGAGCAGACATCCTACACATCAACAAGTTGTTGTCATTACCCACCTCACCCACCACATTCAAGTAATGCTGTGACGGGAAGACCGTAACCATGCAAATTCACGACTCGAACGAGCAAATGATGATGGTAACGTGATGGCGACACCAGCGCCGATAATCATAATGAAGGTAGCGATGGTGGCGCGGACGAGAACAACGACGATGGTGACGACGGTGATGATGGTAACGATGATGGCGATGGCCATGATAATGATGGCAATGATGATGATGATGATGATGCTGCTGTCGAAGGTGATGAGAAGGGTGCGCGTAGTCTCTGATGGATGCCTTGTTGGAAACCAAATGGCGTTCGACTCTCAACCTTGAAATCCGCCGACCCTGTCGGCGTGTGTGAGGGGCTTGTCTGTTCGAATTGTCGTCTCCGTCAGTCGTGTGGGGGGGGGGTCCTGGGGGCGGGTCCGGGGGAGGGGGGGTTCAGATACCTCCCCCCCTGGGGGCCCCGCTCAGAAAGTACCAAGACAGGCCAAGGCAGCCCCAAGAGGTCGCCGAGACGGTCCAAGAGGGTCCCCAAACGCCAAACGATCGGTCCAAAACGCCTTCACGCCCTCCTGACTGCCCAGGAGGCCTCCAGGGCGCCCCAAGAAGCCCTCAAGAGCACTCCCGACAGGGCCCCAAGAGGCCACATTCACTGATTTTCCGTAGTTATTTTTTTACTTGGGCGTTCTCGCCTTTTCCAATTCCCAGCCCAAGAGGCATTCAAGAGGGCCCCCAAACAGTCCAAAAGGACCCCAACACAGCCCAAAACGCCTCCAAAATGGCCTAAGAAGGCCCCCAGGACGGCTCCAAGAGCATGCCCAGACGGAAGACCCGAACGGACATTTCGAGCCCTCGACTCCAAGAAGCTCCTGGGAGGCCCCAAGAGGTTCCCAAGAGGCTCCAAAAGGCCAACAAGAGGACCCCAGGAAGCCCGAAGAGACCCCCAAGAGGCTCCCAGAAGGCCACCAAGAGGCTCCCAAGAGGCGACATCCGAAGAGACCCCAAGAACCATCCCTGAGGACTCTGGCCCACGTCAGCGTCGTCATCGTTGCCGCCGCCGCCGTTGTCGTCGCCGTCGTCGTCGTCGTCGTTTCCCTTCAGGATCGGCGGCACCGGCCGCAAGGCCATCGCAATACGTAGAAACAACAACGATGTGTTGCAGTAATTTGGAGACGCGCGCGCAAGTACAAAATACGTCCGCGTGTGGCCCACAGGGTACTGATCAACAGGGTTGGCGCCTGCGGGACGATTACGGTATGAACTCAACATGGTGCCACCTGACAGAACGGCCACTAAACAATCCCACCAGCCCTCTGGGTGTAGGTGGTTTAGGGAGTTTCCTCTTCCAACCTCCTTCTTCCCCTTCGGGGAGGGGTTTACCCCCTATCCCCTCCCCATGGACCTGGACAGGTCCTGATCGAGGCAATTCCCTGATCGAGGCAATTCCTCTGGGCATCGTTTCTGGATGGGCTGGTGGGGATTCGCGAAGCAAGTGCGCCTCTGATTTCAGCATGGTGGATGGGCTGTTTCAACACTTCGCCTCTGATTTCAGCAAGTGCGCGCGCGCACCAAGGATTCTGCCAACTGGTAGGCTGGGGAGCAATTCGGGAGCGGCCAAGAGGGGGGTGTCCAAGAGGGGGGGGTGCAAATTATGACCGGCGGCATGTGCGCGGCCCAGCGGGGGGGCCAGGGACGTAATGAAACAAGAAGAGGCGCCATGAGATCTGGGGAAACATCATGGCCCCCGCCATGATATCCACCCCCCCTAGTCATCACCCCCCTCTTTTACGCCCCCGAGCATTAGCTTGGGGGCCACTGGTTGCGGGTAAAATCGGACGGGCCACGCGCGAGGCGCACGTGCGCAAACGTGTGGCCAACATTGTTGTCGGATACAGGTTACATGCTAATTTCCATGTGTGATCAAAGCGGGTGTGCCAACCAATCGTATCTGACAATGGTGCTGCGGGAACTCAAGGAAATGGCTGGGATCACTTCATGGACATGGTTCAACGGCCGCGCCAACAATTCAAAACATGAGGAGAGGGGGGGGCAAGTCTGCCCTCGGCGTGTGAGTAAGGGGCGAACATGCGCATCTGATAGATGCCGAACTCAGAACCTACGAGGTGCAACCACTGTTGTAAAAGACTGGGATGCAAGGTGTGCGTATATATAGAGATACGTGATGAAAGCCACGTGATGCAACACAGCAGGTGCAACATGTGTGGTGCAACCTCCACGAAGAAAAAATGAAACCAACAATCTAATCTTCACCGTTTCTGGGGGTACCAATAAGAGCACCAATACAGCGACTCCCCAGGCCTCTCCCGGGGTGCGTTCTGACCAGGAGTTCGAGGCGAATCCAGCGGCGGCGACGAGGGCCTCCCAGGAGGCCACCCAGGAGGCCCCCCTCGGAGGCCCCCCCCCCCCAAAAGCGAAAACGATGGAGGGGTAGTGGTGTGGTGTGGACACGCTGCCGCGGGGCCCAAAGGCCCGAGGTCGTGATGTTTTCAACGCGGGGTCCCCGGAAAACTCCACCCATTCCCCGGGACCGGTTTGTCAATGTGTCACCCGGGGTAGTGTTGTTGACAGCCCAGAGGCCCCCCGTGAGGGCCCCCAGAGGCCGAAAACTGAGAAACACCTCCTGCTTGATTTTTGTGTCAGTGCGTTGGACCTCTGGAGGGGGGGGGGAGGGGCGCCTTCTTCTTGTTCTGCCAGCCGGACGCCCTCAGGTCCAGGACGTCCTCCGCGGCCGCGCCGCCAGCCGCGCCCCGGGTCGCCCGGGGGGCTGCTGCGGTGGCCGACCGCAGCCCCCCGCTCCCCTCCCGTTCGGCCTGCTCCTGCTCCAGGTCCTCCGTCCCGGCTCCTCCCGCAGACCCTTTGAATTCTTCTCGTCCTCCTCGTCCTCGTCGTCCCTCGTCCTGTCCCTCCTCGTCCTCGTCCTCGTCGTCCTTCCTCGTCCTCCTCCTCGTCGTCCCTCGCCCTCCTCGTCCTCGTCGTCATCGACGTCCCTCCTCTTCCTCCTCCCTCCCAGAGATCACTCCTGTCCCCCTCATCGTCTGCTTCTTGCCCGCCCCCCCCGCCCCTCTGGGGCAGGAGCTGCGCGCGGCAGCGGAAGAGGCCGGGGCCATGCCGGAGGGGCGCGAGTGGCCTCCTGCCCCGCAACGAAGCTGCAGCCAGGCGCCATGCCTGACCCTCTCCTCCTCCTTCTCCCACCTCGTCCCGTCGTCCTTTTTCCTCCTGCGTCCCGCGTCTCGGCCTCCTCCTCCTCCTCCTCCTCCCAGCTCCCGCCCCTGCTCTCGCGGACCTGCTGTGATGGTCATCCTGCTGCGCCCCAGGCTGCAGGAGGCGGCTCCTGGGGAGCCCTCGTGCGCACGAGCAACGCCTCCTCCTCCTCCTCCTCCTCCTCCTCCTCCTCCTCCTCCGCCTCCCCCTCCCTCCCTCCCCCCCCTCCCTCCTCCCTCCCTCCCCCCCTCCCTCCCTCCTCCCTCCCTCTCCTCCCTCTCCTCCCTCTCCTCCTCCTCCTCCTCCTCCTCCTCCTCCTCCTCCTCCTCCTCCTCCTCCTCCTCTCCTCCTCCTCCTCCTCCTCCTCCTCCTCCTCCTCCTCCTCCCCCTCCTCCAGCCAGGGCCCAGGGCACGGGCGCGGCCCAGGGGAGGCCAGGGGACGAGGCTTAAGCAGAAGAGGGGGCCATGAAACAGATATCACAACCTCACCCATTGAACCCAACCCCATCAAAATCAACCCCACCGTGGCCGCCCCCGAAGAAAACGCCACTCGCCCCGATCGAGGAGCCACGGAGCTGGCCAAAACCAGATCGAGCCCAACATTACGCCCGACTCAGCCGCATCACGCGGGACGAAGTGGAATCATAAAGGGCTTATGCCGCATGCGACTCGGTTACGACCACGGTCTCTCCAGCGCCGATGCCGAAGTCAGCCTCCCAGGAGCTGCATCCTGATCCAGCGATGGCGGGCAGCATGAAAACGCGCGCGGCTCGGGCCCCAGCGCTCGGACATGGCCCGAGGGACAACCACGAGCTGTCCTCGACGCGCGTGCGTACGCTGTTCCCTGTGCGGAGGAGGAGGAGGAGGAGGAGGAGGAGGAGGAGGAGGATTCTGCCAGATTCGACTCCGACACGACCACGGACTCTCCAGCGCCGATGCCGATGCCGAATGCACCCTCCCGGGAGCTGCACATCCCGATCCGGGGACGGCGGCCACGCAGGAGAAAAAACCGAGCGCGGCGCGGGCCCTGGCGCTCGGACAGGGCCCGAGGGACGACCACGAGCTGTGCTCGACGCGCGTGCGTACGCCTAAATCGGGCCTGTCCCCGTACAGGCGGATTTTGGATGCAAAATCCAGAACCCCCCCCAAGAGATGATGCTCAAAACATATTCAAAAATATTCAAAAGAACGTCCCCATATCATATTTTGACTATGTTTGAATATTCTTCCTGTAAAGAGACAGGCCCGACTTAACGGCAGCTGCTTGAGCGGGGAGTTTCCGCGCGAACATCCCAACAGTGGGCCCCGAGGTGTGACGCTATCAACGCGCTCCCGAGTGCGAGTGTGTCAGAATCATGTTGGCGTGACTGCTTTATCTGCTGCTGCTGGTATCGTTCGTGCTATCGTTACTCAGGGAACAGAGAACCACATCGACGGTCCCGAGGCCAACCCTGAATGCTGCGGATGCCGTTGCTGACGCCGCACGCGGGGCACTGAGGTTGATAATGTGCCATGTGCTTCCGCAACTTCCAAGATGCGTTTGAAGGATACGGGTCCTGGTGGAATCGTGTCCTGGGCCCCACGGCTTTCCGCAGGATGTGGGTTCCATCCTGAGCCGTTCCCTACTGTCCCAAGGCCTAGGGAGGACCCCTTGAAGAGCCAGACAAAAAAACGAACAACTTCCGGGTATTCCATCATCCAGACCCCCTTTCATGCTTGCTGAGGAGAAGATCGATCATGGCCTTGGCATGTTTCTGGAAAGAAGTGTCAGGCCCCATTGGCATGTCGGCATCGCCAGCCGAGGGCGCGGCAACGTCAGACGACGGCAACGACGACTGACGCGTTTCCTAAAGAGACGCCAGCGAAAGGAACTTCTGAGACCGCAGCGTTGCATCTGAGACTTTGAAGTGCGAGTGTGAGCGTCGTGCGACGACCCTGCGGGCCGAACCGAGCGGACTCGAGACATCAGCATCGCCCGTCTCAAGAGTACCTTTCCCTGGGGCCCCTTTTGGAACCAAATGAACGACGTGGCGCGCGCGCCCATGGGGAGATCACAGGGTACCAGTACCGATCTTCCCCATAAATCCAGCGGTGGCAACGAGGATTTCTGAGGGGGCCCAAAAGCGAGACAACGGCCGAAGGGGAGCGGTATGGGTATTGTCTTCCCCTGAACCCAGGTAATGAGACAACCCCGACCCCGAGGCACGATACATCGCGCCACGACGAATGCGACGACGAATGCGACGACGGCGGCGGCGGCGACGGCGGTGGGGAAGAGCGGCGGCGGCGGTCCCGCAACAAGAACCGTGCCCTCGGCGGGCAATCCTTGCTGTTGGAGAGGTCTTGCACCTTCCCGGACGGGGCTTCGGCTCAGCAGGCTTTCTTGTCTGAACTCGCTTGAGCTTTTCTTCGTAGTTGGTCGGGGAGAGTGGCAGTGACTCCCTCTTCACTAGAGTATGAAGAATAGAGCGGAGGAGCTCTCGGCGGACGCGGACATGAGGTGGGGGACTGCCCCTGGAAGACAGAAGCCCACTGTTGGCGCCAACGTTCGCCATCGCCGAAACCATGCCTGTCAAACCATTTTTTGTTCTGAGGTGCTGGAAGGCACCCACCAGAGCGGGCTCGAGCCGTTGCTGTTGATGAGCGTGGTGATGACAAGCAAACGATAGGGCCTGTCTTTTGAGCGAAAAATTGAAATAACAAAAACAAGTTCAGAACATATTGAAACAGAAATAGAACATTCGTCACCATACTTCTTGGTTTGACTATTTAGATTAATGCTTGACCGCGTTCGTCACCTTACTATTTCTGAGTAAACACATCGTCACCAAACATCGGCACCAAAAATATTGGAAAAAACGCCACCAAAAATAGGAAACAATCATTGAAACAAAGATAGAAAAAAACGCCACCAAAACAGACAATCGTCACCATACGATGTTTGACTATTGTCGAGCCTCCGACGGCCCGACGGCCGAGGCCCGCCCGCCCGCCCGCCCGGCTCGCGGCTGCCCCGCCGGCACGGCAAGCGCGGCGGCGACGCGGGCAAGCGCGGCCCCACGCGCGACGACGCGGCGCCCGACGGGGCCGTGGCGGAAATGACGAGAGCCCATCTGAGATCCAAGGGCGCCCAACTTCGCGCTCTCGCGCTGCGCGCAGCGCGCTGCGCGAATACCTTCGCGCTCTCGCGCCGCCTCCCAGGGGGAGAAGGGGAGGAGGAGGAGGAGGAGGAGGAGGAGGAGGAGGAGGAGGAGGAGGAGGAGGAGGAGGAGGAACCGGAGCCGAACCGCGAGGCGCGAAGCGCGAATAACTTACTTCGCGCCCTCGAGGGCGCCCTTGATGACGAGACCCACTCTGGGCTCGGACGCGCGAGCTGCAGCTGCAAGCACCCCCCACAAAAAAACAACTACACCCTGCGAAATGCTTAAGAAATCATGGGTTAAGAAATTCCGAGTCTCAGAACTTGACGAAACACCCACAATTTCTATTAAAATCTTGGGATTTACATTGAAACGTTAAGAATAATCGAGACTCTGGCCGAAAACTTAAGTTTTCTAAAGCATCGCCTAAGGTGTACTGGACCGTCAAACTCCGGGACGCGCCCGTCAGAAGGCGTCGGCAATGCCCGAGCTCCGGCGCACTCGAGTCGTGCGCTTCCCCGAGAAGAGACGGGGTCCCGGGGAGGTGTGCGCGGGCCTCCGGGGGCATTGGGGATGGGTCCCAGGGAGAAGTCTCTCTGGTGTCTCAAAGGACCTGCCATCGCTCGGACGTCCATTCCCTGCTTTTTCGGTTTCGTGCGTGGTTTCTCGCCAAATGGTCAAGGATGCTCCTCGATAGTCCTCGCCGAAGGAAAAATGCGCACGTCCGAGCGATGCCAAGAGAAGGCACTGGGGGGGGGAGAGGGTGGGACCATGTGGGCCTGATCGAGGGGTTCTGGGGGGGGGGTCAGGATCTGTCGAAGGCCTTGCGGCGGGGTCCCCGGCGCACTCGAGCCTCACGCTTCCCCGCAATAGGAAATGAGGAGAAGGAGGAGGAGGAGGAGGAAGAAGAGGAGAAGGAGGAGGAGGAAGAGGAGGAGGGGGAGGAGGAGGCGGAGGAGGGGCCGCATCGGTACCTAACGTCACGCCATCAGCGCACAGCCCTCAGGCGGAGGAGGATCGGCGGCGAGCCCGACGGGGGGCGGGCATTCTCAGAAGGCTCGGGAGCGCCTCGGGCCTGCGGAGGAGTTCCCGAAGCCTCCCCCGAAGACGCAGAGAACTGACGAGCACCTCCGCCTTCTGAGAAGGCCTGCCCCCTCTCAACTTTCCTTCGGGCATCGCCGCCGAGAGAAGGAGGAGGATGAGGAGGAGGAGGAGGAGGAGGAGGAGGAGGAGGAGGAGGGGGAGGAGGAGGAGGGAGGAGGAGGAGGAGGAGGGAGGGAGGAGGGGGAGGAGGAGGAGGGAGGAGGGGGAGGGAGGAGAGGAGGAGGGAGGAGGAGAAGGAAGAGGAGGAGGAGGAGGAGGAGGAGAGGGAGGAGGAGGAGGAGGAGAATGAGGAGGAAGAAGAGCCTACACCCGTCAAAAAGAGGAGAAGAGGAGGAGAAGAGAGCAGGGCAGCCTGCACCCCTATCTACCCTAAAATGGAAGAGAAGAGGAGCGGAGGCGGAGGAGGGGCCACATCGGTACCTAACGTCACGCCCATCAGCTCACAGCTCTCAGGCGGAGGAGGATCGGCGGCGAGCCCGAGGGGGGGGCGGGCATTCTCAGAAGGCTCGGGAGCGCCTCGGGCCTGCGGAGGAGCTCCCGAAGCCTCCCCCGAAGACGCAGAGAACTGAGAAGCCCCGCCACCTTCTGAGAATCCCCCTCTCAACTTTCCTCGGACATCGCCGCCGAGAGGATGAGCAGGAGCAGGAGGAGGAGGAGGAAGAGGAGGAGGAGGAGGAGGAGGAGGAGAGGGAGGAGGAGGAGGAGGAGGAGAGAGGGGGAGGAGGAGGAGTAGGAGGAGGAGGAGGAGGAGGAGGAGGAGGAGGAGGAGGAGGAGGAGGAGGAGATGGAGGAGGAGGAGGAGGAGGAGAAGGAGGAGGAAGAGGTGACTGAAGCCAACGCTGGAGTCGCCGCGGGCCGAAGCATCGTGGCCAGAGTCGGGCGGGTGTCAACGGGGGACGACCGCAATGGAGGGTGAAGAGAAGGGCCCAATAGGGGCCCCTATGGGGCCGCTTTGGGAGCCAGCAGCGGCTCACCCAAAAGACCCTAAAAGACCCCTGCGGGGCCCTTCCCGGACATGCAACGTCCCGATTTGTTCAACACGCAGGCAGGCTCCTTATCCCGAATCGTTTTGTGACGGCCCCGAGGCCCAGCGAGGGCCCCCAGAGGCCGAAAATACACAAAACCTCCCGTCCTCAATCCTTCGCGGCGCGAACAGGTCTGGGTTTTCTTCACCCCCCATTCAAGTCACCCCGACTGCCTATCGCCGAGACGATTCGCTCGTCTGTACCCTCTCTCCTACAGTCTCCCTCCACGCCTCCTCTTCCAGAATTACCATTCCTTACCATCCTTCCTCATCCTCCCTCCTCCCTGCCATCGTCCTCATCCCCCTCGTCCTGTCGTTGCACGGACTATGGTGGGATGATCTTGTGATCTCCTCCTCCTCCTCCTCCTCCTCCGCCGGTTCCCTCCTCCTTCCTCCTTCCTCCTCCTCCTCCTCCTCCTCCTCCGCGGCTTCCTCCTTCTTCCTCCTCCTCCTCCTCCCTCCTCCGCGGCTTCCTCCTTCTCTCCTCCTCCTCCTCCTCCTCCTCCTCCGCGGCTTCCTCCTCCTCCTCCTCCTCCTCCTCCTCCTCCTCCTCCTCCTCCTCCTCCTCCCCCCTGCAGGTCACCCCTCACGCCCGCCCGCCCGCCAGAGGGCCCGCGAGCCTCTCGCGTGCCAGGCGCGCCGGCTTCTCGAGGTGTGGAGGGGCGCCGCCAGGCAGTGCCCTCCGCTCCCCCTCCCCTGTGCTGCTCCTTTTGGAGGAAACAGAACTATGCACATACACCGATTCTGGCCAGACCCATCCTGAGCCCAGGATCGGTGCATACTCCCTCCTACCTTGGCCAGGAAGGCATATGCACCGATGCTGGGTCAAGGATGAGCCTTGCCAGGATCGGTGCATGTGCATAGTTCTCTTCGCCCGATCCTTTGCCAGGAAGGAATGAAAATGTCAATGACGGAGGGACTCATTTGGCGGCGTCACGTTTCCTCGTGTTCCACAAGCTTGGTGGCGGGCTCCACGGGTGGGTTTCCTGTCCCTCGTAGCCGCGCTGCTCGTCGTGCTCAGGGGGTGCATCGTTTGTACATGTCACTCCTGTGATTGCGGAAATCCTGGAAATCCTGCTGCGCGTGCTGGCGGGAGGGGTGGTAACCTGGAGATCCGACGCTCCGAAGAAACAAGAAAAGCGGTGGGTTTGGGGTTGTGTTCGGCCTCCCGGGGCCCTCGCCGAGCCTCGGGACGGTCAAAAAAGGACTCAGGACGAAAAATCGGCCCCAGGGAAGTGTTCCGGAGCTCTGGGGCCCACGCATCGAGAAAATTGGATCAGCCAGATGTCTGGGAATGGGGGGTGAAACCATAGAAGGGGGAGATAAGGGTTCAAAAGGGGCCCTTTAGGGCCCCTATTGACTCCAAACAAAAACCCTGATGGCGGCTTTAGGGCCCTTTGGTACCCCTGCTCGCGCGTGGGCTGGCGGGAGGGAGGGCCACGAGGACGAAGCCACGACGAGGCTAACATCGGAGGAAGATAAGTCGAGAATCTCTCAGATCTGGCGGCTCCAGAGGATGTCTCCGGCGTTCTGGAACGCTCTGAGAGCGTTCTGGAACGCTCTGGCTGGAACAGGCCAGTCCGTAGCTTCGTGCTGCGTCCGCGCGGGCCAAGGTCCTCGACACCGCGTCGGTCGCTCCACCTTGAATCGATCGCGGCCCCAATCGGTCAAGGTTGAATTCCGTCGGGTCTCGTGGCGTCACCGTGTCCCTCGATGCTTCCGCGCCGCAGAATTCAGCCTTGAAGGGCCGTACAGACGAAACCAGGACGAGGATAACATCGGGCGATGAAACATCGAGAATCTTGGAGACCCGGCGGCGCTCTGGAGGTTGCATCGGGCGCCGCGGCCTTCTGACTCCGTTCAGGACCGCTCTCAGAGCGTTTCTTCACGCCCTCGAGCGGATTAATCCTAGTCCTAGCCCCGTCCGATCACTGAATCCTTTGTGGACCTCCGCGGCCTCATCATCAACGACGTGATTTCGTGCCATAGCCTTTTGGACTCCGGCCGGTCTGACGAGGCGGCGGGGCCGCGGAAAGCTCGCCCCGCACGAGCCATCCCCATCGCAGGCTTGAGGTCGCCACTCGTGGTACTGCGCCCTGGCCTACGATTAGGTCGGGCATGTCCCCCCTACAAAGGGATTCTGGACGAAAAGTAACAACACCCCAAAATACACCAACCTATGTTTTCCAAATGCTCAAACATTGTCCCCAGATTTTGTCCTATGTTTGAATGTTCCTCTTGTAAGAGGGGCAGGCTCGATTTAAGCCTATGACCTCGCGGGCTGGCCTGCGCAGGCGGTGGGCTGCGATTCGCACGCTGACATCCTGCAAGAACCTGGCCTCTCGGCGCCCTCGTCGGGGCTCTTCTCGGGGCGTCTGGGAGGCCCCCAGCGCCGCATGGATGCAACGCTGGGCTGCCCCCGAGCGTTGCCGAGGCCCCCAGGGCGGCCCAGACGTATTCTTGGATGGTCCTGGGCTGGCCCAAGGCGCGTCTTTAGGCCGTCCAGGCACCCTCGAAGCCGTGCAGGGCCCCCTCGGGGCGGGAACTGCGGCAGCGCCCCGCCCCACCTCGACCTACTCTGATATTATATGATATGCCATAAATATGTATATGTAGATATATGTGTCTGTGTGTATAAAAATTGACATATCAAAGACATGCATGTACGCACATGTATACGCATATGCCAATACAAACATGTGTACACACTTATGTGCTCATATCGAGCATAATACGACTAATAATAAGCATAATCATAATAACCAAAATAATAACCATAATAATAGCCGCAATACTAATAATACTGATATGACCATATACGCATAGCTAACACACATATGAACATATATATATATATATATGAATGAATATAGCTTTGATGAAATATACGCCTTTGGGCGACGAGCCAACAACAGGTCTAACGCTAAATGGCATAACGACCTTACGCCGCGGCTTCCGCGGGCCGCCAGCGTGGCACGATACAGTGGAGACGAGGGCTCTGACGTGCGACCTTTCGCGGGCAGCTTCCGCGCTGCATGTCGCCGCAATCGACTCCAGTTTCTCGGGGCGTCGCTTGATGGGCCTGTTTTTCCACCACCACCACCACCATAGGAGGAGGAGGAGGCGGCGGCGGCGGAGGAGGAGGAGGAGGAGGAGGGAGGAGACGGAGGTGGAGGAGGTAGGGGGGAGGAGGAGGAGGAGGAGGAGGTGGAGGAGGAGGAGATGGACCCCTCCCCGTCCAACTTGTGGTGGTGGCGGCGGAAACCAGGCCCATCGTCGCGCAGAGATGTCGGACCTGGCGACCCTGCCACCCCGGCTACCCAGACCCCATCGGGGAGGCCCCTCGGAAGGCTCCTCGCCCGCTGCCTTGGTGCGCGCCGCGCGGCCCCGCGGGCACATGTCACCAGCCCAATCCTCCTCCCCCTCCTCCTCCTCCTCCTCTTCCTCCTCCTCCTCCTTCTCCTCCTCCTCCTCCTCCTCTCTTTCCCCCTCCTCCTCCTCTTTTTCCTCCTCCTCCTCCTCCTCGTCCTCGTCCTCCTCCTCCTCCTCCTCCTCCTCATCGCCACGCCAGGTCCGCCATCTGAGCGACGCACAAAAATAAAGTCCCGCCGCCCCTCGCCGCGCCGACGCGCACGCACTGGCGGGCAAGGAGGGGCGCGGGGGGCAGGGGGGGCGGCCTGCCGGAAGGCGGCCTCCAGGTGGGCGCGGTACGCCTCGGAGGCGGCCGCGGCCGGAAGGGGGGCAGGGGGCCAGCGGGTGGAGCAGGAGCCGACCGTCCCGACATTCCCATAGGCCTACCACGAAATCTTCTGAGAACCCAAACATGTTCAAATAACAAAGAACAATGTTATTGGAACATGGGCCCGATCGACTAACACAGGACAGTCTCAGCCAGAAGTGTTCTAAGAACACGTCGTGCAAACCTCACAAGGTCTTAGAACATTCTTTGGTGGGCCTACAGGCAAGCCAGGGCGCTTCGCCACTGCTTGAGGTGGGGAGAAGGGAGGAAGACGTGAGTCTTGTTGAAGATTATGTTGTTCCCATCTCACTTCAGGACCACATCCCAGAAATAATTCCGAGCACCCGGAAAAGTGTCAAAAGAGTATCGAAGCAGTGTCGAAACAGTGTCGGGCGAGTGTCCCCCAGGGCCCGGCACGTGAAAACCCTGGAGTTTCGATACTTTTTTGAGGCGCTCGAAACTCTTCCTGGTGATCAAGGCGAAGGTCGGTTGGAGCATCATAAGTTGAAGACTCATTCTTTGAGGGATGAAAAAACGACCCTACCCTGGGTTACAAGTGCGTGGTCCGTAAACCTCCTGGGACCCCCCAAAGCCTAGAACCGCCAGGACACGGCACATCACGCAGGGTTTACTCTGTTAGCCCACAGGAGTTTCAGCGCAAGGCGCCTCGTAAACCAGGGTAGGGGCGTTTTTTATGCCCTTGAATTCTAACACATATACCACCTCGGTTCAGTAGCCGTTGGTGGCCATTCGCGGCCTGTGGTGTCTTATGAGCGGCCTCGAGCGGCCCTCTGCCGCCTTCTGGCAGCCTTTCGGCGCCTTTCGCAGCCTTGCGTGGCCTCCACCTCACAACAGTGCAACGACATGCTCGCCATCGCTCGGACGTCCATTCCCTGTGCTTTTTTCGGTTTCGTGCGTAGTTGTTTCGCCAAATGGTCAAGGATGCTCCTCGATGATCCTCGCCGAGGAAAAAACGCACACGTCCGAGCGATGCCAAGCATGCATCATGCATGTTAAAATGAGCTTCCAAGACGACCCACTTGAGGAGGAGGGGCCCTGAGATCCTGGCGCCTCGACCTTTCCGAGCCGGGCGGCTCCGCCCGTTTTCCGGCCGAGCCTCGGTGTCGCGACCGCCACCATTTCATGAACTTGCCGCACCCTGGCACGGCAGGCTCGTGTCGTGTCGACCCCGGCGTTGGTTCCCGACACCGCGGGGCTCGTTCAGCCTTGAACGATCGGCCGGTTCCGCAACGTCCAATCGTTCAACATCGACCGATTCTGGGCCGCCGCAAGCGTTCAACGTTGAACGCTGGCGGCGGGATCGCCGCCAGTCGGCACGACACGAACCTTCCGTGCGCAAGCTCGCCTTGCCACTCCGAGCCTGTTTCCGATGGAAGCCCCTGCTCCAGCAGCACGTGCAAGATCTTTCAAGTCTGAGCGTGCGCCGCCGCCCGCGGCTGCCTGCCCCCTCTCCGCGCCTGTCCTTCTCCCGTTGTGCCCTATATTTCGCTCCGATGCGTCCCTCGGCTATCCCGACCGCGCGCGCCCTGGGCCCATCGGCGGTGGACAAACCTCCGTTTCGTAAACCACCCTTTAGGGAAAACGGCCCGGGACCGAAACCGACGGACATGGACCCGCAAAACTGACGGCCGCGACGTCCCCTCGCACACCGAAAACGGCCGATTCGCTAATCGACGTGTCGGGGTAGGAGGTCTGTCCACCCCCGAGCCCAAGCGGCCGGTGCCAAACATTCTCTCGGGCCCCAAGGCCCATGTCGATCCGGCTCGGGGATGGCGCAGAGAGGTGGGGCTTAGGGCTCTGGTCATGGTTTGGCCTGCTGTGTCGC
>CAUYUJ010015441.1:72500-85000 GCA_963575745.1 Prorocentrum cordatum
CCTTCGGGTTGGATTGGGGTGGGGTGGTGGGTGGTGTGCTGCTCCCTGGACCTCTCCCGGGCTGCGTTCTGACCAGAAGTTCCAAGCGAATCCATCGGTGGCGGCGAGGGCCTCCCAGGAGGCCCAACAGGGCGAAAACGTGGGATCGGGCATGACCTCCTACAGGCGGGTTTTGGAAGAAGACTTCAACAGAGTCAACAAGTGCTCAATAAATAATCAAAAGGCAATGACAAATCGTCACCAGACTTTGTTTGTGCTGTTCTTGAACATTCCTCCTGTAGGGGGCCCGACTCGACGATAACGAGGAAAGGTCAGCGGTGTACAGTCAAGGCCGATAGCACGCATGGGCACCAAGGATGCACTGGCCTTGGAAGGCAGTGCCGACACTCTTCGAGCGGGGCGCGGCCAACTAGAGTGGCCAAGGATGGGCCGAAGGGAAAAGGATGCAAGGGGAACCTTGAAACATCGCTCGTCCTGACTATCAGTGTTGACTCTATGGGTACCGTCTGGATGGTCTCCGAGCAGAGGCCCCACCCCGCACGGCGGCGGCGTCGCGCCCAGCTCGGCTGGTCGAACGTCGCGCCCACGCAGGTAAGGAAGACAGATAGGCACTCCAGGGAGACTGGCGTGGGGGCCTGCCAGCGGTCGCAGGGGCGAAGTCATCGCCGTCGTCCACTTCACGATCGTCCTCACTCCTCCCTCGTCCCTCTACTGCCCATGCCCCCTCCGCCTCCTCCTCTCACCCCCCCTCCGCCTCCTCCTCCTCCTCCTCCTCCTCCTCCTCCTCCTCCTCCTCCTCCCTTCCTCAATTCCTCTTTCCTCCCTTCTCCCTTCCTCCCTTCCTCCCTTCCTCCCTTCCTCCTCCTTCCCCTCCCCCTCTTCCTTCCGCCTCTCCTCCCTTCCTCCCTTCCTACTCCCGTCCTCCCGTTCTCCTTTTCTCCTCCTCCTCCCTTCCTCCTCCTCCTCCTCCTCCTCCTCCACCTCCTCCTCCCCCTCGCCCTCCCTCCACGACCGTCCCGCACGTGGACGCGCGCCCCGAGCCCAGACCTTCGACGCTGCAGCTGGCCCAGACCTGCGGGCCCAACGGGGTCCCGACCTCGTCGACGGGCGCCACTTCTCGCTCCAAAATTGGCTCGGGCAGGTCCCCGTACAGGCGGATTTCGAACGAAAAATCAGACAACGTCACACACACAAACACATATATATATATATATATATACACCTACACGACCACCCTGCGGGTGATAAGGAGGTGAGGGGGGAGGGGGAACCAACGTCTCACTCAATCGATCTCGCTATCGATCTCACATTCGATCTCATTATCGATATCACTATTGATCTCGCTATCGATCTCACTATCGATCTCACAATCGATCTCACAATCGATCTCACATTCGGTCTCACATTCGGTCTCACATTCGGTCTCACTGATCTCACTATCGATCTCACAATCGATCTCACTGTCGATCTCACATTCGGTTTCACATTCGGTCTCACTATCGATCTCACAATCGATCTCATTATCGATCTCACAGTCGATCTCACTATCGATATCACAATCGATCTCGCAATCGATCTCACATTCGGTCTCACAGTCGAACTCTCGTTCGGTTTAGGTTGGGGGGAGGGACCCAGCAATGGGCAACATCGTAATTGTTTCCCGTCCTCTTTCGAGCTCGCGCATCATCATCACCATCATCACCATCATCATCACCATCATCATCATCATCATCATCATCATCATCATCATCATCATCATCATTACCATCACCATCACCATCACCATCACCCTCACCATCACCATCACCATCATCATCATCATCATCATCATCATCATCATCATCATCATCATCATCATCATCATCATCATCGTCATCATCATCATCGTCATCATCATCATAAGAATCATCCACATCATCATCGGGACACCGACGGGACACCGACGGGACACCAGCGGGACACCGGCGGGACACCGCGCGCCACCGGCCGCCCGGAAGGGAAACATCTGGTCCGGCCGCGCCTCAGCCACAAGAGAACCGACGGGACACCAGCGGGACACCGGCGGGACACCGCGCGCCACTGGCCGCCCGGTGGAGAATCATTTGGTCCGGCCGCGCCTCAGCCACAGGAGACTTTCTCTTGCCCGCCCACGCAGCTTCGCCTCGCCCGCACGCACGGCACGCACGAACACGAAACCGAAATCGATTTCCTGGTAGGGGGGCTCTCCGTTCCACTTCGATCTCACCCCCTCACCTCCGATATATATATATATATGCATGCTCGCCCCCCCCCTGTGATTATACATTTCATTTTTTTTTCATCGGCTTCGTCGTCGTCGTCATCGTCCTCGTCGTCGTCGTCGTCCTCCTCCTCCTCCTCCTCCTCCTCCTTCTCCTCATCTCCCTCCCCATCATCCCCCCTCATCCTTTCTCCTCCTTCTTCCTCCATTATTCTCTTTATTGTTTTCCTTCTACTCCTCCTCCTCCTCCTCCTCCTCCTCCTTCTCCTCCTCCTCCTCCTCCTTCCCCTCCCTCTCCTCCTGCCCCTCTCCCTCCTCCTCCTCATCCTCGTCCTCTCCCTGTGCCTCCTCCCTTTCCTCCTCTTCCTCCTCCTCCTCCTCCTCCTCCTCCTCCTCCTCCTCCTCTCCTTTCCCATCTTCTCCATTCGCCTTGTCTTCGCTACTTCCCACTTCTTTCTTTGTCAGCCCTCCCCCTCGTATGCTGCCCACTCTCCGTCCGCATCGGTGTCGTTCCTTCCCGCTGCATTTCTTTCTATGATTCGTTCCTTCTCCTTTTGATTATGTTCGTTATCCTCCCGATCCTCCCTCCTCCCTCACCCCTCGTCCCTCCTCCTTCCTCCCACCCTTCTCCGTTGCAGGGCCTCGTCATCTTCTTCCCCTTCGCAAGCTTCCTTACCGCCCTCGTTCCTTCTACTCTTTATTGTCCCTCCTACTCTTCATTATCATTGTCGTTCCTTCTACTCGTTTATCGCTGATCCGACTTCTCTGCATATGTTCGTCTTTCCAAGGGCCTTCAAACATCGATTCCTTATGTGTAGGGGCCTCCACATATTGATTCCATTTGTGGAGGGACCTCCACATAATGATTCCATATGTGCAAGAGGCTTCCATAATGATATCTTGTGTGGAGGGGCCTCCCACTCGTTGAATCCTTATGTGGAAAGGGCCTGATTCCTCTTGTGGGAGATCCTCCACATATTGTTTCCTTATGTGGAAGGGATCTCCACATGTTGATTCCGTCTGTGGAGGGACCTCCACATGTTGATTCCTGATGAGCAAGGATCTCCATATTGATTTCTTATGTGGAGGGGCCTCCAACTTGTTCATTCCTTATGTGGAAGGGTCCTTCACATAATGATTCCTTATGTGAAAGGGCCTGCACATATGGATTCCTTATGTGGATGGGCCTTTTCATGTCGATTCCTTATGTGGAGGGGCCTCCACAAATTGATTCCGTCTGTGGAGGGACCTCCACATATTGATTCGTTATGTGGCGGGCGATCTCCTTTTCCTCCTCCTCCTTCTGCTCCTCCTCCCCCTCCTTCTCTCACTCCGGCGCAGGGGTTGAGGAGAAGAAGGATCAGAAGGAGTAGGAGGAGAAAGATGAGGAGAAAGATGATATTGTTTCCTTTTGTGGGGGGATCCTCCACATATTCATTCCTTATGTGGAAGGGACCTCCACATGTTGATTCCGTCTGTGGAGGGACCTCCACATATTGATTCCCTATGTGCAAGGGGTCTCCATATTGATTTCTTTTGTGGAGGGTCCTCCCACTTGTTGATTCCTTATGTTGGAAAGGGTCTGCACATATTGATTCCTTATGTGGATGGCCTTCAAATTATCGATTCCTTAAGTTGAGGGGCCTCCACATGTTGATTCCGTCTGTGGAGAGACCTCCACCAATTGAGTTCTTTTGCGGCGGGCGATTTCCTTTTCCTCCTCCTCCTCCTGCTCCTCCCCCTCCTTCTCCCGCTCTGGCGCAGGGGTTGAGGATAAGAAGGAGCAGAAGAAGTAGGAGAAGAAAGATGAGGAGGAGAAAGATGATAGTGTTTCCTTTTGTGGAGGGGCCTCCCCCATATTTGTTCCTTATGTGCAAGGGGCCTCGCGCATATTGATTCCTCTTGTGGGGGGGGATTCCTCCACAGATTGACTCCTTATGTGGAAGGGACCTCCACATGTTGATTTCGTCTGTGGAAGGACTTCCACATATTCATTTCTTAGGTCAAAAGGGTCTCCACATGGATTTCGTATGTGGATGGGCCTTCGAATATAGACTCGTTATGTGGAGGGGCCTCCACATATTGAGTTTGTCTGTGGAGGGACCGCCGCATATTGATTCCTTATGTGCAAGGGGTCTCCATACTGATATCTTGTGTGGAGGGGCCTCCAACATGTTGAATCCTTATGTGGGAGGGGCCTTCATAGATGAGTTCCTTATGTGAAGGAGCCTGTACACATTGATTCCTTATGTGGGAGGCCCTTCACATATCGGTCCCTTATGTGGAGGGGCCTCCACATGGATTCCTTGTGTGGAGTAGGAGGAGAAAGATGATGAGGAGGAGGAGGAAGAGTAGGAGGCGGAGGTGGACACGGGGGAAAGCGGATTTACAGATCGATTCCTTTTGTGGCGGGGCGGGGTACATATAATGGAAGGAGAGGAGAGGAGGAGGAGGAGAGAGAGAGAGAGAGAGAGAGAGAGAGTGTCAAGAGATGGAGGAGAGAGACAGAGGGAGGAGGAGAGAGAGAGGAAGGGAGAGGAGAGGAGGAGAGAGAGAGAGAGAGAGTCAAGAGAGGGAGGAGGATATATATAGAGAGAGAGAGAGAGTCAAGAGAGAGAGAGAGGGGCAGGAGAAGAGAGGAGAGATAACGAGAGAAAGAGGAACGGAATTCGGCAGAAAACGGGCGGGAACGTTGAGTCAAGGAGTCGACTAGGCGGAGGAGACGGAGGAGGGTGTTTTGTTTTTTTGTTCCTCCTCCCCGCCCTCGGAGGCGGAGTTGTTTCCTTTTTGTCCATGTGAAAACACAAGTTTGTGCATAGGTGTCCTTTGTTTTCTGTTGTTCGCTCTCCCGTTCGGTCCCGCAGGGTTTCCCCGCCGCCCCAGGGCCCGAAACACAGAAAAAAGAAACGATAGGAAGGCACATGTGTTTTCACATGGAAAAAAGGGAAAAACTCCTCCTCCGAGGGCGGGGAGAGGGGAAAAAAGGAAAAAAACACCCTCCTCCGTCTCCTCCGCTTACTCCTCCGCTTCCTCTGTTGTTCTTCTTTTTTATTTGTTTCCTCCTCCCCGCCCTCGAAAAGGGGATTTTTCCTATTTTGCCATGTGAAAACACGGGTTGTTCCCTATGTTTCCTTTTTGTCACTCTTTTTCTGTCTCCCGTTCGGCCCCTCAAGGTTTCCCCGCCGCCCCAGGGGGGGGAGCGAAAAACAGCAACAAAAATTGAAAATCTGAAAAAAATGTGTTTTCACATTGAAAAAAAGGAAAAACTCCTCCTCCGAGGGCGGGAAAATCGGAAAAAGGGAAACAACACCCTCCTCCGTCTCCTCCGCTTACTCCTCCGCTTCCTCCTTGTTTTCCCCCCCTTTGTTTCCTCCTCCCCGCCCTCGAAGGGGGAGTTGTTTTTTTCTTGCTTGTCCCTGTGAAAACACAGTTGTTTTCCTATTTTATTTGTTTTTCCTGTTTTTCGGTCTCCAGTTCGGCCCCCGCGGACACCCTCCTCCGTCTCCTCCGCTTACTCCTCCCCCCCTACTCCCCTCCCCCGAGATGAGGAGAAGGAGGAGGAGGAGGAGGAAGAGGAGGAGGAGGAGGAAGAGGACGACGACGACGACGACGAAATGTATGATCACAGGGGGGGGGCGACCATATATATATATATATATATATATATATATATACGCGTATGATCAAACCATGCTCAACAAATCGGTCCAGGCTATTGTTCTACTATGTTTGGATATTCCTCCCGCAGAGAGACCTGCCCGACTGAACTCCAGATGCGCGACGATCAGAAACGGGCCTTGCGCGAG
Organism: Prorocentrum cordatum; assembly: GCA_963575745.1. NCBI lineage: Eukaryota > Dinophyceae > Prorocentrales > Prorocentraceae > Prorocentrum > Prorocentrum cordatum. The sequence continues at coordinate 78,546 of CAUYUJ010015441.1, forward strand.
AAGACTTACGTTAGCGACCTTACGCCGCGCCGCGGCCAACGCGGGCCGCCAGCGCGGCACGCTACACTTGAGAGGAAGGCGCTCACGCGCGACCATACCGGGGCAGCCTACGCGCCAATGTCGGCGCAGACGACCCCGTTGGTCTGCGTCGCTCCTTTCTCGCCCCAGATTCGGAGACGCACTGTCAATGCAAACCCGGGTCAGTCAGGATCCTGCAAGATCCTGCAAGATCCTGCGCGCTAGCCCGTGTCAATGGACCCCTGGCCCTGCAGGATCCTGCGAGATCCCGCGCTCCCGGTGCCCGAGAACAAACTCTCGAGCGTGCTAAACTACAGAGGTAAACGCTAGGACTAGACATATAGATATAAGTATATATATATATATGTGTATGAATACATTTATGACTACACATATACTTATATCAATATATCGGTATGCATCTAAACATGTGTGTGACACGAATCATACATATATGTGTATATACGCACCGATACCTGCCGATCGCTACATGTATATATACATACATGCATACATACATACGTGTAGTTATACATATAGATGTATGTATGTATAATAATGAACGACCGATGCATATGTACTCGAAAATATACAGGTCTAGCTATAGCTATAGCTAAATAGACAGAGACGCAGACGGTCCAGGCCTCTGGGTGTCGCCAGCCTCCAGAGGCCCCTGGAAATCCTCCTCCTCCTCCTCCTCCTCCTCCTCCGCCTCCGCCTCCTCCTCCCCCTCCGCCTCCTCCTCCTCCTTCTCCTCCCCCCCTCCAACTCGTCCTCCTCCTCCCTTCCTCCGCCTCCGCCCCTCCCTCCTCCCTCCATCCTCCTCCTCCTCCTCCTCCTCCGCTGCTCCTCCTCCTTCTCCTCCTCCTCCCCTCCCCCTCCCCCTCCCCCTCCTCATCTCCTCCTCCTCCTCCTCCTCCTCCTCCTCCTCCTCCGCCTCCGCCTCCTCCTCCTCCTCCTCCTCCTCCTCCTCCTCCGCCTCTGCCCTTCCCCCCCTGCCCTCCCCTCCCCTGCCCTCCCCTCCCCTGCCCGGCCCTCCTCTGCCCGGCCGGCTCTTCTCGCCTCGCCCTCCCGGGCGCGAGGAGGCGCTCCGTGGCCCCGGGGGCGGCGCCCCGCGGCAGGCCGCATAACCCAGGAAAGCCCTGCGCCGCGGCCGTAATCAAGGGGCCCAAAGACACGTAAATAACAGGATCCCCCATATTTTCCTATACTTTCTGGGTTTTTGTCTCCCCCCCACACTTCCCATAGTTTCCCATATGTTCTTGGACATCGGAGATTAATTGTGTCTGTGTGTTTCTTTCCCTCCTGATGTAACCCTTCCTGTCCTTTTTGGTCTTCTCCTCAGCGAGACGTCTGGACTCGCACAGTTGGGCACGAGGCTCTAGGGGGAAATTCACTGTGCCGAAGGAGCGCCCGAGAGAAACACATTGCAGAACTATTTTCGTCTGTTTCCGACACGCGGGAGTGCCCTCCGGGCCCCGTCGCGCAGGGGCCCCAGGCGCCCCAGGCCCCTTCCTGAGCTCAGTGACTCAGTGTGGTCTTTTTCGCATGTTGGAAGCCTCCTAGATGAGGTCGGAATACGTGGGGTCGGAAGAAGGCGCCGCATCGCCAATGCATCGGTCAGGCATCGCCGACGTCGGCGACGTATCGGCGCCGTCGGCGTGGAGAAAATCGGTCTCCACATCGAGCCGCATCGCCGGCGCTACAGCGATGCGGCGCGATCCTCCGGCGCCATCTACTCGCACCCGAATTGGGAGGCCTGCCCGTCGGTCGAAGAAGCGGGAAGAACCGTGGAGTTGAAGGCGTGGATTGGGCTCCCGGCCGCCCCCTGAAGAGGAGGCCAGAGGGACGAGCGCTCGAGGATTGAAGTTGGAAGGTGCCTGAAGGTTATTGGGAGCTGGGAGTCCTAACATACCAACTCTCAACGACCAACATGTATCGGGGATCTTCTGACCCGGGTCAATCCAAACTCGGGTCAGCCAGGCCTTGCAGAATCCTGCAAGATCCTGCACCCAAGCCCGGGTGAATGCGAAAGGATCCTGCAAGACCCAAACCCAGGTCAATGCGACCCTGGCCCTGCAAGATCCTGCAAGACCGGGCGCTCTGGCTGGGGCTCCCGAATGTACTCCAAATCCCTTATTAATCGTCCCCCGGGTCCGGTTTTTTAAGGCGCCGTTTTTGAAACTGGGGGGGGTCCCGTTTATTAGGGCGCTTTCTTTGGATTGGAGCTTAGGGGGTCTGGTTTATTAAGGCGCCCTGTCGGGGTCCAGAATATTAGGTCGCGTTTGGTGGGAGTTCGGTTTTTTAGGGGGGGGTCGATTACTAATGAAGGATTTGGAGTACAAGCTTTTCACGACCGGCGTGTAGACATGTGCAGTGCCCCTGTCGCCCATCCACTCGGGGCAAGAGGCGGGTGGGCGGGGCGGTGGCTGGGGGCGGCCGTGAGGAGCTCGTCCGTCACAGCCACCAGCACCTTGCTGGCCAGCATGCCCTGTGGCGGGAAGGGGGGGGAGGGGCGAGAGGAGAGAAGAGGGGTCCTCCTCCTTTTTTTTTGGGCGTTGCACGGGCTGCGATCTGGGATCAGGTCGTCAAGGACCTCCTCCTCCTCCTCCTCCTCCTCCTCATCCCACGGTCCTCCTCATCCTCTTCGAATCCCCTCCCTCTCTCTGCTCCTCCCTCCCTTCCCTCCCTCCCCTCCCTCTGCTCTTCCATCCCGCTTCCCCACTTTTGCTCCTCCCTCTATCTGCTCCTCCCTCTGCTCCGCCTTCCCTTCCCTTCCCCCCTCTGCTCCTCCTCTCCCTCTGCTTCCCCTCCCTCTGCTTTCCCTCCCTCTGATTATCCTCCCTCTGCTGCTCCCTCGCTTCCCTCGTTTCCCTCCCTCCCCTGCCTTCCTCCCTCGCGCGCGCATACCCGCTCCGCGGGTGGGGAGCGCACGACTGTGAGGAGAGAGAGCGTAGGGAGAGGAGGAGGAGGCATGATGATGGTGGTGACGATGATGCTAACTATTACTATGACTATGGCTATGGCTATGGCTATGACTATGGATAGGGCGATTGCGATGGCGATGGTGATGCTGATGCGAATGATGATGCCGATGCTGGTGATGATGATGATGATGATGATGGTGATAGTTATGGTGATGATGATGGTGATGATGCTGTTGTTGGCAAGGTTGGTGATGCTTATGATGACGACGATGCTTATGATAATGATGATGAGGATGATGATGATGGTGATGCTGATGATAATGATGGGGATCGAGGGAACTAGTGCGATGATCATGGTGATGATGATGGTGCCGTCAGTGATGATGATGATGATGATGATGGTGGTGGTGATGTTGATGACGATGATATTGATGATGATGCTGATGATGATAGTGATGATGATGATGATGAGGAGGAGGAGGATGATAGTTACATGAGTTGCAGTCTATATCATGGAGGCCTGTGAGGAAGGGCCAGCGAAACGGAGCGCCTCTGCGCAGTGGGTTACCCCACTTACGTGTGCGGCAGACATGCGCCATTCCCTAGTGGGGCGCAGGCCCAGCCAGCGCGCAAGGAACGTGCGCAGCCCCCGTATGGGGCAAGCCATAAGGCTCGACCAGACTCGGCCGAGGACAGGAAAGCATGAAGGCTTAACACTTGCGCCGAAACTTGCTCGGCGGTGGCATGCTCTGGGCATGCACCAGAGAAACGGAAGAACAACCTTCGCTAGCCGAACTAGCCGAGATCATGTCGGCGCCAGTGACGCGGGCAACTTGAGCAACTGAAACACATCCCTGAACTGCCACTGAAGCAAATCTCTCACTACCAACCAGCAAACCGCTGCATGTTCCACCGTACGTGCTAGCTCCCTCCATGAGACCCGTCAGCGCGGGCCCCGCGATATGATGATGCTGCAGCTTGTACCGATGATGGTGATGATGCTGATGATGATGATACAGATGATGTTGCTGACGATGATGTTGATTAGGTATGCACGCTCCTCGATATGTGCGTGTCGTCCATGCGTAATACTCGTGCTCATGTTCCCTGTCATCATGATCAGGATGATGATGATAATGATCATGCGGCTGATGATGATGACGATCGAGATGCTGCTGCTGATGATGAGGATGATAGTGTGTACACATGTCGTTATTTGCGCGTGCTGTCCGTACAACGGGGTGGGGCATGCTAATCTTCACTGTGTCGTACATAGTTTAACCGATGATCCCCGCCGGGTATACATGATGATGGTTGTGGTTGTGATGTTGATGCTGGTGATAACTGTGATAGTGTTGGTGATGGTGATGATGCTGATGATACTGACGATGATGATGGTGATGGTGGTGATGATGCTGATGATGGTGGTGATGGTTTTGGAGATGCGTATGATGACGGTGATGGACATTGTAAAGATAAAGATGATGATGCTGGCAGGGATGCTGATGATGATAATGATGATGACGCCAACAATAATGAGGATATCTATGATGGTGCTTCTGAGGATGGTAATGACGATGATGATGACGATAATGACAATGATGATGATGATGATGATGCTGATCCGGATGATGCTGATCATGATGATGATACTGATGATGATGATGATGATGATGATGATGATGATGATGATGATGATGATGACGCTCTCCCAAGGAGGGTCGATGATGATGAGGAGGAGGAGGTGAGGGTGACGGTGGTGGGGGTTGGCGTCTGCGCGGTAGCCGAGAGGTCGCCCCCCCGCAGGGGGCGCCGCGGGCCTTCTCGAGCAATGCGCCGACCAGACGAAGGTTGCCGAGCATCCTGGGAGCGATGGGGGCACGTCAGGGGGGAACATCCCAGACATGATCGCGTCCTGAAAAAAAAACAACACGGGAAAACTTTCGTCGTTTTCGGCCTCTGGGTGATTTTGAGCCCCGGGACTATCGAGAAATGGCTCAGAATGAACAACTGGTTCCGGGGAAAAGGCAAAAAAGCCTAGAATCGAATCGATAAGTCGGATCGACGATCGAAATCAATGGGATCGGCGGAAATCGGCAACCGAGTCGGGAGGAGTCGAGTCGGCGAAAATCGGCAAGCTAGTAGGCATCCATTGAGAAATCGGAATCCGCATCGACATCAAGAATCATATCAAATCGGAATCGAAAACCATCGAAATCGAACCGACTCGAAACGAAGGAGTCGAAACGAGCCCTGAAGGGTCGGGACTTCCGGGTACCGGGTGTTGAAAAATAAAAACACCGCACGTCTGGGACTGAGTTGTATTCGTTGGCGCTTCGGGCAGACCACCCTCGCCGAACGCTGTGAACCTCCTGCCGGCTCATGCGCGAAGCAGGGAATCCAGAGCCCCAGCTCCAACAGCAAGGAACGCGAAGCTGCGTCGGAGCCCTCGGTCCGTCAAACACCTGATCTACAGCTGCAGGCTGGGTGAGCTACGGCGAAGCCCAGACGAGGGTGAATTCGGACGAAGATAAATCCAGAATCTCTGAGATACGGCGGCTCTGGAGGATGTCTCGGGCGCCGTGGCTTTCTCAGAGCGCTCCGGAACGCTCTGAGAGCACTCCAGAAGGTGCCGAGACGGATGGATCCTCCTCTCAACATGATTTCGACCGAATTTCGCCCAGACGTCGACCACCCCTCTTCACCCTTGCGTCCAAACGTCGTCCACATTTCGTCCACGTGTCGACCACATCCGGGAGAAATCCCCCAAGCCGACAGGAATGTGAGAAGCCTGTGAGGCTCCCACGACGGACCGCACCATTAAAGGCACTCGGTCAATATCAACAAAAGAACCCTTAAACCTTTGAGAAGGGACCTAAGTTAGGAGGGCCATGGACGGAGCCAACCTACGAGGGACCTAAGTTAGGAGGGCCACGGCCCTAAGTTGGGAAGGGACCTAAGTTACGAGGACATACGAGGCCCCCATGATGTTTTACCGGCGGAGCGAACGTCGACTCCCGAGAACAGGCAGAAGTGAAACATGCGGAGGCAGGAAGCGACCACAAACACATCGAAGACGTAACCCCGTACGCCCGATAACCCGCCAGGGAATCACACACGTCGGGGTTCTGCAGAAGAATTTGCTCTCCGCGGGAACTCTGATGCACGGATGCAGGGTGTACTGAGTTGAGTAGCCATGACAATGGTAGAAATAGTAGTAGTAGTAGTAGTAGTAGTAGTAGTAGTAGTAGTAGTAGTAGTAGTAGTAGTAGTAGTAGTAGTAGTAGTAGTAGTAGTAGTAGGTAGTAGTAGTTAGTAGTAGTAGTAGTAGTAGTAGTAGTAGTAGTAGTAGTAGTAGTAGTAGTAGTAGTAGTAGTAGTAGTAGTAGTAGTAGTAGATGAAGTGGTAGCAGCGCTAGTTGTAGAAGTAGTCGTAGTAGTAGTAATAGTAGTAGTAGTAGTAGCAGTAGCAGTAGCAGTAAGAGTAGTAGTAGTAGTAGTAGTCGTAGTA